>BQKN01000543.1:88482-116446 GCA_022839385.1 Asparagus kiusianus
GAGAGAGAGAGAGAGAGAGAGAGAGAGAGAGAGAGAGAGAGAGAGAGGAAGTGAGGTAGCCTTAGCTTGGGCTTTTTTCTTAGATCTTGCCCCCTAGAGGTTAGGAGTCTACCTGTATATATCTTCATTCTCCGGATCAATAGGTCCCCTCTAGCTCTACATAGGGAGGCGGTGATGAAGTGCGGGCTAAGAGTTGAGTCATCCCTCGCCTTACAGGTGTCGGATGGCGACTGGAGGGGAAGTCACTTCGGCATGGGAGAGGGTGTCTCTGTATTTTTTGGGAAGTGATTGAGAGCGTGACAGAAGGTGTTGGCCTTATGTTTATGAGCCTACTCTCTAATCTTGTTTTGATGATTACAAACAATTCCTAACGTGTGTCGAGTATTTGTATTTGTTTTGTTAGGTAATCTACACAAATATCAAGTCGGAGGTTGGATGGAATTGTGCCATAATGATCATATCCAATGGAGGATGATGAAATAGTGGAGTGAATTAATACAATTCAAGTTAAAGATTCAAGTTCAAGCTTCATCCGCAACCAAGTCAAGTATATTTGAAGACCTTCTAGCTTGGGTAATATAGTTTAGGATTTACACCTTGCGTATTTAATACTTCAAACTCAATATTATACACACACACACACACACACACACACACACACACACACACACACATAATTTAATGGTTTATTTGTTTTTGTTTTATCCATAAAAGTTTTTACAAGCAAAAGATATTTATATACATACATATTTGTTTTTCTATGTGGATAAGTTGTTTTGGTTTAGCTTCATAGATATGAAACAATAGTTATTTTCATATACATATTCTTTTGTTTCATATTCTATTGTATATGAAAAATATTATATTTTTAGATTATAGACTTAATAATAATATTTCATATCATTTATCAAGTTATAAATCTATTGGAAAGTTTTTAAAATTTTGTTTAAGTCATTTTGTCAAAAACATGTATGTTTAGTTTTCATGTTTTGGACTAGTTTTAGAAAATGATGAGTTTTCATAAATGGGTAATGGAATTTGAAAAATTCCTTTTGTAACATGTTCATTTTCATATTTAAAGCATTCCCTAAAGTTTTATATTTTTCTGAATTTATTTTCTATTTTTAAAATAGGTTTAAAGTTCAGTTTTACTATTCATTTTAGGCTGAGATATTATGTTATCAGTCGACTGATGCAAATATTCAGTCGACTGAAGATCTCGTCTGGAATAACAAAAAAATTCTGTTTTTTTATTCAGTCGACTGATCAGTCGACTAATGAGGTCTTCAGTCGACTTACGAGGTCTTCAGTCGACTAATGAACTGTGAGCTGCCTGTAACGGTTAGCTCATCGGTCGACTGATCGAACCCGTCAGTCGACTGATGCTGTAATAATTAGTTTTTTCCAGCTTCTATCTGTTTTAGATTTTTTTATCTTTTTGCCTTGTTTTCTCTTTCCTTTGGGGTTCCTATAAATACCCCCATGTATCCTCAGTTCATTTTAACTAAGAGAAAAGTTTTAAAAGAGTTTTACAAGTTTGTTTAAGGGGTTCAAGTTTGTTTTAAGTTTTTTTTTTGAAGAAAGTTTCACAAGGGCTTGAGGAGATCATCATTTATATTTGAGCATTCAACTCATCTTCCACTCTCCATTGTCATCTAGAGAAGTTTTTCAAAACTCTTATCTAGCTATTTATATGTTTGATTTTTATTTTCATAAGCTAGAATTTATTTGAGTTTAGATTTATTTTTTATTATACTCTTTGTTCACGCACAACCTATTGAGCTTATTGTATTTGCATACATAGTATAATTTGGGGTTGTGGGATTATAACTTTGAGCGTAGGCTTAATTGAGTTCTCACCTTATTTAGAAAACAATCATTTTTTGTAGAGCTTACATTTTATTGCACAAGTACACCAAGAGGAGTGTAGAGGTGAGAGACATGGTCGGTCCCAAGAGGAGTGGCGTCGGTAGTAAAACCTAGTGAGAGGTAGTAATTCTGAGCACTTGAGAGAGACACGTGAGAGTCCAACACTTGAGGTGATAGCTGTGTAGTTATATTGTGAGTTATTGTGAACGTTGATCGGTGAGCATTAAAAATTAATATTGTATGGTGTAAACGTTATTCGGGTGAGCGTTAAAAACCTGATTGCGTAGTAGATTCTCCTCGAGAGTGGGGAGCAGAAACATAGGTCAGAAGGATCAAACTCCGTGATTATTTTCTTGTGTTTGAGTTTGCATTGGCGTATTTATTTGTGCTTACTGTTCAATCATTCTATATTGTCATTGCTCATGTTTATGTGTCCTTAGTTTACATATCCTTGCACAAATAATTTATTGTATATCTTATTTGCTAGGATAATTTGGTAATAAGTTTTAATTAGCTTTAAATCGGATTAGATTAGCATAAACTCTATTCACCCCCTCTCCCCCCCTCCTCTAGGGTTCTTTCCTAGTGACATTAGGGTCTAACAATTGGTATCAGATCTTGGTGCTCTTTGATTTAAGCTCTAATCGCATTAAGTTAAAGATCCAAGTAATCTTATTATGCTAATCTAGTTTTAATTGCATTTGCATCTTGCTTGCATATATATTTCATGCATATGCACAGTGCACCTAGTTTAGGTTATGCCATTAATGTTGTTCCTAGGTTAGATGGTTTCCCCTATACCCAATGATACATTAGATTTAAATTATTTGATAGATCCAGACACTTCGGTTTATGGAAAATTATCGATTGTGATTATATTGTACCCACGTTAGAGAAATCTAAGTGGAGCAATCATGATAAGAAAATGTTTACAATGAATAATCTCTTGTTAGAATTTTTGTTAAATGCTTTTGATTCATTATTTTCTAACAAGCTTGATTCATTTGATAGTGCTTACACATTATGAAAATTCATAAAAGCACATCAAGGGAACTTGGAGGCGATCCGACAAGCTTTGACGGCCTCCTCTTGATACGAGTCGTCGTGCGAGCACCTTTGATCGCGGAATTATCAAATATAGGTTAAGAAGAGGATGACAGAAACACAAGAATAATTCAGTATACGGCGAAAAAAATACCCTCTCTAGATTATGATATGAAAAGATTACAATCTCTCTCTCTCACAATCTTACTAGAATCGAGAACAAACTCTCAATTCTCTCTAAACCCTAATTGTTTGTGAAAAAATTCGATGTAAAAGAAACGAAAGAAAAATTGATTTGTATTCTCTCAAAATCGATTACAATTTGGATTCCGATTACAAAAGAGAGGAGAATGATCTGGATTCTTCCCTTTGTTTAATTCTGGGTTCTTCACGGTGGCGATGGAGTGCCTCCCTCTAATGCTCGCATCGAGTTTGCTCTCCATTGACGATCCGTACGTCTTGATTCACTGGAACGTGGTCTTCTCCTCACGATTTGACGTTGTGGAGAACTTGCGTGGTAAGTTTGAAACTCTGGACGAGTTGATAACTCAGGACGAGTTGGAAACTCTTGAAAAAGAGTTGATTTGAATTGAGAATCGGTTCTCAAGCTAAGCCCGAAGGCTTCAAGGAATGCTCCAAAGGATGAATGCCGATCTCTCAATCTATGACGCTGCAAGATCCCCCTCTTTGCTGCCAAGAAGTTCTAATAGACCGAACCCCTGAACTGAATTGATTTTTAGTTATTTATAGAGGATTAAGGGGGTGTAACTACCCCTTAAATCACTCTTAAGTGGGGTGTAACCGCCCTCCAAATATGTGAAACAGTTTTTAGAACTGTTCACGGGTTTAAGGGTGTAATTCCCCCTAAAATCTCTCCATAATGGGGTGTAACCGTCCCCCATTAAGTGGAGATACGGTTTTAAAACCGTTCAGGTTCTGTTTGAACCAGTCAAACACAAAAACGCGGGTCTGACTCTAGCGTTTTGATGTTGCAGCGCAGGTTCAACCCTAGCATTTTGATGTTGCAACGCGGGTCTGACCCCAACGTTTTGGTCTTAGAGCGTGGTGATGAGTTCCGCGTCTTGCTTCGAAGAGATTATCAACAATTAATCTCTTTTGTCATAGCGTTGCAAAGATCATTGTCTTGTAATCTTCATCTTGGCTCCTTGAGAATATGAGAGTCGTCAGATTGTAACTCCCGATGTTGATTGTGAAGGCTGTTGATTAGAGCTTTCATCAGTTATTGTGAAGATCGTCAGATTATAACCTTCATCAATCTACGTGAAAGTCTTTAAATTATAGCCTTCTGGAAGTCGTCAGATTGTAACTTCCATCATCGGTGTTTGATGGGGGATCAGCTATCTATTTTGATTTTTAGACAGCCTACAGAACCCCCTCCAAAGTTTTCGAAAGTTCGTGGTTGACTGAGACGAATTTTCGGAATACTTTGGATCTCAACTCTGATCTTGGAGCTGTTGATTCCTTCTGGTAAAGGATTTATTCTCTGCACTTGCTTCGAAGGCATCTTGGTTGAAGGGATTTGCCACGTAGGACCTGTGTGAAGGTATGCGTCATAATCCTGCTTCTGGAATGTGGGGGTGGACCCTGCATTTTGAACTTGAGACGCGGGTCTCACCCTTGCATGTCGAATTTGGAACACGGGTGTGACCTCGGCGTTCGGTTTTTGCATCGCGAATCTGACCTCAGCGTTTTGACTTAAGACATGGAAGTGGCTTCCGTGCATTTTTGACTAAGTCTTTGAGACTTGTCTTTAGCTCATCTATTTCAAGTCTCGGTTCACATCCATTAAGCTAATGGACCTATGAACATGCATAGGATTTTTGGCAAACCCTCAGCCATCAACGGATTTGATAAGCCTTTACCGACTACCGTTTGAGTCGGGCTAGCATGTGAATTATTTGAATTCGTTTCACATGTAACGTTGTGCTAAGAGAATGAACCCTCTTAGACTTGAAGCTATTATTTTGAATACATAGACTTTGTAATTGTTACGGAAAAAAAGACTAACCGGCAACACGTGTTAGGCGTAGGCTTATCCCTACTTAGGATTTGGGATAAAGTTTCCCATGCGTGTAAGGCATGAATTTTAGTGTTATTAATAACAACCTGCTACGATGTTGAATACGTAGACTTTTGTCTTTTTTACGGTGAAAGACTAACCGGCAACGCGTGTTAGGCGTTGCCTTATCCCTACTTAGGATTCGGGATAAAATTTTCCATGCGTGTAAGGCATGGATTTTAGCGTTATTAATAACAACCCGCTACGATATTAAATACATAGGCTTTGCTATTATTGCGGGAATATGCTACCCGGCAGCATGTGTTAGATGCAGGCATATCTCTAATTAGGGATCGAGATAAAATCCCCCATGCATGTGAGGCATGGATTTTGATGCTACGATGTTGAATACGTAGGCTTCATCGCTGTTTCTTCCTGTGTTACTTGAAGCACTGAAAGAAAGTTGAAAGCGTCAGAGGTGTAGTATTAACTTGGCATGAATTTTTACTTAGAGTAAAATTCAGAAATTTTCTTCACTATCCCTGGGATAATTCCAAAAATTCTCTAATCCCCTGGGGATTTTATAATAAAAACTTGCTATTCTTGTTTAAAAAAATTAACAAGTTCATTGGGGGGTTTGATTGTTAGAGATGTGATGTTAACCTAACAGTATTTTATGGATCTATCGCTTTATTGAAGAGAGTCGATAAGTTGATTTGGTCGTCAGAGGTGTGATGTTAACTTGACGGGTAAGTAGACCTATCGCTCTATTGAGGAGAGTCGATAAGTTGGTTTTGATCGTCAGAGAAAGAATATTACGATCAGGGCAATTTTGAGGACCTATCGTTCTATTAAAGAGAGAGTCGATAAGTTGATTTTGTCAGAGGTATGATGTTAATGTGACAGGAATTATGTTACGATCGGAGCAACTTTGTGGACCTATCATCCCATTGAAGAGGATTGATAAGTGAATTTGTCAAAGGTTTGGTGTTAACATGACAGGAATTTGTTGCGATCAGGGCAACTTTGTGAACTTATCATCCTATTGAAGAGGATTGATAAGTAGATTTGTCAGAGGTTTGGTGTTAACATGACGGGAATTTGTTACGATCGGAGCAACTTTGTGGACTTATCATCCTATTGATTGATAAGTGGATTGTCAGAGGTGTATTATTAACTTGACAAGAGAATGTGTACTTGTGATTTGCACAAGGTCTTGGGAATTAGCGTCTCGTTGGAGAGACTTGCTAGATGAGTTTATCATCAGAAGCGATGAGTTTTGATACTTGTGATCTGAATAAGATTTTGAAGACTTAGTGTCTTGTTGGGGAAGACTGCGATTTGAGCAATTTTAAGGACTTATCATCCTATTGATGAGGATTGATAAGTTGATTATCAGAGGTGTATTGTTAACGTGATAAATTGGGAGTAATGCAAATTGTATTCATACTCTGTGGGGGTGATGATCGTCAGAAGTATAATATTAACTTGACGATGTGAAAGATTCGTTACTCTTAATCTAATAGATTCCAAGTAACCAACCCCCAGTCTTGATTAAGACTTAGCAGGGGAATAAAAAGAGGTAGACAAGGCCCATCGCCTAGTGAGACACTATCCATTAAGTCAGAATAGAGGCACATCACCTGGTAGGTCATTATCTGACGAGTTTGACTATCAGAGATAACTGTTAAAGTGATAGTTTTGTAGACATGTCATCTTATTAAAGAAGACTGGTAAGTTGATGGACTATCAGAGGTGATATTTAACGTGATAGTTTTGGCTGACTCGCCATCCTACTTAAAGAGGATTGGTGAGGGAATTTGGAGAAAATGGACTATCAGAGGTGATCATTAACGTGATAGTTTTGTGGACCCGCCATCCTACTGAAGCGGATTGACAAGTTGATGGACTATCAGAGGTAAATGTTAACATGATAGTTTTAACGGACCTGCCATCCTATTGAAGTGGATTGACAAGTTGATGGACTATCAAAGGTAAATATTAACGTGATAGTTTTGGTAGATTTGCCATCCTATTGAAGTGGATTGACAAGTTGATGGACTATCAGAGGTAAATGTTAACGTGATAGTTTTGGTAGATTTTGTGGTTGACAGAGGTATTATATTAAACATAACAACTTAGAAAATTTATTACTCATAAACCAATGGACTACAAATAAACCAACCCCCAGTCTTGAACAAGTGCAGGGGGGAAATGGTGGACATGATACATCGCCTAGTGAGTCACTGTCTAACGAGTTTGACTATTAGAGGTAAATGTTAACATGATAGTTGTTGGACCCGCCATCTTACTGGAGAGGATTGGCTTCAGCGGGCGTAGTATCTTCTCTTTCTGATTGAGAAGATTGGGCTTGGTCCGATTGCTCAGGAGAAGATTGCGCTTAGTCCGATTGCTCAGGCTGATCCTGCTTACTTTGTTCTTCAGCTTTGATCCTTACAATAATCTTTTGAGCTTGTTCGCCTTGAGAGATTAGTTATCTCCAAGAACGGCATTCTGTAACCATCATTTGTACTAGAAGGTCGGTCTGCAAGTTATGACGACATGTCTCCACTAAGGTAGATTGTGTCATACTTGACGAACATCGCAAAGCCATGTTTCAAAACCTTTTGACGAAGGCTTTGACGGAGTCCCTCTTCTTCTGCTTAGTGGTGAGGAGGGTATGAATGGAGACTTCTGTATCATCTTCAAAGAATCTTGACAGGAAAAGTCTCTCTAGATCTGCCCACTTTTGGATACATCCGGCAGGCAATTTTCTGAACCATTCAAAGGCAACTCCCTTGAGGGTACCAATGAATAATCGAGCCAGTATAACGTCATTTAATATCATATTCCCAGTCTGTGACTTGAAATGATAGATATATTGGTTCGGTGATCTCGTGCCGTTAAAAGTTTGTAACGTCGGGACTTCGAACTTTGGAGGATAAGGGGTTGCATCCCATTCGGCAGGATAGGATCTGACAACTCCCTCATCTTGGAGCTCGCTTCTGTTAGAAATGGCATTGAGACGGGCTTCTAATTCTTCCATTTTAGTAGATTGGAGATTCTGCTCGTTCTCAGTCTTTCTTCCTTCATCAGAGGAAGATTCCAGGTTGTGGGTTTCTTGGTCAGAAGCCGTGTCATCAACTATTTTTCCCTTCCCTTTGCTTGTGTGAGGTCGGGACGAAGACGTTTTTCCTCTCCGGGAGAATTCTTGCATGGTTGGTGAATCTGTCTCCTGAGATTTGGCCTTGTCTGTGACAATTTGAGTCAACAGGGCCATGAGTTCATTGATGGCCTCCTGCTGAGATTTGAGCATGGCCTCCTGCTCGTCAAGTCTCTTCGCGAGATCTTCATGGTTTCCCGTCATATAAGCGGAGCTCTTATGTTCAACAAAAGAGCTTGATGATTGAGACTCTACAATGGTTGAATGTTCATCATCGGAATTGGTTCCTCTGGCTAACCTCCGATAGTTGATAGGAGGAATGGCTCCTGTTCATGTTCGAGTGTGTTGGTAGATTCCTTCAAACTCGTTAGCAATTTCTCTGACGGTCGGTGAACGACTCGTCTCAGAGTCATCCGAACTAGGACCTGAGGCTTTCCCTCTACCGATCACATTGATAGTGAGCCCAGGATACTCAGTCTCTGGAGACTTCTTCCTATGAGAATGTTATCGTTGGTTAGGCAAAGCAACGTTCATAAATTGGTCAAACATCAACAGTTGGGCCGCATATGAGCAGCATTGACATCCCGAGAGGACCGTAGGAATCAGTCGTTCACATTGGAATGAACGAATGACTTGTTGCATCGGTCTTTCTCTCGATATGAACTCTCTCAAATCTATTGTAAAGATTCGAGGAGAATTACTCACTGATTGTAGGGTTTGAATTGGAACCCCCAATCCATGATTGGACAGGACTGGCTCTTGGTGAACATGGATCTGGTTAAGATGCCTTGAATCCATGAACTTCTTATATCAGTCCCTCAATCTAGTCGCGCTACGCAGAGTATTCTCGATCCGAGGGTCCAGGGGGCGGCGCGCCCCTGGCCAGGGGGTCCGGGGGGGATGGAATACCTCCCGACAGAGTTCGGGATAGCGCCCCGAAGCTCCACGGTATACACCAGGTTCTGTATTGGATTTGGAACTTGGAACGCGAGGGTCGCGTTTGGCACTTGAGACGCGAAGGTCGTGTTTGGCACTAGAAACGCGAAGGTCGCGTTTGGCACTTGAAACGCGAGGTCCGCATTTTGGTTTGGCAACATGAGGGTCGCGTTCTTCATTGTCGACGCGAGGGTCGTGTTTTGACTGGGAAACGCGAAGTTGAAGTTCGCGTTCAACGAAGGCTTGAGGTCCGCGTTTTGGCTGTAAAACGTGCCATTGAGGGCCACGTTCAGTCTGGTTCTCACGAAGCTCATGTTTGGGCTCAGGGTCACGTTTAGGCTCACGAACGCGAAGCTCGCGTTGGTTAGAGGATCGATTTTCTTGGAGTTGTGCCGAAGCTAAGTCTCCTCCTTCAGAGAGGGGACTGTATGAACAGTGCAACCCCCAGGGGAGACAGCCATTTGATGAGTCGGCCACAACTGTAGCTTTAGTCTCCTTAGAAACTTTATGGATCCTATGTATAGCCTTGGGGCTAAGGGATCCGGAGGAGATAGCCTCCTCAAACTTGGCTTGATCAAACTCTACCACGAGAGTTTTGACGGTTTTTCTAGTGAGATGAACATCGAATTGTGCCACCACTTCTTCATCAGAGAAGCTCGTCCCTAGCGGAGTCGCCATCCTTTGTTTGTGGAAAAATTCGATGTAAAAGAACGAAAGAAAAATTGATTTGTATTCTCTCAAAATCGATTACAATTTGGATTCAGATTACAAAAGAGAGGAGAATGATCTGGATTCTCCCCTTTGTTTAATTCTGGTTTCTTCACGGTGGCGATGGAGTGCCTCCCTCGAATGCTCGCATCGAGTTTGCTCTCCGTTGACGATCCACACGTCTTGATTCACTGGAACGTGGTATTCTCCTCACGATTTGACGTTGTGGAGAACTTGTGTGGCAAGTTTGAAACTCTGGACGAGTTGATAACTCTGGACGAGTTGGAAACTATTGAAAAAGAGTTGATTTGAACCGAGAATCGGTTCTCAAGCCAAGGCTGAAGGCTTCAAGGAATGCTCCAAAGGATGAATGCCGATCTCTCAATCTATGACGCTCCAAGATCTCCCCCTTTGCTGCCAAGAAGTTCCAATAGACCGAACCCCTGAACTGAATTGATTTTCAGTTATTTATAGAGGATTAAGGGGGTGTAATTACCCCTTAAATCACTCTTAAGTGGGATGTAACCGCCCTCCAAATATGGGAAACAGTTTTTGGAACTATTCACGGGTTTAAGGGGTGTAATTCCCCCTAAAATCTCTCCATAATGGGGTGTAACCGTCCCCATTAAGTGGAGATACGGTTTTAAAACCATTCAGGTTCTGTTTGAACCAGTCAAACATAAAAATGCAGGTCTGACTCTAGCGTTTTGATGTTGCAGCGTAGGTTCAACCCCAACATTTTGATGTTGCAACGCGGTTCCGACCCCAGCGTTTTGATGTTGCAACGCGGGTCCGACCCTAGCGTTTTGATGTTACAACGCAGGTCCGACCCCAGCGTTTTGATATTGCAACGCGGGTCCGACCCCTGCGTTTTAATGTTGACACACGCAGGTCCGACCCTAGCGTTTTGGTCTTAGCACGGTGATGAGTTCCGCGTCTTGTTTCGAAGAGATTATCAACAAGTAATCTCTTTTGTCATAGCGTTGCAAAGATCATTATCTTGTAATCTTCATCTTGGCTCCTTGAGAATATGAGAGTCGTCAGATTGTAACTCCTGATGTTGATTGTGAAGGCTGTTGATTAGAGCTTTCATCAGTTGTTGTGAAGATCGTCAGTGTAGGCGTTAAAAAATGCTGAAGGATATCCAAATACAGCTCAAGAGGAAATCATCCAAAAAAGTCGAAAGAACACAAGTCTTGCACGCGAGACAGACTTTGCTGTCTCGCCCGCGAGACAGACTTTGCTATCTTGCCGTGCGAGACAGACTTTACTGTCTCGCCCGCGAGACAGTGTTTAAAAGCTCAGAAACAGTTTGATAAACCGCCGACACGTGGCCACCAACTGTTCAAGAACGTGGGGGACGTAGTGGGCGAAAATCACGTGAATAACTGCTAAAATAACGGAGTTTAAAACGTGGGAAAGCAGTTACAGGGAAAATTTGTCGTTTTTCGAGACAGTATTTACTGTCTCGCGGGCCGAGACAGCCAACACTGTCTCGCCCAGCGAGACAGTAAACACTGTCTCGCGGCCTCAACTTACTGTTTTGTTGTGTTTTTACCGTAACTGACCCCGGATGCTATAAATACCCCCCTAGGGTCACTTCTGACGGGGGGGAGCGATCCAAGGCTGACCAGAGAGTATTTTCAGAGCAGAGATCTAAGTTCTTGGAGCAATCCTTTGACATTCAAGCTTTGACTTGATTTCAAGAAGAACGACTATCTTACTTCGATAAGATATCGTTTCCAATTCTCACTTCGATAAACGAAGGAAGAATCATTAAAGCCTTCACGGTTCAACCAGGATCTGTGATTCGGCGGTCCACGAGCTAAAGCGCTCCCGGCACAGGCAAAGAACCCACGCAAGCAGTGATCCAAACAACGATCCTACGTTTATTTTCTCAAGAGTTGTAATCTTTACTTTTGTTGTGTAAAAGAGGTCTTATAAAAAGACTAATTCTTTTGAATTTATTGTAATCGATCGAAGATATAATGAATTCAGGAGCAAGACCGACTTTTGACGAAAACAAACTGGCGACCACAGTGGGAGCCAACGGTCTCGCTGCCGAGACCGTCGTGTCGCAGCCGATCATCAAGATTCCAATTGAATCCACGGTCGAGTACGAGTTCGACCAAACGAAGTTTGAGGAATATTTGTCATCCTCATCTGCAAAGTTTTCCTCGCCTCGCAAATGCAGGAAGACTCCATCTTCGTTGAAGCTTTTTAGATTGTCAAATGCTACAGATGAAGGCTTTCGTCCGATTGTTACTGAGAATTCTACTCGCAACATCTCTGCTCACAATGACTCTTCTCCAGTTAAAGAGTCATGGAATCAAATCCCACCGGCACTGGCAAAAAGGGCTCGCCAGAGACAACGTCAGCGCCGCGCTCGCCAAATGGCTAAAGCCTTGGAACAAACCGACGGAGTTCGTTATCATGCGGACTTAGAGTCGAGGAGATATCGAGTGAGTCAGTTGTCTCAATAAGCAATCACTCATGTCTCTACTAAACCAGCGACGGATGAATGGATTCTTGTCAAAAGGGCTCGCTCAACCCTCAAAGAACGCATACAAAAGCGTCGTGCAAAGGCTACTCATGCCCGTGCTCTCTTACAACAAAGGATTAAAGGGAAGAAAGAAACGGTGACTAAGGAACCACCGAAACTCTGCAAAGTTTGGATCCTAAAGTCTGGAGTTGTGCAAAATCAGCATTCGGAGCCCGTTAAGATTCCATACCCGCAAAGGGGTAGTTCTAAACGTGTGACTCCCGACATAACCTTGGATCGCTCAAAGACAACGATAAGTTGTCCTGAGAATGCCAACAAGGTTTTATACCCCCAGAAGAAGACGTGTTCGTCAAAAGACATCGTTATACCTGGGGGGTCATACCAACAGATGATAAGATTTTCCGGCAATCATACTGATGAATCATACTATCAAGCTGGGGGTGTGAACAAAACTCGAAAGAGAATTATCCGGGAAATGAGCTCTCATTGTTCCTGTGTACAACTCATTAAAGCAACATTGTTGGAAGATGACTATGCTAAACAAGAAGCCGTCCCGCAAAGAATCTCAGCGTTCCAGAGGCTTTGTATAGAAATGTCAAAACCCAAGCCGCGATGTTTTCACAAGAAGCTTGCTGTTCAAGAGGATGAATTCCCTAAAGTCACTATCAACATGACTGATAAAGGAAAGCATCATCCAATTAACCCAGATCCTGATTTCTCTCCAGGAGGGAGAGTTGGGCAGGATCTCTCTCAAAAAATATCACGGCTACAACGAAGGGCCAACCGACGTCGAGATTATAAGAAAATGCATAAAGGGTCATCTTCAGATGAGGAACTCTCTGATACTTGTTCCGCAGTTGCTTCTGATGATACAACGCCTAGTGTGGGGCAAACCAGAGATGTATTCACAATAACCTCTGACCAGTTCATTCAAATACTTCAGGAAGCTCTAGCCAAACAGCGCGAAGAAATTAGAGCTGAAATGAAGACAGAGATGGAGTCGGCTATCCAACAAATGAAAGAACTGTTAGCTCAACGGCCTCAACCTCCTGAGTCCAGCCAACGAGCTGAATCCAGCCGCCACGCTCAGAATGTCATAGACGACAGTGATCCAGAAGTGGATGAAGTCATCTTGGCTGATATACCTCCCAATAGCAATAACGCTGGGGGTGGTTTAACGGATTCTCCCAGCAATGACATTGGGGGTGGTTCGATGGCGCCTCTTACAGGGGGTGATCAAACTCATTCTCCTCAATGTCCTTCGAGTGAAGATGATGATGAGAGAATGAAGGAGCTTGAAAACAAAGTCAATACTTTGATGACGGCTCAAGAGGTAAAGAAGACGGGTATTCCATGTCCCTATCCAAGAGAATGGGATTCAATTCCATACCCGACAAAATTCAATATGATTAACTTCACACCATTTGAAGGAAAGAGCTCGCCTATTCAGCACTTGATTTATTTCAAGTCTCATTTGGGCATGATATCTGGAAATGAGGCTTTAATGGTCCGGTCATTCGTTGGCACCCTTCGTGGACCCGCCTTCGATTGGTATCGACGCCTCAAACCAGGGAGCATCAACTGCTGAGATGACATGAAAAGTTTGTTCCTCAGCAATTTCTTCGATGATGATACCGAAGTGTCAATCGAAACCCTTTTGGATGAAAAGCAAAATGACGGAGAGTCGGTTGATAATTTTATCAAACGCTTCCGTAACAAGGCAATGAATTGCAGAGATCCTGTCACAGAGGAGTTTATCCTGCAGACATGCCATAACAATCTTTCCATCGATGTCTTAGAAGTCTTGGGGGTCGTGCCTTCGACCACTTGGAGAGAGTTAAAACTACGTGGCGAACAAGCTGAATACTTTCTTAAAAGAAAGAAAGTTGAGGGAAATCAACCGGCGATATCTACAATCGCTGGAAATGCAACTCTCGATCCGAGATTCCAAAAGGAGTATTCTTTCGAAGATGATGAAACTCCAGTCATTTTGAAATACCTCCTTGCCAATGACAAGATCGAGCTACCACCTATTAAAGATCAGGAGGGAGCTAAAAAGACTACGGATCCAAATTACTATGCATACCACAGAAGGGTTCTTCATCCCACCGAGATTTGCTTTGGACTCAAGAACAAGATCCAAGCCTTAATTGACTCTGGTGTCATAACGGCGAAACAAGCCAAATAAAGACGACATTTACTCCATTGGATGCACGAGTATAAACTGCTTTTCCACCATACTCCATTGGGCACACGAGTATAAACTGTTTCCCCTCACTCCAAAGAGTATACGAGTATAAACTGCTTCTCGGTCATCCAACTAAATACAATATTAAACCTGGCCTCACAAATGAAGCTTGGGGTGGATGATTTATGTAACGGGAAGTTCCTAGAGAACCTTATATTCTTAAGGATAACCCGAACATGCGACTGATGATGCCGTACTCCTCATTATACCCAGTTTTACAAAGAAAGCTGGGGGTCGATAATTCATGTAACGGGAAGTTCCCGGAAAAATGTTAAATATAATTCTTAGGGATAACCTGATTATTATGAACAAAATGATAAACACTACACTCCCATTATGATTTATACTCACACTTCCATTACTCCTTTGGTCAAACCTTTAAACAGTTAGGACCAAAGCCAAAATTCCCTCTCGATTCATTCCATGAACGAGAGGTCCACAAATTGAACGATCAAACCTTTAAACAGTTAGGATCGTCTCAACCCCTTATTTGGTCAAACCTTTAAACAGTTAGGATCGTCTCAACCCCTTATTTGGTCAAACCTTTCAACAGTTAGGATCAAAACCAAAATCCGCTCTCGATTCATTCCATGAACGAGAGGTCCACAAATTGAGTGATCAGACCTTTAAACAGTTAGGGTCATCTCAAAACCATCTCTTGGTCAAACCTTTAAACAGTTAGGACCAAAGCCAAAATCCCCCCTCGATTCATCCCATGAACGAGAGGTTCACAAATTGAACGATCAAACCTTTAAACAGTTAGGATCATATTAAATTCCTACCTGGTCAAACCTTACTACAGTTAGGACCACAACCAAAATCCCCTCTCGATTTATCCCTTGAACGAGAGGTCCACAAATTGAACGATCAAACCTTTAAACAGTTAGGATCGTATCAAATTCCTACCTGGTCAAACCTTTAAACAGTTAGGACCAAAGCCAAAATCCCCTCTCGATTCCTTTCATGAACGAGAGGTCCACAAATTGAGCGATCAAAACTTCTTACAGTTAGGATTGTCTCAAAACTCCCACTTGGTCAAACCTTACTACAGTTATGACCACAACCAAAATCCCCTCTCGATTCCTCCCATGAACGAGAGGTCCACAAATTGAATAATCAAACCTTACGACAGTTAGGATTATTCAAACCAATCCAGATTCTCTAAGTGGAGATCCTACTTTGAGTTTCCTTTACACCAGGAGATAGAATATAAAATTCTTCCTCTCCATCATCGGGTTCATCTCTACCAACAAAAAAGAGGCCAGGAGATAGAATATAAAATTCTTCCTCTTCAATTCTGGGTTCATCTCTACCAACAAAAAAGAGACCAGGAGATAGAATATAAAATTCTTCCTCTCCAATTCTGGGTTCATCTCTACCAACAAAAAAGAGACCAGGAGATAGAATATAAAATTCTTCCTCTCTAATTTCGTGTTCATCTCTACAAACAAAAAAGACAGGAATACTCCAATAGGTACACGAGTATAAATTGTTTCCTTAATTTCAACAGGAAGTTTCTGGAGAATATCATTCAAAATATTCTTAAGAATAACCTGAATACTCCAATAGGTACACGAGTATAAACTGTTTCCTTAATTTCAACAAGAAGTTTCTGGAGAATATCATTCAAAATATTCTTAAGAATAACCTGAATACTCCAATAGGTACACGAGTATAAACTGTTTCCCTACTATTAATGGGAAGTTCCTGGAGAATATTACTCAGAATATTCTTAGGGATAACCTGACAACCTGTGTTCTTATGAAGACTGATACGACGATTAACAATCTCGTATCAATTCGATGACAAAAGCTGAATTCACCAGTACAAGTTCCAGCTTCGAATCAAGATCTCGATAACGGTCAAGCGATAAACGCGATGCCGTGAGAATATTAGCTATTCTACAAAGAACTGAATAGACTAAAGAAAGAAGAGATCAAGAATTGAAGTCATTTACACGATCTACTCAACCAAGCATTGAAGGGATCGTAAGTAAAATCCATCTTATCCAAAGTATCCCATAACTCCTCTATAAAAGAATGAGTCTGGAATACTTCGGAGGGGGTATCTGTAGGCGTTAAAAAATGCTGAAGGATATCCAAATACAGCTCAAGAGGAAATCATCCAAAAAAGTCGAAAGAACACAAGTCTTGCCCGCGAGACAGACTTTGCTGTCTCGCCGTGAGAGACAGACTTTGCTGTCTCGCCGTGCGAGACAGACTTTGCTGTCTCGCCGTGCAAGATAGACTTTACTATCTCGCCCACGAGACAGTGTTTAAAAGCTCAGAAACAGTTTGATAAACCGCCGACACGTGGCCACCAACTGTTCAAGAACGTGGGGGACGTAGTGAGCGAAAGATAGACTTTACTGTCTCGCCCACGAGACAGTGTTTAAAAGCTCAGAAACAGTTTGATAAACCGCCGACACGTGGCCACCAACTGTTCAAGAACGTGGGGGACGTAGTGGGCGAAAATCACGTGAATAACTGCCAAAATAACGGAGTTTGAAACGTGGGAAAGCAGTTATAGGGAAAATTTGTCGTTTTTCGAGACAGTATTTACTGTCTCGCTAGGCGAGACAGCAAATTTACTATCTCGCGGGCCGAGACAGCAAACACTGTCTCGCCCAGCGAGACAGTAAACACTGTCTCGCGGCCTCAACTTACTGTTTTGTTGTGTTTTTACCGTAACTGACCTCGGAGGCTATAAATACCCCCCTAGGGTCACTTCTGACGGGGGGAGCAATCTAAGGCTGACCAGAGAGTATTTTCAGAGCAGAGATCTAAGTTCTTGGAGCAATCCCTTGACATTCAAGCTTTGACTTGATTTCAAGAAGAACGACTATCTTACTTCGATAAGATATCGTTTCCAATTCTCACTTCGATAAACGAAGAAAGAATCATTAAAGCCTTCACGGTTCAACCAGGATCTGTGATTCGGCGGTCCACGAGCTAAAGTGCTCCCGGCACAGGCAAAGAACCCACGCAAGCAGTGATCCAAACAACGATCCTGCGTTTATTTTCTCAAGAGTTGTAATCTTTACTTTTGTTGTGTAAAAGAGGTCTTATAAAAAGACTAATTCTTTTGAATTTATTGTAATCGATCGAAGATATAATGAATTCAGCAGCAAGACCGACTTTTGACAAAAACAGTCAGATTGTAACATTCATCAATCTACGTGAAAGTCTTTAAATTATAGCCTTCTAGAAGTCGTCATATTGTAACTTCCATCATCAGTGTTTGATGGGGGATCAGCTATCTATTTTGATTTTTAGACAGCCTACACTAATCTCTCTTGATTAGAATCTCTCTTTGATTACATTTGATTCTTTAGAAACCCTAAAACAATCCCTTATATAGGTGTAACAACGTGGATGGCAAAGTGACAAATAATCAAGCCCAAACCCCATAGGAATTCGTACAAACAGAAACCCAAATGAACCAGGAAACCATCAATGAGTCGACTTATGTGCATATATGAGTCGACTCATGACACATGGGTCGACTCATGAAATGATGAGTCGACTGGTCAAAAATTTTTGACAAAACGGCTGGGTTTCATGAGTCGACTCATGACATGCATGAGTCAACTGGTCAGAAACTTCTGAGAAAACGACTGGGTTTCGTGAGTCGACTCATGACAGGTATGAGTCGACTCAACCTGATGAGTCGACTCATGTACATGTATGTGTCAACTCACGGGCTGAAAACTAGATGCTCCGATTCTTCGATTCGTCGTCTCATTCTACGCTTCAACCTGCGTTCCACTGTATTGTTTTACACCTCTATTCTTAAGTTATCATGAGAATTATCTATCCTCAAGCTCCCATGAGGATCGCTAAGTTTCAAAGAGAAGATACACCCGTATCATGGGTCCCCCCTTTAGAAACTTAAAGTCTCATTCAAGTTAGAACTTCAGCTGAGCAAACTCATGAACTCCTCCATCCTTTCTGTACCATCTGGCCTTGTTAGGAACCTGATATCGATGTACAACTGGAAATGACTCCTTCGTTCCTCACCTCATCGTAGTCGTCTTCCGCTCCAACATGCAACTCCTTTTCAATAGCTCATCATGAAGTCTAATGCACAACGAGACAAACTTCTTACTTGCATTCACTAGCCTCTTCATTCGCGTCATCGTCGCCAAGTTTGCCTCCCTCGGAAGAGACGCCAAAGAAAATATAAACTTTTTACCATCCTTGGTGAATGTGTACTTCTGAGCCCGCCTTTCGTAGATCGCATATCTATCCCACAAGTACAGATTGCCCAGTATAACTAGACAAACATCCAATGGAAAGACATCACACGTGATCTCGTCAATATATGACTCGTGGAGCGCAAATCTGACAGTGCATTGATCAACTACACTTAGTCCCATCTCCTTCTGAATCCACCCTAATGGATAAGGTTTCGGATGTTTGACTGTCTTCAGACCCAGTTTTTGAATTAAGACCTCAGATATCAAATTCTTTTTGTTGCCTGGATCAATAATGGCATCAACTAAACTGGTCTTCACTTGCAACTTTAGCACAAAGAGCTGCTCTCGGGGGATTTTCGTCCTCTTTCGTGGTCTGTTTCCCTACCATAAGATCGAGACTACTGTTAGGCTCTGTCATCCCAGGAACTTTCTTCGGACCATGTGCTATCACGTATGCCTTTTTCTTCTTATTTTTCTTCAATCCTTTTGGCTTCAGATGAGGATACTTCTCCCAGTATCGATTAGTGATATGTCATGTCTTCTCACAGTGACTACAAATCAGTTCTACTCTCCCTAGATCACTCTTCTTCTCTTTCTTATGTTTGGAACCACTAGACTCACCTCCCGTTTGTTTTGCATCTCCTTTTGCCTTGTTGCTCTTCTTTTGCTTGCCCTCGATGGCAATAGCTTTCACGCTTGCCTTTGCAATAGACTCAACCGTGAATAGCTTCATCTCCTTCTGGATGTATTCATTCAGACCCGTCATGTACTTCATGAAGATGGAGTATTCGTCCATCATGACATTTAGAACCATCGTCTGCTGCTGGAACTCCTCGTGTACTCTTGAACGGTCTGATTGAATCTTTTATGCAAACCGTATTATTTGTACCAACGCTCCTCAATGAACCTCACTGGATAGAACTGCTTTCTAAGTAGCTCCTTAAACTTGTTCCACGACATTGTCTTCTTCTCCTGCTTGTAGTAGAATTTCTATCATGTCAACGCTGTTTTCGTCAAAAGTTGGTTTCGCTGTGGAATTCATTATATCTTCGGTCGATTACAACAAATTCAAAAGAGGTAGCCTTTTTATAAGACTCCTTTTACACAACAAAAATGAAGATTACAACTTTTTAGAAACAAACGCAGGATCGTTGTTTGGATCGCTGCTTGCGTGGGATCTTTGCCTGTGCCGGGGGCGCGTTAGCCCGTGGACCACCGATTCACAGATTCTGATTGAATCGTGAAGGTTGTTTTGGGATCCTTCCTTCGTTTATCGAAGTATGGATTTGAAGCGAATATCTTATCGATGTAAGATGTTCACTCTTCTAAAGATCAAGTCAAAGCTTAATCTCTAGGAATGGCCAAAAGCTTCTTGAGGATGTTTGTGAAGAACGAAGACTCTCTCTCTTGCTCCAATCTGCTCTCTTGGGATCCCCTTTGATGTTCTCTGTTGGAATCCCTCTTTTATTTCGTGTCTAGAGGGGTATTTATAGCCTCTTTGGACGATAACTGAAGAAAATAACCGATCAGCAACTCTTCCTTTGGGCGCGGCAGCTAGAGGTGTCGTGGTTGAAGAAGTTTCCGTGACAGTTGTCTCTGTCGCGGCTGTTGGCACGGCTGTCGTCTCTGTCGCGGCTGTTGGCGCGGCAGTATAGGCTGCCGCGGCCAAAGAGGCGGTTACCAGCACGTTTTCATCGTGTTTGAAACCGTCCTCCCACGATCTTTAACCACTTTTTACGTGGTTTTAACTGTTTGTCCATGTCAGCACACGTTCTATTTCTGATATGTCGCCATGTGGATTTCAAAAACTATCACATAACTGCCTCGTAACCGCCACAGAACCCCTCTATAATAGCCACGGCACTGTTGGCTGCCGCGCTTTGGCCGCGGCACTATGTCCTGCCGCGCCTTTGCCGCGGCAGCATGTCTTGCAGCGCCTTGGCCGCGGCAGCATGTCCTGCCGCGCCAACATGTGTTGTTTGATGACATGTAAATTGTCTTTCCATGTCATTTTGAGTGGTATTTGGATATCTTTGAGCATTTTTTGACGCCTACAAACGCATGCTCTAAAAGCTTTAAAATCGCGAACACAATCTTCTCCTTGGATGAATATCCATAGAGAGTGAAATACATCTCCATACGCTCGATCCAATCATCAAGCTTCTCCACATTGACACTCCCATCATAAACATGAATCTCCATCTTGAAATTAATTTTTAAGTTCTGGTAGTAATTCTTACCCCATTGATGTGGAGCAGTCTTAACAATCTCGGCCTCCTCATCAGAACCAGTTTTCTCGCCCTCTCCATCGGACTCTTCGAGCTTCTTCTTACCCTTCGAAGAAGATTCCTCATTTTTGTCCTTTCCATTGATGAGACCTACGAGCTGATTGAGTGTAGAACTGATCGTCTTGATCTGCTTCTTAATTGTATCAAGTCTTGTTGAATTATCCCCTTCAGTCATCTTCTCCTTCCTTAATTTCTGGACTCCTTCTAATAAAATAAGGATCTCGCCTAGCTTCTTGTATTGTGATCGAGTCAGAATCATACACAGGATATCCCCTTCATAGGATCTGATCGTTCTGATACCAACTTGATACAGGTCATCGTGCGAGCACCTTTGATTACGGAATTATCAAAGGTGGGTTGAGAAAAGGATGACAGAAACACAAGAATAATTTAGTATGTGGCAAAGGAAAATACCCTCTCTAGATTATGATATGAAAAGATTATAATCTCTCTCTCACAATCTCACTAGAATCAAGAAAAAACTCTCAATACTCTCTAAACCCTAATCTCTCTTGATTAGAATCTCTCTTTGATTACATCTGATTCTTTAGAAATCCTAAAACAATCCCTTATAGAGGTGTAACAACGTGGCTGACAAAGTGATAAATAACCAAGCCTAAATCCCACAGGAATTCGTGCAAATAAAAACCCAAACGAACCAGGAAAGCATCAATGAGTCGACTCATGTGCATATATGAGTCGACTCATGATACATGAGTCGACTCATGAAATAATGAGTCGACTGGTCAGAAACTTTTGATAAAATGACTGGATTTCGTGAGTCGACCCATGACAGGCATGAGTCAACTAGTCAGAAACTTTTAACAAAACGGCTGGGTTTCGTGAGTCGACTCATGAAAGGCATGAGTCGACTCAACCTGATGAGTCGACTCATGTACATGTATGAGTCGACTCACGGGCTGAAAACTGGATGCTTCGATTCTTCGATTCGTCGTCTTGTTCCATGCTTCAACCTGTGTTCCACTGTGTTGTTTTATACCTCTATTCTCAAGTTACCATGAGAATTATCTATCCTCAAGCTCGCATGAGGATCGTTAAGTTCCAAAGAGAAGATACACACATATCACCTCTTCACGTTCAATTGGAGCATCATCATGCACACGACCTCTAGGTGATAGCCCTAGCTAAGTATGCAATTCGAATTCCGAAAGTAAATTATCCATTAGCGAACTCGCATGTGTATATGATAGGTTAATGCATGCCTACACTAAATTGCATAATAATTTTATTGATTTAAAAGCCAAGCATGTAACTTTAAAATCCGGTCATGAATTGCTAGCATCTAAATTTGATACTATTGCTAAAGATAATGTGATCCTTAAAAAAATAATAAAAAATTAAAATTGGATCATATTACCTTAAGCTCCAATATTGCTAGCTTAATTCATGAGAAGAATGATGTCATGTTAGAAGTAGAGTCTATTAGAAATAAATTTACATCATTTAAAAATGATCATATTTGCTCTACTTCTATTGACAATGCTTCTATGCCTAATGTTGAGTTGAACAATATTAAAAATCGTATTTCTTCTTTAGATTCAACTCTTAACACATGTATTGCTAATAATAAGAAACTTATGGACTTATGTGTAAAGTCTCGTGCTAACTCTTCAAAACCAAGCACTCACTATGCACATATATATAGCAAAGTTTATAAGTATTCTTTTTGCGGTCATAAAGATCATTTAGCTAAATTTTGCTATGATGCACAAAAATCCAAAAATCCTAATATTAGTACTCCTTGTGCATCCCACCTAGTTTCTTCATCACATACACATGCACATGCATCCAAAGTTCATCATAAACATGCTAGTGTGTATAAATATAATTTTAATGGAAGATTTAGCCATTTGGTAAAGTTTTGTTTTAATTTAAGAAAATGTTCAATTTTGCCAAATTCTTTAAATAAACAAAGTTTGTTTAATAATGTTTTACATTTACAAAATAATTTTAAAAGACCATCTATGTTTGCAAATGTTCCTCGTGTACAAGTTTATGATCAACAAAATCAAATGGGCCTCTTTCATTATACTTATTGCAATCGGAAATGTCATTTATATAATTTTTGTTTTGACCGTGTTCGTACACTAAATGGGCCCAAAAGGGATTATTATCCTAGGGCTTTGAGCTTCATTGATATGGGACATGTCCCTAAACAATCCGTCACTAAGAATGCTTGGGTGCCAAAATCCTTTTAAATCAAGATTTTTATTGTTTTTCCATTTTTTTTACTTCTTGGTTTTTAAAAACATGTTTTTGAAAGTTTTTGAAAGTAAAACAAATTCTATGTCAAGACTTTGGTTTTCATGTTGTTTCGTTCTTTTGGCATTGATTGTCATGAGAGGTTTTTGTTTAAGCAACCCCGGATTTATTGGATGTTTATTTCACAAATCATGTTTACCGAGTATCATATGTTTATATGGGTTGAAATAAGCTCAAGAGCTTTATATTGTCGCCTCTCTTATCATTTTGATATTGGTTTGTTTTTTTATAGAATTTTACTTAATTTACGATTTCATTTGAGTGATTTGTTTTTCATTTGGATTTTCATGTTAGTCATGATTTTCATGGTTCTCATGATTCATTTTCATTTGAAAACTTTTTTTCATGATTCTCATGTTGTTCTCTCTTTTGACTTCATAAATATTTTTATACATGGGTTTTATGCTTTTGCCTTGAGACGCTATTTTCATAATGACATATCAATATGTGTTCTCATGTCCTTTTTGAATATGAGTTATAATTAGCATATTTTTCCATCTATGTTTGCTCACATGTTTGCCTTAGTATTCATTGCATATATTCTATATGGCTTTTGTATAGGGGGAGTCTTCCCCATATCCTTCTATGTTTTTTATACTCACTTGTGCTTATTGATAGGGGGACCTTTCACTCTCTTATTCTTTTGTTTTCTCTATTTTGATGTTGACAAAGGGGGAGATATATTGTGAGTATAGCTTTGGTTTTATGCATGATGTTTATGATTTACATATTCTTTTGTATCATGCATATTTTATATCTCTTTGTGTAGATTGTTTGTCATCATCAAAAAGGAGAAGATTGTTGGTCTCATGTTTGTGAGCCTACTCCCTAATCTTGTTTTGATGATTACAAACAATTCCTAACAACGTGTGTTGCGTGTTTACATTTGTTTTGTTAGGTAATCTACATAAATATTAAGTCGTAGGTTGGATAGAATTGCGCATAACGATCATATCCAATGGAGGATGACGGAATAGTAGAGTGAATCAATGCAAATCAAGTTAAAGATTCAAGTTCAAGCTTCATCCGCAACCAAGTCAAGTATATTGAAGACCTTCTAGCTTGGGTAATATAGTTTAGGATTTATACCTTGTGCGTTTAATACTTCAAGCTTAATATTATATATATATACACACGCACACAGACAATTTAATGGTTTATTTATTTTTATTTTATCCACAAAAGTTTTTACAAGCAAAAGATATTTATATACATACATATTTGTTTTTCTATGTGGATAAGTTGTTTTGGTTTAGCTTCATAGATATGAAACAATAGTTATATTCATATACATATTCTTTTGTTTCATATTCTTTTGTTTCATATTCTATTGTATATGAAAAATATTGTGTTTTTGGATTATAGACTTAATAATAATATTTCATATCATTTATCAAGTCTATAAATCTATTGCAAAGTTTTCAAAACTTTGTTTAAGTTATTTTGTCAAAAACATGTATGTTTAGTTTTCATGTTTTGGACTAGTTTTGCAAAATAATGAATTTTCACAAATGGGTAATGCAATTTGAAAATTTTCTTTTGTAACATGTTTATTTTCATGTTTACAAGCATTCCCCAAAGTTTTACATTTTTTCTGAATTTATTGCTATTTTTAAAAGAGGTTTGAAGTTTAGTTTTACTGTTTATTTTAGGCTGATATTATGTTATCAGTCGACTGATGCAAGTATTCAGTCGACTGAAGATCTCGTCTAGAATAACAAAAAGTTTTTATTTTTTATTCAGTCAATTGATCAGTTGACTGATGAGGTCTTCAGTCGACTGATGAGGTCTTTAGTCGACTGATGAGCTGTGAGCTACTTGTAACGGTTAGCTCATCAGTTGACTGACGCTGTAATGGCTAGTTTTTTTCCAGCTTTTGTTTGTTTTGGGGTTTTTTGTCTTTTTCCCTGTTTTCTCTTTCTTTTGGGGTTCCTATAAATACTCCAACATATCCTCAGTTCATTTTAACTAAGAGAAAAGTTTTAAAAGAGTTTTACAAGTTTATTTAATGGTTTCAAGTTTGTTTCAAATTTTTTTGTGAAGAAAGTTTCACAATGGCTTGAGGAGATCATCATTTGTGTTTGAGTATCCAACTCGTCTTCCTCTCTCCCTTGTCATCTAGAGAAGTATTTCTAAACTCTTATCTAGCTATTTATATGTTTGATTTTCATTTCCATAAGCTAGAATTTATTTGAGTTTAGATTTATTTTTTATTATACTCATTGTTCACACACAACCTATTGAGCTTATTGTATTTGCATACATAGTATAATTTGGGGTTGTGGGATTGTGACTTTGAGTGTGGGCTTAATTGAGTTCTCACCTTATTTAGAGAACAATCATTTGTTGTAGAGTTTAATTGTGAGGTCACATTGTATTGCACAAGTACACTAAGAGGAGTGTAGAGGTGAGAGACGTGGTCGGTCCCAAGAGGAGTGGCATCGGTAGTAAAATCTAGTGAGAGGTAGTAATTCCGAGTACTTGAGGGAGACACATGAGAGGCCAACACTTGAGCTGGTAGTTGTGTAGTTACATTGTGAGTTATTATGAACGTTGATCGGTGAGCGTTGAAAATCAATATTGTATGGTGTAAACGTTATTCGAGTGGGCGTTGAAAACCCGGTTGTGTAGTGGATTCTCTCCGGGAGTGGGGAGTGGAGACGTAGGTCGGAAGGACCGAACTCCTTGATCATTTTCTTGTGGACTAAAATGATGACATATGCTCTGGTGGAGAGGCTTGAGGCAGGAATCGAATCCTCAACTTAGCCGACGGCAGGGAATGTCCATCAAGTCACCTCTGTGAGTTTCCAAGTGAATGATCAAGTGCCCTAGGTGGGTCATGCTCGACGATAGGATCGACTGATCCCGTCTTTCACGTCGCGTAAAAGAATGTCGACTTGATGAGTCAGCGGGGTCGAGGCCTCTGTTGGGCTTGCGCCACTTAAGTGGGTTGAGATCATTTTGCAAGGATTTTTATTGTATCATTTTGCAAATACCCATATCTTAGGTGAGTAAATATCATAACACTAAGTATTAAATGTAATGACATATAATATTATATAATGTATTATAATATTATGAGTGAACACCATAACAATAAGTATTAAATGTAATACAATATAATATTATACAATGTATTATAATATTATATTGTACTTTAATAAGTTATATTATATTATAATTATAATTATATTATACTTATTATATATTATTTTCAAATAATTATATATTTAATTTATTTTAGTATATTAATTTTTATTGTTGTATATTATAATAGTATTTTGTAATAATGTTATTTTATTATTAATATAATATTATACTATTATTTATATAATATAATGTTATATTATACTATTATTCATATAATATAATATTATTAATAATGTTAATATTATGTTATTATTAGTATGTTATTAATAAATTAATATATTATAAATATTTTAGTATTATATAATTTATTATAGTTTTTAATATGTTATAGTTTATTAATAGTACTTTAATAATATATTAGTATTTATGATATAAATAAATATTATTATATTATAAATATATTATTTTTATATTAACATTTGTTAGCAATAAATTATTTTATTATTAAAATTTATTTTACTTTATAATAAATTATATTATTTATTACATAATATATTAATATTTTATATATTATATTGCATTCACTATACAATATGTTATTATAATAATATTATTATATTGTTATGTTATTATTAAATATGTTATTATTATATAATATTTTATAGTTATTAATTTATTACAATTTATTTATTAAAAATTTAATAATAATATAGTGATTATACTATTGTATAGTATATTATTATGTCATTATTGTATTATTATTTATAATCAATAAATTTTTTACTATTTTTTATTAGTTTATTTATATTTTATTATTATTTATTCATTATATAATACATTATTAACATATTAAATATTGATATTTAATATGTTATTATATTATTATATAAAATATTTATTTATTATATTTTATACTATTTAATAAATATTACTAATATATTAAATTAATTATAATATACTATAGTATAGTATAATGTAATAAGCATGTTGATAATAACTCTATATTAATTACATTTAATATATTATGTTAGATATTATATTAACACTTTCTCAAACTCAAAATCAAAGCACTAAACTTAAAACACCTAAAATGTGTTTTAAAATAAGTGTTGTGTTTTTTGTTTGAGGATGATTTAGCTTAAAAATATCATGGTTTCCAAACGCATGGTGTTTTATTTTTTACAAAAACACCATGGAAACAAGTAAAACACCATGGTATCCAAACGAAGCCTTAATTTTAAATTCATTTCGTTATATATTTTAATAGTTAACGTGCTTTTTAATACTTATTATTTGGTGAAAAGAATTTTTCCTATGATTTTGTATCTTTGTTTTCTCTTATCCACACTATACATCATTAATCTGAATATCAAAAGACTTTCTTGTATCAATTTTCAAGTAACTTATCTTAAAAACATCTCAACAATCATAACTATTAATTAAAATTTCAATTGGTTGCAGGCATTTCAAGACACATGATATTTGATCCATACTCATTTGATGACATGTAGATCATAATGGACAGTGTTGATCGTTAATATCGACGCTCAAATATGTGCTTTTATAGGTGGTTGTAACTAAGTTGGTTACACTCTAGGTGTATTGTAACCCAAT
>BQKN01000543.1:116846-129334 GCA_022839385.1 Asparagus kiusianus
GTTAATAGGTATTTAAATTAGTCATGTGGTTATATGTGCAGATACCAGGTTGTAATTATGATTTGATAAGGGGCCAAATTGTAAATGTACAACATCTATAAATAAGGGGTTATGGTCCCTACTCTAGGGTTACATTCTCTAATTCTATTCACCCCCAAATTTGGCTAGAGAAACCCTAAGGTTAGAAGATCCAAAACCCATCTCAAGTTTAATCTATGGATTCAGGTATAAGCTTCCGCTCTTTATGATTCTTATTAATCTCTTTGAATTAATCATGGCTTTATGGTTTTAGATCTCAAGTTTTTTATTTAGATCTAACAAGTGGTATCAGAGACACCTTGACTTGTTCTAAGAGATTAAGATTAAAATTAGGGTTTTTTATCTTAATTGGTTTTCGGATTTAGTTTTGTTCACGGATGAACAGTAACGGCTGCTGAAAAAAAATTTCCCGGATGAACAGTAACGTATTTTTTTCGGATGAACAGTAACTAAAAAATCACTGGTGAACAGTAAAGTTTTGGCATTTTTTGAAATTTTCTTCGATTTTTTTTGGGATCTGGATCAAGAAATCATCTTTTGTTTCTCTTTTTTCCGATTCTGGATCTAGATTTGAAAATAAAATCGATGAATCTTTGGATTTTTTGGGTTTGATCTTCGGTCATATGCTCCTCGCCGGCGAAGTTTCGCTGGCGGCCTCGCCCTCGACTCCGACGGCGACGGCAGCGTCAGGAAACCCTAGGGTTTCGACCTCTTGGGTGCCGGAGCAATGGCGACGGCGGTTTCGGTTTGAAACTCTAAGGGTTCGTGGCGAAAATTAAGAAGGTGGTTACCTTAAACGAACTTCGCGTTCGTTCTCAGGTTGAGCCTCGCGCTCAATTTTAACGAACTTCGCGTTCGTTCACAGGTGAACATCGTGCTCAAATCAAATGAACTTCGCGTTCGTTCTAAGGTGAGCCTCGCGCTCAGTTCTAAGGTGAGCCTCGCGCTCAGTTCTAAGGTTGAGCCTCGTGCTCAAATCAAACGAACCTCGCGTTCGTTCTATGGTTGAGCCTCGCACTCAAATCAAACGAACCTTGCGTTCGTTCTCAAGTGAGCCTCGCGCTCAATTCAGGTGAGCCTCACGCTCAATACAAGTTGAGCCTCGCGCTTAGTTCTCAGGTGAGCCTCGCGCTCAATTCAGGTGAGCCTCGCGCTTAGTTCTCAGGTGAGCCTCGCGCTCAATTCAGGTGAGCCTCGCGCTCAATACAAGTTGAGCCTCGCGCTCAATTCAAGTCGAACCTCGCGTTCATTCTCAAGTTGAACTTCGCGTTCATTATCAAAACGAATCTTGCGTTCGTTCTCAAGTTGAACATCACGTTCAAACGAACCTCGCGTTCGTTCTTAGGTGAGTCTTGTACTCAATACAGTCGAACCTCGCGTTCGAGTCAAGCGAACTTCATGTTCGCTATGGTTAGGCCTCGGCTTTTCATGGGTCCACTTTGGTATACTTAAGTTATTCAATTAAGTTATGGGCCCTAATTAAGCTATGAGACCCCAATTAAGTTTTTGGAAGTTCAGTGATTTAAATTAAAACCGTTTAATTTAAATCTAATTTGGTAGTTAATCAATTACTTAATTCAAATATTATGACACTAAGGTATTAAGGTTGTCTCTCACTCCAATTGTTTAATTAAAACAAGAAGTTGCCAAAGTAACCTCTCTTGTGTAGATTGATCATGAGGAATGTGAGATGGTTGTGTGTATGCTTTCGTGTAAATATTTAATCGGCCCAAAAGAAGGTTAATATTTATTTAGACTGTATACACATCTGCGATGATAAGCGTGTGATAATTATAAGGTTTACATGTGAATAATGAATCGATCCAAAGATAGTTTCATTATTTGCATGAGTTATTGTCAATGTTTGATCATTGCAATAAGGTATCACTTACAAGTTAATATTACTGTCCAAAGACTTGATATTAATGTTGTGTTAGATATCTTGGATGGGATTTGTCATTATTTGAATTTTATTGATTACTAATTATAGTTATTAATGTGAGCATCTTTTATTTTATTTCAGCTAATGCATCTGCTGCAACAATTTCTGCTAACATCAACTCAATTCCCATGCTAAATGGGATAAACTTTAAGGTTTGGAAAGAGAACATACTAATTGTTCTTGGCTGCATGGATCTTGACTATGCATTAAGAACTAAACAACCCCAACCTCCCAATGCGGATAGCACTCCTGATGCAAAGAAGGAGTATGAGAAGTGGGAGCGTTCAAATCGCATGAGTCTTATGATCATTAAGCGCGGCGTTCCGGAAGCCTTCAGGGGCATAGAATCCGAAGGGATTACTAAGGCTAAAGATTTTCTTGTCAAAATTGAGAAGCGTTTTGCGAAAAACGATAAGGTAGAAACAAGCACGCTCTTAGCTCGCTTGATTTCAATGAAGTATATGGGCAAATGAAATATCAGGGAGTACATTATGGAAATGTCTCATATTGCTTTAAAGCTTAAGGTACTTAAACTCGATCTTTGTGATGAGTTATTGGTGCATCTGGTTTTGTTGTCTCTTCCTGCATAATTCAATCAGTTTAAGGTCAATTATAACTGCCAAAAGGAGAAATGGACTCTAAATGAGCTCATTTCATACTGTGTGTAAGAAGAAGACAGGTTGAAGCAAGATAAGACAGAAAGTACTCATTTGGCCTATGCCTCTAAGGATAAGGGCAAGAAAAGGAAGAATGATAATGAAGCTGCTAAGGGTCCAGGTCAGAAGAAACAACATAAGGATAATCAGGGTTGTTTCTTCTGTAACAAACCTGGACATGTAAAGAAGGATTGTACAAAATATCACGCCTGGCGTGCTAATAAGGGTACGTTCCTTACTTTGGTCTGTTCTGAGGTTAATTTAGCTTCAGTACCTAGAAATACTTGGTGGTTAGACTCTGGTTCTACTACTCACATAAGTGTTTCTATGTAGGGTTGCCTGAGCTACCGAAAGCCAAGTGATGTTGAAAGACACATCTTTATGGGCGACGGACAATCGGTAGATGTGGAAGCAATTTGGCACTTTAGGTTGTTGTTAGGAACTGGTTCTTATTTGGATTTGAAAGATATTTTTGTAGTACCGTCTTTTAGACAGAATTTAATTTCTGTTTTCGTATTGGACAAATCAGGTTATTCTTGTTCATTTGGAAACAGTCAATTTAGTTTATCTTTTAATTCAAATATTGCGGGAACCGGTTACTTGAGTACTTATGACAATCTATATTTGCTCGATACAATTGCTTCCTATAATGAATCCTTGCATGTGGAATCACGTGGTACTAAGCGTAAATTAAATTAGGAAAATTCGGCGACATTATGACATAAGCGCTTAGGTCATATCTCAAAAGGTAGAGTTAAGCGTCTTGTGTCTGATGGTATTTTGGATTCACTTGATTTTTCGGACTTCAATGTATGTGTTGAATGTATCAAGGGAAAACAGACCAAAGTTAAGAGATTAGGTGCCAACAGATCTTCGGAAGTCTTAGAATTGATACATACGGATATTTGTGGGCCATTCCCTACGGAATCCTGGAATGGTCAATAATATTTTATATCATTCATAGACGATTACTCACGTTATGGGTACCTATATCTCATTCATGAAAAATCTGAGTCTCTGGACATGTTCAAAACCTATAAAGCTGAAGTTGAGAATCAACTCAACCGAAGAATTAAACCCGTTAGATCTGATCGTGGTGGTGAGTACTACGACAGATATGATGGTTCAGGTGAACAACGTCCAGGACCATTTGCTAGATACCTAAAAGAATGCGGTATCGTCCCACAGTATACTATGCCAGGTTCACCTAGCATGAATGGTGTAGCTGAAAGATGAAACATGACTCTTAAGGATATGGTAAGAAGTATGATTGCTCATTCTTCTTTACCAGAGTCACTCTGGGGAGAAGCACTTAAGACAGCAGCTTACATTCTGAATAGAGTACCAAGTAAAGCAGTTGCTAAAACACCTTATGAGCTTTGGACTGGTCGAAAGCCCAGTTTAAAGCACTTACATATTTGGGGATGTCCAGCTAAGGCAAGGCTTTATAGGCCAAATAAAAAGAAATTGGACTCTAAAACAGTTAGCAGCTACTTTATTGGGTATTCTGAACGCTCTAGGGGCTATAAGTTCTATGATCCCACACTAAGGAATATTTTTGAGATGGGAACAGCAACATTCTTTGAGGATGTTGAGTTTGGGGGGGAGAAATAAGGTTAGAGACATTGCTTTTGAGGAGGAATTAGCTTCAGATCCAATCCTTACAGTTACTTTTGACAATATTCAGGTTCCTATACCTGTTGTTGCTCAAGAAGTAAATCTGGAACCTCAAGATGATAATGTTGAAAAACTCCCTATTCCAGAAGAACAAACTCAATAACCTCAAGAACCAGTGTCATTAAGAAGATCTACGAGAGAAAGGAGAAATGCTATTTTGGATAATTATATTGTATTTCTTCAAGAACATGAGGAAAATAGTGGAATGTTGGAAGATGATCCAATCAACTTCCTTCAGGCCATAAAAAGTTCTAACTCTTAATAGTGGATTGATGCCATGAATGAAGAGTACAAGTCTATGCAAGACAATAAGGTTTGGGAACTTGTCCCGTTATCAGAAGGTGCAAAACCAATTGGTTGTAAATGGATTTTTAAAACCAAGCGAGATGCAAACGGTAATGTGAAGAGGTATAAAGCACGTCTTGTGGCTAAAGGCTATACTCAAAAGGAAAGCATTGATTATACAGAAACTTTCTCTCCGGTTTCATCGAAAGACTCATTCAGAACAATCATGGCATTTGTTACTCATTATGATCTTGAGTTACATCAGATGGATGTTAAGACTGCATTTCTCAATGGAGACATTGATGAGATGATTTATATAGTGCAACCAGAAAACTTTGTGTCAGGAGACCCAAAGAATATGGTCTGCAAATTAAGGAAATCCATCTATGGACTCAAGCAAGCTCCTCGTCAATGGTATCATAAGTTTCAACAAATAATTATCTCGTTCGGTTTTGAGATGAACATTGTTGATGACTGTGTATATCACAAGTTCAGTGGGAGTAAGTATATTTTTCCGGTTCTGTTTGTCAATGACATATTGTTTGCCACTAATGATATAGGCATATTGCACGAAACTAAGAGATTTCTATCAAAGAATTTTAAGATGAAAGATCTTGGAGACGCCTCTTTTATATTAGGAATCCAGATACATCGAGATCGCTCTCGGGGTATTCTTGGATTATCACAAAAGAGCTATATCGATAAGATACTTAAAAGGTTTGGCATGCAAGACTGCAGACCAGGAGATACCCCTGTTGCTAAAGGAGACAAGTTTAGTCTCAATCAGTTCCCTAAAGGTAACCTTGAAATTCAGGAAATGCAGAAGATTCATTATGCTTCGGCTATAGGAAGTCTAATGTATGCTCAGGTATGTACGCGTCCGGATATTACGTACATTGTTAGGATGTTAGGCAGATACTTAAGCAACCCTGGTATGGATCATTGGATAGCAGTCAAAAGGGTTATGAGGTATCTTCAGAAAACAAAAGATTACATGCTCACATACAGAAAATTAGAAAAGTTGGAGGTCATTGGGTATTCGGATTCTGATTTCCCTGGATGCCAAGATAGCAGAAAGTCTACATCAGGCTACATCTATATGTTAGCAGGAAGAGCTATATCATGAAAAAGTATTAAATAGACACTCATAGCTTCCTCCACTATAGCAGCAGAATTTGTAGCTTGCTATGAGGCATCCAATCAGGGAATATGACTGCGAAATTTTATCACGGGACTACGTATTTTGAAAAATGTTGAAAGACCAGTAAGGTTATATTGTGACAATAAATCTGTAATAATGTATTCCAATAACAACAGGAGCTCAACTAAGTCAAAACATATTGACATTAAGTTCCTGGTTGTGAAAGAAAGGGTACAGAGTGGACAGATATCTATAGAGCATATTGGGACAAACTCCATGATAGCTGATCCTCTTACTAAGGGATTACCACCCAAGGTCTTTCATGAGCATACTGCTCATATGAGTGTGGTATTATTTGAGGATATTATGTTTTAGTGGGAGTTTATAATTGTGGTGCTTTATGTTTGGTTGTATTGTCTGATCAGAATAAAGTATTCAGTTAAGACACTCTATTACATTATGTTTGGTTTTGACCTCACTAAAGTAGGACCAGTTGGAAATAGACATGTACTGATCACATTGCATGTAATTTTTATGTTGCATATCCATGATTGATCTATGTCGTTTGATTGTATTGGTATATGTGACCATTGATGGGTCGAGTCACGATAAATGTGACGAAGGCCGCTTTGATCCTATATTGATATAGTCAATGGACGAGATTGTTCGGAAATACCTTTTCAGTGATAGCAATTTTGAGCTCATAAGGTTATACACAATTTAAGGAATCATATGGTGCCCAAGTGGGAGATTGTTGGATTTAATCTAATAAATCTATTTGTGGGCACATATGATTAATCAATGTGTATTGCTATCTTTCAGGATAACCCACTAAAGTGATCAATTAATTTGGGTTAATAGGTATTTAAATTAGTCATGTGGTTATATGTGCAGATACCAAGTTGTAATTGTGATTTGATAAGGGGTCAAATTGCACATGTACAACATCTATAAATAAGGGGTTATGGTCCCTAATCTAGGGTTACATTCTCCAATTCTCTTCACCCCCATCTAGAGAAAAATTTGGCTAGAGAAACCCTAAGGTTAGAAGATCCAAAACTCATCTCAAGTTTAATCTATGGATTCAGGTATAAGCTTCCGCTCTTTATGATTCTTATTAATCTCTTTAAATTAATCATGGCTTTATGGTTTTAGATCTCAAGTTTTTTATTTAGATCTAACAATATTGGCTTATAAGTGGCTGACAAATAAGCTAGGGTATACTAAATTATTTTTTGGTGACTTATAAACCACAAGTTTTGACCAAGTAAAAGTCCAACGCATCCCTCATATTTTACAAAATTCAAAGACTTCATTTATCTCCCTCCAACTGTATCAAATATTTTTTTGGTCATTTTGACAATAATGATGGCTTATAGACCACCCATTTACCAAACACTTTTCTATTAAAAATGAATTGTACAACAACAACCAAGTATTTATCTCAAATGTTTGGGGTTAGCTACATGAATCTTATTTTTTCATTCCATTCTGTTATGGGTTATTTCCTCCGTTACGTTAGTCTTAATCATATCCTTCTTAATTGCTTCTGACCAATTAAAAAATAAATTGTAATACACTATATTTACTTAGCAATTTGGCCTATAAGCCATTATATATAATTCATTTGTAGATTATAAGCCAAATAACTTATAATCCAAAGTTGCTAAACATGCTTCAAACGAATGATAGGTAACGGGTTCCATAAAATTGCATCGAGCTGATTCTAGTTCTTATGCCATTACTTTAATAATGTGGCAATCTTATCGCCAAAAGTAGTTGCCGGTGCCAACGGGAACCGACCTTTTCAAGGTTGTTGCTCGTAGTCAAGGTCTCATTACTTTTCAATTAATAAGCACTATACATACAGATGAACTAAATGAGAGGGAGAGAGAATCTTTCGTGACTCTTTGCATTTTCTCATTAATAACTTAAATAATTTTTTCAACGCTACGAACCTTGAGAAGGTTTTCGAAAACTTTTCTAATACCTTCCCATTCAATGCTCATAAAAGTAACATTTGTTTGCATTTGGTCGGCGTTACTTGGTGATTTTAGCTAAAGGAAGTCAATGAATTAATAGATAATGCCGCAAGGGAGACTACAGCCTCAAATCTGTAATGTTTTACTATTAGTTGAGGGGACCAAGTCTAACTCTGAGACTAGATATTTTCTGTTTTGACGATTCAATATCGCTGTTGAATCAAGATACTTGCAGTTTTCCCTGTTTTTAAGTAGTTATTGTTTTTTGTTCAGATACTTTATGCTTTGTCTTTTGGTAGATACGGGCTGCGCATGTCAGCCCATGAAACAAGTGTGTCTTTGGTTTACTTTCTTAGCTTTCTATGTGAAAGATATCGCTCGTCTAAATGTTGGTCGACTTCTTTTAGTACAGGGGTGAAGGCTGATGACAAGGTCCTCTCTTCCTCTGTACTCTGGAAAACTCCTGCCTTCGGTAAAGAGATATTGCGTAAACTGTTGGGTTTTCAATTATTATAAAATCTTCTGAATAAGACATCTCGTCCTATTTTTACCTAATAAATAAATAAATAAATAATCATTAATAAATCTTTAAGTAAATCTTAGTTCCTAGGTTTGTATATTGCTGTTCGTATTTTTGAAATTTTTTAAAAAAGACGGTACTAAACATCATAGCATGAAAAATATGGCTCATAAGAAAAACGAAGACTTAACGGTGTGGTATTTGTGTTGGTTTTGGAAGTGTGAAGACCGAAACCTGAAAAAGAAATCATCAAAGAAGCAGAAAAGCCTCTATCGGTTGATCGACGGACGTGTACCGGTCGATCGAGTCGACTGTAGGAAAACAGCCCCGGAAACTCACTCTGGCCGGTCGACCGAAACTTTATGACGGTCGACCGAGAGTGGTCAACCGGTCGACCGACGCTAGGTCACCGATTGACCGAAAACATGCACGAAGACACTGTAAGAAACTGTGTTCTGGTCGGTCGACCGGACCGTCACCAATGGTCCAGTCGACCAAAATCAGTTTTTCTAGTTTACTAAATCGTTTGGGAAACTGTTTTGGGCTGGGATACTTTATATACCTTGATATGTTTTTAGGGTTTGTAGAACACGAAAAAGAGGGTTTTGACGGCAATTTGAGAGAGATGTTTCAGAAAGATAAAAACCTATTTGTGAGCATTATAATCTTCTTCAATTAATCAAGTTTGTGTGGTGTGGCCCCCGCGAACGTAGGCACATTGTCGAACCTCGTTAAATCTGGTGAGTTCCTTCTTGTTTATCTTTCCTGTATTTTTTTTATTTACGGTGATTTTCCTACTTGTTAAACTCTTAGCACAAGATCCGGAAGGGCACGGGTTCGATTGATTGTTTCGAATCCCCAACAACTGGTAACAGAGCTTCATTCAGAAGATTTGTAAGAGAGCCATGACAGAAGAAAGCAAATCAAAGATTGAGAAGTTTGACGGGTCAGACTTCGCCTACTAGAAGTGACAGATGGAAGACTATCTGTACTAGAAGAATCTTTAATGTCTGTTGATGGGCAAGGCCAAGGGAAAGAAGAATGAGGAATCAGACGAGGACTGGGAAATATTGGATCGAAAGGCTCTAGGGCAGATCAGATTATTGCTCGCCAAATCAATCACCCACAATATATTGAAGGAGAAAACGACAGTGGGGCTTATTGAAACGCTCGCAAAGATGTACGAGCAACTATCAGCCGTAAATAAGATACATCTCATCAAGACGCTCTTCAACCTCAAGATGGTAGAAGGATGCTCCTTCAAGATGCACCTCAGCGAGTTCAGTATGATTGTTGATCAACTTATCTCTGTAGACATCATGTTTGATAACGAAGTTTAGGTCCTATTGATTCTATCGCAGTTGTCGGATAGTTGGGCAGGTTACGTGACCGCAATTAGCAACTCGGCGGGGAAGGAGAAGTTAAAAGTGAGCAAGATTGTTAGAATGATTCTATCCGAGGAGGTTAGAAGGAAATCGTCTGAATCAGAAGGTTCAAGTTTAGCCCTAAATCTATAGCATAGAGGCCGAAGCTAGAAGAAGGGAAACCAGAACAGGAATCGGTCGAAGTCAAAGAAGAAGAGGTCAAACTCGAAGGTTAGGCCTATCAAAGGGAAGTGTTGGAACTGAGGCCAGGAGGGCCATATGTCTTCAGTTTATAAAGCATAAAAGAAGGATGCGAATGAGCAGGAGGCTCATATCGTGCAAGATACATTGATCCTTACTATGGATAGTGAGTCCGATTCATGGGTTATTGATTCGGGAGCCTCTTTCCACACTATTGCTAATAAGAAGCTTATTCAGAACTATGTAGCAAGGGACTTTGGAAAAGTGTACTTGGGGGACAATGAGCCTTGCAGTATTGTTAGAAGAGGCAACGTGCAGATTCAGATAAAGGGCTCTAAGTGGAATCTGAAGAATGTCAGACATGTACCAAAGCTAAAGAGGAATTTTGTTTCGGTTGGATAGCTTGGAGCAGAAGGCTATGTTTTAACATTCACTAGTGATTCGTGGAAAATCTCCAATGGTACTATGGTGGTTTCCCGTGGTAACAAAACAGGAACTCTCTACCTCACTTCACATGTGAGTGATACCCTCACAATTGCAGCTAGCAAGGAGAGTGCAGATCTGTGACACAACAGATTGGGACACATGAGGAGAAAGGTATGAAGATTCTACACTCACAGGGAAAGCTAACCCGCATCGATTCAGTTGAAGTTGGTGTTTGTGAGAAATGCATCTACGGGAAGCAGAAGAAGGTCAGCTTTAAGAAGGGTGGAAGACCACCTAAAGCTAAGAAGCTAGAGCTTGTTCATACAAATGTATAGGGTCCAGCTAGCGTGTCTTCTCTTGGCAGTTCGGCGTACTATATCACCTTTATCGATGATCACTCGAGGAAAGTGTGTGCATACTTCATGAAGCACAAGTCGGAGATGTTCGAAATCTTCAAGAAGTGGAAAGTCATGGTAGAGAACAAGACAGATCTGAAGGTAAAGTGTCTGAGATCAGACAATGGTGAAGAATACGAGCTGGAGGAGTTCAAGAGGTTCTGTGCTCTAAATGGAATTTGTTTGGAAATGTCTACTCCAGGGACGACGCAACAGAACGGCATCACAGAGAGGATGAACAGGACATTGACAGAGCGTGCGGGGAGCATGCGTTTACATGCATGTCTATCTAAGACATTTTATACAGACGCGATGCATACAACAGCTTATCTGATTAATCATGGGCCATCAGTTTTATTAGATTTTAGGATTCCAGAAAAGGTTTAGAGTGGGAAGAAAGTTAATCTCTCACACTTGTAAGTATTTGGCTGCATGACATATGTTCATATCAGTGATCATGTCAGGGACAAGCTAGAAGCTAAGTCACAGAAGTGTACATTCATTAGATACGACATTGATGAGTTCGGGTATCGTCTTTAGGATAAGAAGAACAGAAAAATCATTAGGAGCAGAGATGTGATATTCAATGAGGAGGTGATGTACAAGGAAATGGACAATGCCAAGGATAGCCAAAGCAATGGGAGCAACACTATAGATGCAGGTGGATCCGAATACATGGATTTGGAGGAACTTTCAGATGGGGGTGACAACATCATTTCTGACTGAAGAACAGAGGAGACTCTAGGTGTAGAGACGACTACCCAGTGTGAGGAGCTTAGGAGGTCATCCGGGGTACCAAAACAAATCCCAGATATCTCTCATCACTAGATTATTTACTTTTGACAGATAGCGGAGAGCCAAAGTGCTATGAGAAGACTATGCAAGTGAGTGAATCGCAGCAGTGGGAGCATATGATATAAGAAGAGATGGATTCTCTACACACTAATGATACATAGGAGTTAGCTCAGCTACCTGCCCAGAAAAAAACCTTACATAACAAATGGGTCTATCAGGTCAAGAAGGAGAGTGATGGAAGCAAGATGTATAAGGTCAGATTAGTCATGAAGGGGTTCCAACAATAGGAAGAAGTAGATTATACTGAGATATTTTTCCCATTGTGAAGCTTACATCCATTAGAGTGGTGTTGAGTTTAGTAGTTATAGAAGATCTCTACCTTGAACAGTTAAATATGAAAACTACCTTTCTTCATGGTGACTTGGATGAAAAAATCTATATGAAGCAACCTGTTGGCTTCATTGAAGAAGAAAAGGAAGAGATGGCGTGTAAACTCAAGAAGAGCTTGTACGGTTTGAAACAGGCTCCGAGACAGTGGTACAAGAAGTATGACAACTTCATGCAGAGCAATGACTATGGAAGATACAATTCAGATCATTGTTACTACTTCAAGATGTTCGAGTCCAGCTATATCGTGTTATTATTGTATGTTGATGACATGTTAGTTGCAGGACCGTGTTTATAAAAGATAAACAAGTTGAAGAAGCATTTGACAAAGGAGTTTGCTATGAAAGATCTGGATGCCGCGAAGCAAATTTTTAGGATGCAAATTAGTAGAGATGAAAAGATCTGGATGCCGCGAAGCAAATTTTTAGGATGCAAATTAGTAGAGATGAAGTTGAAGGGACGTTAAAGTTGAGTCAAGTTGAATACATCGAGAAGGTACTTCAGAGATTCAATATGGAGAATACGAAACCCGTCAGCTTACCCCTTGGAAGTCAATTCAAACTATTTGATAAGAAATCACCCAAGACAGATGCAGAGAAGGAGCACATGAGCAGAGTATCATATTCATCAGTCATTGGTAGTCTTATGTACGCGATGGTTTGCACAAGATCGGATATC
>BQKN01000543.1:159334-173509 GCA_022839385.1 Asparagus kiusianus
TTGAATGTGGTCTCCCCAATTGAATGAGTGGATGTGAATGAGACACCTCACTACCAAGCACAAAATTTGTGCTTGGTAGCAAGTATACCCATTTTTCTCATATATATATATATATATGCATGCTTTATGATTTTTCTCTCTCCTCTCTTCACCTCTCTCGTTTTCAATCCCCAGCCTCCGCCCCTCCTTTCTTTCTCTCCTCTCTCTCTTCCCCGTCACCCGCAGCCCTCTTCTCCTCCCTCTCTCATCTTCGTTCTCTCTCTTCCCGCCGCCGGCCATCTCACCGCCGTCATCAACCAGATCGATCCCAAGATCCCAACTCCCCATACCTATCTTTCCTCGTCATCCTCCTCTCCTCCCCGACGACCGCCAAGCCCTCCGCCAGCGCCTCTCCTGATGCCCCTACTCGCTGTTGTCATGCTCACCACAGAACCCCCACCCATCTCCAACGAATAGATCCGACCACCAACCCCGCCCCTTCTTATGCTCCGACCTCGCCTCCATCAGCCGTGTCGTCGCCGCCTCCTTCCCCTTGCAGTGACGCCTCACCAAGCCCGAGCTCCACCAATGCTAGCCACCACCTCCCCCTCCCCTTGGCCGCTACCTCATCGCCGATGAGCACCCACGACCTCCTACAGCCACCCTCACCTCCTCTCCAGTCCTCGACGCCCTTAGGTCCGCCGCTAGACCCACGCCATCGAGCCTTCGCCGCAGCCCCTCGCCGACACCCGCGTCGCCTCCAGCCCATCATCGTCGTCGTCGTCGCCACCCTGAGCTTCGATGTCACCGCCAACCCCCTACTGCCCTCCATTCTTCTCATCCCCGAGCTTCCCTCGCTACCTCACTATCACCATCCTCAGATCCGACCAGATCCGTCGCCCTTCAACGCCGACGCGCCGCACCGACAACATTGTTTCGTTTGACGTACCTCGTAGGAAAGATCCCGCTTCGCTTGATTTGATATTCCATTGTTTATATCCGTTAGTAATTGATTGCATGGATTAGACTATGATATATTATTACCTGCGTGAGTTTGTTGATGAACGATATTAATTACGAGATGCTTTTAACAAAAGGAATACTTTTAGATTTATTTTAAAATTATTATTATAAGAAAAGAAGTTAATTTTGGAAAAGGGGTTAGTTTTGAATTAATATAACGAAAAAGAAATTTTAAAAGAATTTTTGGAATTAATAAATTCATGATCATGACGATTGAAAACTATGACATTTCATGTGTAAAACAATCACGGTTTTTAATTTTCTTTTTGATCGTAGTTATATTAGATGTTATCTAGCTGCTGATAATTTTTATGAGTAGTTTAGAAGTTCGAATAACAATATATTAATAAAACTGGACTGCATGCATGATTCTACTGTTCATAATTACATTTTATGTTTTGCGATTTATTTTAATGTATGACTTGTCATCATGTTATTACATAGAATCAGTTAGACTTATTTACTGTTCATTATTGTGTTTGAGAACCATTAGTAGTTCATGACTTAGTGGCCTCGTGCGTCATGAACAGACCTAGTGACATGTGTGGGTGTGTTGACTGAATTTAGGTGGTGAACCAGAGATCTAGTTCAGGTTATGATTGTTGGCTTAGAAAAAACGAGAAGAGTTAGGATGGAGAAGTCTTTGTTCTATGATCGGATGTGACTGTTGATGTATCTTCTAGGCTCGCGTCAGTAGTTGGCATCGCCATTGGAGTTGGTTTGTAGGGCTAAAGTGAAGTGTGTACATCACTTTGGTTAGTGAGAATTTAATTCGTCACCCGAGTTTTGCTTGAGTTCGAACAAGGCAGAAAATGGTTTGTGTGCAGTCCTCTGGCCGCATGTATAGCGGAATTGGATGTACGTAGAGGATTTGTGAACAGTCAGTTATCCGGTAATATGAACGTTGACTCTATGTGAGATGTGGACTAGTGAGTTTTTAGGATGGCTAGTATTCGACCTGGTTATCGTATGCAATTAGCTTTATGTTTATCATGTTTTAGTAGTGAATTTGCATGTTGATTTTGTTGGATTTTCAGTTGCACGTTGCTTGTCATTTTTGTTGTTGTATCATTTTTCGCATTGGGTTTTCGTTCGTTCTATTTCTTTTGTGAGATCTTGTCGTGTGCTATGCACGCTGATGTACACATATTTTCTCTTGTGTACGTCAGACTTAGAGGACGGACAGGACCAACTTGGAGATGTGTCAGAGCCAGGATATTCTCAGCAGGAGTGCCTTACAGACAGAGTTGAAAAATAGGTCGAAGCTTAGTTATCTTTTCTTAGTTGATGGTCCTAGTTGCTTTTGCAATATTTCCTTTCTTTTTCGTTGAACGATGTATTATATATTTCTTCAGTTTTCAGTTATTCAATTTTGTATAAGGGCATGTTGATCCGAATATTATGTCTTAGATGATATTCACTTGTGATATGAATATTCTGTTTTGAGTTGTTAATTATAATCTCGCTATCTGTGATCAGGGACCTGTGCCTTTGCATTTATTTCTTGACGCTTAGCGTATTAGGTTGAGGAGAAATATTTATTTTTATTTATTCTCCTTAATCTAATACGTCGCAGGCTTATTCACGTTCCGATTCTCTGGTATTTTGGGAAGCGGGGCGTGACACATATACTTATGGTTAACATGTTAACTTATGGATTAAGAGTTAACAGGATATTTATTATAGTTAACAAATTACATGTAAGAGTTAATAGTTAATCAACTATAGTTAACATGTAATGAATTATAGTTAACCTCATTCTGCTATGCGTAAGTATATACCATATTAGGTTAACTTGCTAAACATTAAACATTATAGTTAACATGTAAATCCTCAACGTTCATATACACACCTAATGACATAAATAAGTATTTTAATAGTTAATAGGAAAAATATACACATCTATTGACATATATAAATCCTCAACATTCACATTTTTTGTAGGTGGGCATATACTTATGTTATCTGAGTAGCTTAACAAGCGAACAAATAAAGTTAACATATTAGGTGGGTAAATTACCAAGAAAAATTAACATGTTATTTGTGTAACTTAGCAAGTTAACAAAAATAGTTAACACGTTATTTGTGTAGCTTAACAATCTACCTGCGAAAGTTAACATATTATTTGTGTAACTTAACAAGCTACTAAGAAAAGTTAACATATTACCTATGTAACTTAACAATCTAACAGAGTAACTTAACAATCTAACAAAGTAACTTAACAAGCTAACAAAAATATTTTAATAGTTAATGACATATATAAGTATTTCAATAGTTAATAGGACAAATTTATGCATCAATTTTATATCACATTTGCATTATAGTTCACATCCCTACAAAGGTATTTCTGTTCACATACACAGCTACTACATACATACAAAAATATTTGGCAATTACATACACCCAATAGTATTTTAGTTCATACATACAAAAGTATTTCACATCCGCAACTCATATTAATCAGCGATCGGTTCGTTGCAAGTTGCTCGGTTGTGGCGATCGGTTCGTTACAAAAGTGTTTCGCATCTGCCTCCGCCGCCACCGCTCTTCCCTTTCCCCCTCCTTATCCCTCCAACTATCTTGCTCTAGTGGCGGGCCCCACCCTCTACTGTCAATCGCCGGCCATCTCCGAGTTCGATATACCTTCCGACACAGATCCGAAACCCAATAACCCAATAAGCCTCATCTACCACCCTTTGACTTCATCCTCATCGCCATTTTCTTCACTGAGTTGGATAGTAGATAAAATTCACTCGCCATGTAGCTAATCGTCTGCAAGTGTAAACAGAGACGCCTATGATTTACTCAGGAACTACTACATTATCAATTTCACATAAAAGCTTCAATCTTGGAGTTGCTTACTCTCTTAGGTTCACCATTTTTGCCTCCAATGGTGGTGGAGATGATGTGTCCTGTTACCGGATCATTAAACTCCGTCATAGTCTGCTCCTATAAAAATAAATAAAAATGAAAAAAGTTGGTATTTACAAATCTACATAAAGAACAGATCTTTGCTCTTAAACTCATAGAAGCTATTAAGGGAAAGAAAAGGGGCAAGCTTCGAAACAAAGAAAGCATCAAAAGAAAGCTTTTTTTGGCTCAGATATTACAGATCCAACAAGAAAAAGAATCCCTAGATCAGAACAAGGAACGAATCTTACTCCATCAAATCATGGATGGCGGAGAGGCAGAGGACGTGGATATAACGGGGAGTAGGATGCGGTTAGGATCAGTGGTGGGGAGGCGGCCGGATAAGTGGGCCCCGTGGTAGACGAGGGCGCGGTGGGTGAGAGAGCGGTCGGAGATGAAGATGGTAGGTCAAGAGGTGATGCGGAGAGTGAGGATCGGGTTGTGATCTCCATGGAAAAAAAGGACAGACAGAGAAGGAGAAGGAGAAGAAGAAGAAGATGGGTACTTTGGGGTTTTTTGTATTTTTTTCTCTTGGGAAGTGGAAATAGGGCTGGATCACATCTTGGGAAGTGTATTTGGGCTAATACACATTAGAAAAACTACAGGGGGCTGGGACACATCTAGATTCCATTTTTGGGGCCTTGAAGCAATTTTCCCTAGAATAATAGCTATAAAAAGTTATAACTATAAAAGTGTATTCGTTAGGGCCAATTTAGTATTCTTTTTTAATGTGCTTTTTGCTTATTTTTTTATAAAAAATTAGTCAGTAGTGGTGTTTGATAAAAACTTTTTTGTCATGCTTATTAAAAATCGCTTCTGATTTTAAATGGATGCTTTTAGAAGCACTTTGATGATGCTTCTGAAAGCAATTTCTGCTTTTTTAGTTCATGTACCATATATACTATTTTATTTTTTAACAATAATCATTAAGCATGGTTATACCAAACACATCAACTATTTTTAGTAGTTTTTAATATTTGATTATCGTTGACATAAGGAAATTAGTCTGTGGTTCAGGAGAAGTAAGAATGATTTTGGGGTCCCTTAGTCTCCTTTGATAGCTGATTATTTTGATGGCATTGAACTACAGCTCCCTGCACATAATAACATATGTTAAATGCCCCATAGGTATTTTCTTTGGCGTGCCCTATGACGCTCAACTCGGTAATTACTCTCATAATTTGAAAAGAGAAGCAGACTGTAGTGTTTAGGGTTTTTTATGCGTACCTTAGAATAGCAGAGATGATTCCATTTATTGAAATTTTACAAGGGTATTTTCATAACCTGCCCAACTAGTTGATTTGACTTATGTCGTCGCTTTACACGTGCCTGCGGCTGATTGGTCAGTGGCAGAGAGATGTACTCATCGCATTTAATATGTCAATAAATGAATGACGGGAATGCGGGTTTGTTGTCCAATGAGTCGTTATGATACCTAACTATGCATTAAATGCGAGGGCGACTACGTGATACTGTATGCGCACTGAACTATTCTACATTAAATGCGAACACTGTTGACAAGATTGCTGGTCATTCCTTACTTCAGACCCTCCCCTACTAAATTAGACCTAAAGACGTCTTTCGACTCGGCCCGGAATCAACTGGTAGATCTCGACTCGAAGTTGTCTTTCATCTTGTCTCGGACTCGTATCACACAGATTAGTTAGCCTCCTTATAGCTTAGACCCTGGTCGGACATGTTAGCCATATGGTTCGTTCTAAGTATGCCACATGGCCAGTTTATGGACATTATCACGGTATAACGATTACCAAATAACTATTTTTAACAGCTTATATAAGTTACTTTTATAAGCTATTTTTATAAATAATTTATTATAAACTCTAGCAATATTAAACTGGCGCAATCTTTCTAGTATTTTTTATAAGAATACTATTATTTTTCTCTCTTTACAAAAAAAAACTACACATGAGTTTATTTAGACAATGTTTTAACTAATTTTCAACATCGTACAAATAATAAAAACATTTAACATGTGTTTTCAACATATAACACCTCAAACCTTCTATCTAATAAGTTCGATGTAACGTAGAATAGACTGTAGACACAAATGTATACTAGAAAAAAATGTAGAGTAAGTTACTTATAAAAAAAGAAAATGAAAAGAAAGTATGTTACTCCTTAACGCTGTTTGATAAAAAATTTTGAGGATTATCTGCAAAGTGTGGGGGCCCACATATTGAGTTTGCCAGAGAACATAGGGTCAGGTTGGTATTATTTTTTTAGGGTGCTTCTATTTTTTTTGAATAATCATACAATAATGGTGTTTGATAATAAGAATTTGACAAGCTTATTGAAACTGTTTCTACTTTAAGGGGGTATTTTTAGAAGCAATTTGAGCATGTTTTTAAAAGTAGATTTTGCTTTTTTCAGTTTACTGGGTTGCACGTGGTAAAATATCTTAATTATGTATTTTAGGTTTTATTTATTTATTATAACATGGTTGTGAACAAGTTTATGATTACCATAATATATTAAAAACTTTTGGATATTTTCATGTGTTAAACCATATTAGTTTTAAAATTTTTCCTCCCAAAGGAATATTGAAATTTAAAATCTTAAAATATTAATGATTTAAGAGCAATTTTAATAATTTGAACGACTAATTTCAAAATATTAATGACGTAAGAGACCAATATCAAAAAGACTCTTATTATTAATGAAAAAATAAATTCTTGAATTTGTCAAAGAAAAATAGCTTTTATCTAGTCCTAAAGGATTTTATTTAGTTATAAAAAAGTACTTCCACCTATCATTTACATCCGATGACCAAGTATTATAATAATCAAAAGCTTTTTTTAGAATTCTCTAGGTCAAAGCATGCAAATTCATGAAAGAAAATAAAAATTATGTGATCGTTTCCAATATCTAATATTGTAATCATTCCACATCTTCCCAACTACATTTTGTCTAAAATTTCCAAAACAATTACTCTCTAGTATTAAAAAATTATAATTTTTAATCCAAGAATGATTTATACATATTATGCACTCATACAGATTGTAGTTTAACAAAAAAAATTAGGTTTATTCAATATCAAACAGCATCCACAAATTTAAATTAAGGAGTTAGATGAATCCGATACCCGCAATAATATCATATTCAAGCTATGTACTTTATAAACTTATAAGAAGATGAGTAATGTAAAAAACAGATTATTTTGTCACATAATTAGTTTTATATTATGAAAGGCAAGGAGAATAAGAAGGATCTCACAATAAAAAGTAAATTTCCTATAGATAATTTTTGGGGATAGATTTTTGAAGTTAATGTAAAGGATAAATCTAAGAACAACTAACCTAAATCAGTCCATTGAATGAAAGACTTGGTATAAAATCCACTCTTATAAAATCGATGTTAAATGTGCCTTATGTCTAACACCCTTTTGTCACTTAACCCCTGAAAACCAACATTGTTGAATCCAATCTATTATGTGTCAATTATCCTTCAACCATAAAAGAATTATCTTGGGTTTTTCCAGATGAAAGAAAAAGAAAAAATATAGGTGGAGAAAGCATCAGTAATTGGTTTGGGTCCTTTTGTTATTAGTTGAGGTTTTTTTAAACTAAAATGAGTTTTTTTTCAATAGGGTATTTCATCCAAATCTTATATTGAAGTAACAACATTTATGGAGTTTGCTAAGAGAAGCGTAAAAGGTTAGGGGAGTTCTTGTGGGACACACCAAAAGTTGAGGGTGTTTTCTAAAATTATTGTTGAACCAAATTTGAGAGGTATTATCCGCGACATCCCATAGTTGGGGGGGGGGGTTTCTCAAATTAAATAAGTTAGGTGTCACTAGTAGAAAAATGAGCAACCTAGACGGAAATTTTCGTCTAGGTTGCTCTATGCTCCGTCTAGATTGGTTTACCTAGACGGAAATCCGTCTAGTTTGCTCCGTCTAGAATATTTCCATCTAGATTGGGGCAAACTAGACGAAATTCCATCTAGATTGCCAATCTAGACGGACAGCAACCTAGACGGTTATGCAATTTTCGTCTAGGTTGGCAATCTAGACGGAAAACCGTCTAGATTGCCAACCTAGACGATTTTCTGTCTAGGTTGCACCAACCTAGACGGTTTTCTGTCTAGGTTGTAGTAAAACCAACCTAGACAGAATTCTGTCTAGGTTAGTGCAACCTAGACGGAAATTCCGTCTAGTTTGATAGTTTTACAGCAAAAAAAATTATTTAAAAATTTTGATTTCCTGTAGAATTACATAAATACATCCAATCATCCAAATATAATCAAAATTCATAACAGTTACATTAATAACCAAATATAATCAAACCATCCAATGCACATATCCAACAATTTCATCATACACAATACACGTATCCAACCATCAAATCCAAAATATACATCAATCAATTCGGACCAATATATACATCCAACCACATGTTCACTAACAATACACATGATTAAGATAAGGTACACAACATGAATAAAAGTAGAGTGTTATAACAAATAAAACTGTTTATTACATTAAAATAAATAAAAAACCTCAACTCTCATCATCATCAGTAGCATCTCTATCCCGGTTACGAGAACGGGTGCTGCTCCCTCCAATATCTCCACTCTGAAGATCCAATTGAAAAATAATTATGTGGTGTTTAATAACATAGTAAACAAAAATGAATTTATACATATAAAAAAATAAAGTACCTGAACGCTGCTCTGCCTAGCATCGGAATTATCGCCAATCGAGCTTATGATCTGTATGATTCCACCGTATGCGTTATGGGGAATCACACCGCCTAAATATTCCATAGCATACCCCATGAGATCGTCCATTGAGTTGGCCGTCCTCGCAATTCTAGTCATCTCAGTAGTCACCTGAATATGCAGTTCTGGATCAATCTTGTCAAAAAAGTACGCGGGGATGCGTGCGATAAATGGCATGGCCTGAAAACTGCTTGGGGCTACTCTCGTTGTTATAGATGGTGTGGAGGATGCTGTGGATGATCTTATGCTTATGTCGGGTGAAGCTCCAACACCATGCAGAAGATATCTTCTTCTCATATTATTAAGGAGAAATAAATTTAGATTTTGCTTTCGAATCAATAATGTAAACAAATATAAATAGGAACGTAGCATTCAAATTGAATTGATCTTTTACCATCCATACCTATTATGTCCCATTATGTTCTGCGTAAGAATGATGTTCTCCTCTGTAGAAAGCCTATGAGGGTCCGACTCGCCTTGTTCCCCCTCCTGCGACAACCTCATTGATGCAGCCTCCTTAGATGCAGTCTCAAATCCCGCCTAAATCACAAATATATAGTTAATTTAAGGTAAAGATCATATTATTTGTGCTCTAGTTTTCTCGTAATATTCAACGAAATAGAGTTAATAATGCTACTTAAGATATATATAAGTCTCACCACCAAATTAAGATTTGCCTTGATCTTTTCTTGATTCTTCTCCTCAACCCTATAACTATCACGAAAAATACCATACGCCGCTTTTGCCTTCAAGTGTATCGGCATTTTTGCTTTTCCCTGTCATATTATACATTTATGAGATTTCATAATCATATTAAGCATTAAAAACATTTTAAGCTTTAAATGACATATACCGTATCATGACAATAAACATCCTCCATATTGGCATAGGAGTGTGCGCCCAAGTGGTGATCATACAGCTTCTTCCTTCTATTCTATGACCCATTCATGGATTTATTCTTTAAAAAAAATATTTTAGTAAATATGCAATGAAATAATATCTTTTATTTAAAACGTAGTTTTTATGAATCTAACCTTAGCGGCATCGCTGTCCTAATACATGAGGAGAGCCGTGAAATGAAGCTCGTCAACTCGGTCATCGAGGTTTAAAAACCTCTGTCAGTCCTCCTCATACCTGTCATAAGTAAAGTGTTTGATCTCATGCCTCCATTGTTTGAGGACTGCTTCAACCTTGACATTAAACACATAATTCTAAGCCCCCTCGAAGTCCTCAAGGCAGATTTACATACACATTTAGTTCGGATAATTTAATATCAATTACTAATTATTAATAAATGAAGAGCTAAAGCAATATGCAGTTACCATAAGCTCAGTCCATATCGCCTCGTACGCAGTCCATGGTAGTTCTCGGAAGTGAAAATAAGGGTTGATAATGGTCGCTCTACGCACGAGAACCCCAATGTATGCATTCAATCTTATCGACCAAGGACCAGTGGGCAAATTATAACTATTCCACTGAATTACCGTCCTCATTCCTCTTGGTGGTTGTTTAGATTCAGGCTTACCTCCACCATGTCGGCTCTCTATGCGATCTGGCTTAGCACCTACAATAATAACAACAAGATAATATATCATAAAATATATAAATCTGAAAAGACCATTATGCATGAATTCTAACTAAATTTTATACAGTGATACCCTACTATACTACTGCTTACATATAATATAATAACACTATGTACTATAATAAAATTACACTAGCTTAAAATTACCCTACTATACTACTGCTTACATATAATATAATAACACAATGTACTATAATAAAATTACACTAGCTTACAGAAGCAAAAATACCAACCAGTGCATGAGGCATCTACCTTAATTAATTTGTCTTACTGGTTTTTGTAACAAAAGTTTATAATTAAAATTTCTGGAATTGGTAAAATAAGCAAGGAGATAGTTAAAATACTTTATGCAATTTACCATTTGCTTTCTCTCTTTCTTTTGCTGCGAGTGCAACATTTTTCCTAATCTGCAACATAGGAAGCATTTTCACGTACTTTCTCACAGCACGTGTGTGAAACTTCATTGAGTCAGCTTTGGACTTATGAGAGTCCGGAGGGAAGGATAAACTGAGATAGTCTTGCGTCTTCGAACGCAAGTCAGTGTGGAATGTATATGAAGGGTATGTTGGGGTCCAAGCAGCATCTACATAAGAAATGAGAATCATCAATATAAATTTTTAAGAGACCATTATCAAATGTTAAATAATGAATACCTTCATCGGAGGATGGTTCTGGTGCTGCATCAGAGGGGCCGGGTGATGAATAACCCACATCTGTAACAAATGAACACTATGAGTTATCCACTAACTAATAATTTACAAAAAATATTGAAATAATTTTTATACCTGCATCCGAAGATGGTGGTGTATCATCAGCACCGGTACCCAGTGTGATACTTCATCTTCGATCACCCCCCGGGCTGAAGAGCCTCCTCATTTGAAAATACAATTTTCCTCATAGTTTTTAATATGATAATCTAAAAATCGGTAAGGCAGTGTAACATATATAGTTCATACCAAAATCAAGGGTCATATTCTGTGTGTTTGAGAATTCTTGCCAACGTCATCAGATGCCCCAATTGGTTTACTATAATTATCTTTACTTTCTTTAATATTTTCTTCATTATTATTAGGAAGAACAAGAGATATTGGCTCTTTGTACAAAACCACCCAATTAGACATGACATTCGGATCTTTCACGTAAAAGCACTGATCAGCTTGTTCTGCGAAAATGAATTTCTCATATGTATATACTTCTCGATGGAGATTGACTAGTGTAAATCCATAATGATCCTTTTGCTTTTTTGCAGGACACCACCGAACCTTGAACATCGTGTAACTACATTGTTTTGGTTTACCAAACCCGTAAATTACCTCAACAATATCTTCTACTTGGCCATAATATAGTATGTCAGCTTGAATTGGGTTCTGATCTCTTATACTTGAAAAACATTCTTGAGCAATAAACCCATGACCCTACTGTTCTGGGTTACCCTCCTATCATCGGTCTCTAGCATTCGAAATTTATAGCCATTGACCAAATGCTCATTATAACGTCTTACTTCGTGATAAGGACGTTGTGCATGGAAAATAATTTTATCTGATAATATAGTGCCATCAAGAAGTGATTTTTCAACCTACGCCAAATAATTTGAGAATATTCAGGTGATGATATATCATGAATGTTCAACAATTAATTGTAAAACACTTACATCAAATCTGAATCAGTCAGAAAATTCTTTCTTATGTCTTTTCTGAATATTATGCGCTGCATTCCTACCGGTTATTTCATTCTTAAGCTTCTCCAGATATTGCCTATATAAACAATATATAAGTTTTTATTGATAAACTATATGTAAAATGAATACTTCTCATCTATATTACTGATTTTATTTGTTACCTTCGATAGTCTTCGAACATATCAAGGTTTTCCAACACATATGCATGAATTTGATCTAAGAGACATCTCGGATATTTTTCACGATTCCTCTCCTTATCGTCAACTTGAGATGTGGTTTTTTTCTTATGCATGTAACGTGAGGCAAACACAAAGCATTTGTTAGCCACATATCCTTCAGCTATCGATCCCTCGGGACGAGCTCGATTGTGAACATTGTGTTTCATGGAGCCTAAGTATCTTAAAATTATAAGAAGAGGTAATCATTAGCATTGTAATTTTAAAAATGCATATATATTTAATGAATGTAACAAAAGCCGTAAATTACCTTTCAATCGGATACATCCAACAATAAGTTATAGGACCGGCGATTCTAGCCTCTCTTGCAAGATGCTGGGTAAGATGCACCATAATTGTAAAAAATGAAGGAGGGAATATTACTTCCATATTGCATAGCGTAACTCGAACATCGGCTTCAAGCTTTTTAAATCTATCTACATCTATGACTTTAGAGCACAATTTTCTGAAGAATCCACAATACTCAATAATAATCTTTGACGCTTCTTTATCCATATTATTACGGACTACAACTAGGAGTAGTTGATGGAGAAGAACATGATAATCATGGGTCTTCAGACCTTAGAGTTTTCTCTCTTGCACCTGGACATTATTTAATATGTTAGCAGAGTAACCATCCGGTGACTTTACCGATTTGAGAATTTCACAAAATCGATGCATTTGCTCAGTTGACATTGTAACATGAGACGGAGGCAACTTTAATTTTTTAAGACCAACATCTTGAGCTTGTAAATCATTCTGGATATTCAAAGCAGTCAGGTCTTGACGCGCCCGTAGGTCATCCTTCGACTTGTTTGCATCTTGTAGAAGAGTTGACACTATGTTATCACATATATTTTTCTCAATATGCATGACATCTAAATTGTGTCGGATTTTAAGATTTTGCCAATAAGGTAGCTGAAAGAAGATACTAAATTTAGTCCATCCTCTAGGTAATTTTTCGGTTTTGTTCTCAACTTGCATTTTTTGGACCTTCCGCTTTCGCTTCAACGACTTTTTTGACTTTAAGGAATCTCTTACTCCAATCGGGTTGAATTTAGAATATCAATTTTTCCAAACCTAACTTTTGGAAAACCCTCAAGTAATTTTACGATCTCATTACCTGTCAGCTGACGCGGCTTCATTCTCTTCTCAATTGTGCCATCAAACATATTTAATTTGCTTCTGTACTTATGACTCAAGGGCAACCACCGACGATTAAACCAATAACAACTCTTCCGACTATGTGGTAGCCGAAGAGCTTCAAATTCCGGACCACATACAGGACAAACACACTTGCCCTTCGTAGAGTACCCGGACAGATTAGCATAAGCTGGAAAATCATTAATCGTCCACAATAGAATAGCATGTAATCTAAACGACTCTTTTAAATGAGCATCATATGCTAAGATACCCTCAGACCATAATTGTTTCAGCTTATCAATTAGAGGCTCTAAGTTGACATCAATATCATTACCTAGAGCGTGCTTACCAGGTATCAGTAATGAAAGTATCATAAATGGCTGTTTCATACAAAGCAATGGAGGTAAATTATATGGCATTAATATAACTAACCACGTAGACCAACCAGAGCTCATTACCCTAAATGGATTGAATCCATTGCTAGATAGACCTAGTCTTACATTTCTGCAATCTTTGGCAAAACGAGGATAAGTTTTATCCAAATGCTTCCAAGCTAAAGCATCAGCAGGATGTCTTACTTTGCCATCATCTACTCGATCTTCCTTGTGCCACCTCATGTTCTTTGCTGTGTCTTTGTTCATGTACAATCTTCGCAATCTAGGAGCCAATGGAAAATGTCGAAGCACCTTGGCAAGAATTTTCTTCGACGTTACATCTGTCTCTGTTGTAATCCTTGTTGAAGAATTTGTGTGTTGCTTCCACCTAGAAACTCCACATGTCGGACACTCTTGAAGGTCTTTATTAGCTTTGTGGTACAAAATACAATCATTCGGACATGCATCAATCTTATTATAATTGTTCGTTGGAAATTTTGTAACAAGAAGAATAGTAAAAAGAATTGT
>BQKN01000543.1:183509-213693 GCA_022839385.1 Asparagus kiusianus
AACAAAGTCATATAAAAGCTTCATCCGATTCAAGCTATATCAAAGCTCAAGTATTGCTTTCAATATGAGGATATTAGCTTTCTTTTATGTTTCTCTCTAGTGCTAGAATGTAGGCAAAGAGTTACTGTGTTTACTTGAAGCTATTAGGACTCACACACACGTTTTCATATTTAAGCTTTTAAGCGGTTTTCACAAAACCTTATTTTTCACAAGTATGAGGACCTATCTGCAAAATTCTTTTTCCAAACAGTTTGTTTTTAGTATTAAAAACTTTTTACAAAGTTTCAGAATTTTCAGATGTCAAATAAATAGTTTGCAAATATTTCAAGTTGATAAGAACATGTTTTCTGCAATATGTCAAAAAGCGGTCGACCGCTCCGGTCGACCGCTTCTAGAGCCATTCCTTAGTATTTTCCAGAGAGGTCGTCGGTCGACCGGTGCGGTCGACCGAAATTTCGATTTCTATATCGGTCGACCGCGCCGGTCGACCGAAGATGGCTCTGTTTGTTTTCTAAGTTTTTGAAGCAGCTCGCGCTCGACCGAATTTTTCGGTCGGTCGACCGACATGATTTTTCGGTCGACCGAAGGTTATTTCGGATGACCGCTCTTTTCTTCAGTCAAGCGAGATTTTTTAAAACGGTCGTTTTGCCTCGATTGTTTTGTTTTCACTCATTTGTGCTTGGCTCAGTCTGAGCTAACACTCTGTAAAGGGGATTATCTTCCTAAACAGGAAGATTGGGTTTTGTTTTTTAAATGTTTTAATCTATTCTATAAACCCCCCCAAGCTGCTTCTTCTTCCTCAGCCCTACGTTTGAAAACCAGAGAGCTGTTTCTGTTTCCTGAGAAAAATTTTCAAAATATGTTTCTCTCTGTTTTTAAGTGTGATTCACATTCCCAACTTCAGTAAACCTTCTCTTTGCTATAGGGGCTGTGTAAAGAGAGGTTCTTGCATACTTTCTTTTGCTGTGAGGTTGAGATCTTGTGTGAGATCTACTGTGAGGGAGCGATCTGCTGAGATCAAACTGTGTAGTGAGAGAGATCGTGTGAGATCGCTGTGTAGACGAAGTTCCGGCTTCCAAACCGGGTGTGTAGTGGATTTCTCCTCGAGAGTGGGGAGCGGGGACGTAGGCCAGAGGGCCGAACCTCGTTAACACATCGCGCGTCAAGGATAACGATTCCTAACCCTCTCTTATTTACTTTGTTTGCATCTATTTACTGTGGATTGCTTGTTGTATGTTTTAAATTGCATATTAGAGCCGTTTGACTCTAATCACCCCCCCTCTAGGGTCCAACAATTGGTATCAGAGCTTGGTCTCTATATTAATTTTTGGTTTAATCACCTTAGAGAAAAGATCTAATGGAGGCTTCTTTGAATATGCATATGTTAAAAGGACAATCCACAACTAGACCACCTCTCTTCACCGGGACTAACTTTGCTTATTGGAAGGCTAGGATGAGAATTTATCTTTGTTGTATTGACCTTGACATCCTAGGGCTCATAGAAAAGAAATATGTAGAAAAGTCTAAAGTTGAGAACATGTCTGATGATGAAAGGCACCTTGCCAATCTCAATGCTAAGGCCATGAACGCCTTAATTTGTGGTCTTTCCCCCAATGAATACAATAGAGTTTCCACGTGTGCAACCGCATACGAAATTTGGCAAAAATTATGTGTCACACATGAGGGAACACCCCAAGTTAAGGAGTCTAAGATTAGTGGGCTTATGCATGATTATGAGCTATTCAAAATGCTTCCTAATGAATCCATTGATGCTATGTTTTCCCGTTTTACTAATATCATCAATGAATTACATGGTCTAGATAAGCAACTATCCATTCAAGAGATGAACTACAAGATACTTCGCTCCTTGACTCCGGCATGGGAGCCCAAGGCTACGGCTATTGAGGAAGCTCATGACCTCACTACGTTAGCTCTTGATAGTCTTATCGGAAAGCTCAAAGTGCATGAGAAGAAGCTCAAAGGGAAAGAAAAGGAGGAAGTGCCATCACGTGAAGTTGAGGAGCCATCACCAAAGTTGAAGACCATAGCTCTCAAAGGAGCTAGTGACAACTCATCTTCGTCATCGGAGAGTGAAGTCGGTTTTTCTAGAGAAGTGGCTCATCTCTCTAGAAGAATCTCTAGACTTATAAAAATGAACAAAAAATTTAATCCTCGATCTAACAACAAGTTTTCATCTCATGTAGGAAAATGTTTTGAGTGCAATGAACCGGGTCACATCGCTAAGGATTGCCCCAAGCTCAAGGAGAAGTACATGAAGTATAAGAAGAAGAAGGCTATGTATGCCGGATGGGAAGAATCCAAGCCAAGTGATTCGGATAGCGATGATGAGGGAGCCAAACTTGCCCTTCATGACCCAAATGTTTGTTTCATGGCAAATGAACATGAGGTAATATCCGAGGCCAAAAGTGAATCTTTCTATATGCAATGTGACATAGCTATGGCTTTAGAAGAGTTGAACTTTGAATTTAAAAGAATGTCTAAAGAATACTCTTCTTTTAAAAAATTGCATGCCTCTTGTGATATTAAGCTTGAACAACTAACAACCTCTCTTGCTCTAAAAGATGAATTGCTAGGAGATCTCGATTTCGAGAATAAGCAATTAAGATCAAAGATTGAAAGATTAGAAATTGAGGGTTATGCCAACTATAATCACCATGGTAGAAATAGGTTTCATGGTTCTAACATCCGCACATACAAAAGAAATTTTGTATGCACCTATTGTATGAGACATGGACACATTTCTACTCATTGTAGAATTAAAGATAATGAAGACTTTTATGGTTTGATATGGGTACCCAAAGGTACCAAAACTACTAACCACCAAGGACCCAAGACATGGGTACCTAAAGCTACTACACCTTCATCTTCTTCTTTTGTAGGGAACGTCACGGCAACGACGTAAGGAGATGTGGTACCTTGATAGTGGTTGCTCACATCATATGACGGGCAACAAAGAGTTATTTGCAACCCTATCAAGGATTGAAGGAGGCAATGTCTCCTTCGGTGGTGGTGAGAAAGGTAAAATCATTGGTATAGGTTCTATTGGTAAGAAACCCTCACCCATTATTGAAGATGTTTATTTAGTAAGTGGTTTGAATCATAATCTCCTTAGTATTAGTCAATTAAGTGACGAAGGATTTGACATTTCTTTTAAACCGGATAAATGCATCATTAGTATAAATGGAAAAATTGTCTTTATTGCAAATCAAAAGTCTAATGTTTATATTTTTGAGATGAATGAGTTAGTGAATCAAGATGTGAAGTGTCTTGCGGCAATTGATGAAAACCCTTGGATTTGGCACAAGAGACTTGGACATGCAAATATGGAGTTGATATCAAAATTGTCTAAGAAAAATCTTGTGAAAGGGCTATCTAGCTTGCACTTCATAAAAGATACAATTTGTGAGGATTGTGCCAAAGGTAAACAAACAAAATCCTCTTTCAAATCCATCCATGAGGTATCGATTTCTAAACCTTTGCAATTACTTCATCTTGATTTATTTGGTCCTATGCGTGTTACCTCTCTTGGAGGTAAACATTATGTTTTTGTAATTATTGATGATTTTTCTCGTTTTACATGGAAAATATTTCTTGCAAAGAAAAATGATTGTTTTGAAGAATTTGCTAATCATGTTAAAAGGATTGAAAATGAAAAAGACTTGAAAGTTGTTAAAATTAGAAGTGATCATGATGGTGAATTTCAAAATGAATTTTTCTATGATTTTTGTGCTCATCATGGTATAACTCATATGTTTTCCGCTCCTAGAACACCACAACAAAATGGTGTTGTTGAACGGAAAAATCGCACCATACAAGAGATGGCACGCACTATGTTAAATTCATTTGATTTACCAAAATATTTTTGGGCGGAAGCCGTCAATACGGCTTGCCATGTTTTAAATCGTGTTTTGATTAGACCAAAGCTCAAGAAAACTCCTTATGAACTTTATTATGGAAAAACTCCTTTCATTGGTTATTTTTGTGTTTTTGGTTGCAAATGTTTCATTTTAAATACAAAAGATCACCATGACAAATTTGATTCTAAAATTGATGTTGGTATTTTCTTGGGTTATGCACCTCGAAGTAAGACCTATAGGGACTTCAATAAACGAAGCCTCGTTGTTGAAGAATCTATAAACGTTACTTTTGATGAGACTAATGTTTGCTCTCAAGTTGTTTTGCCTAGAAAAGATGATGATGATGATATTGAGGGAGGATTGGACTTTTTACAAATCAATGATACTCCCTCTATAGAAGCTCAAAAAGATGTAGATAGCTCAAATGCTTAAGATCAAGTTGAACCTCCTAAAGCTTGGAAATTCACATCAAATCATCCAAAGGAGCAAATCATTGGGAGTCCTTCAAAAGGAGTTATTACTCGCTCAAAAGCCTTGAGTGAGTGTGGTAATGCTGCTTTCCTATCTCATATAGAACCTAAAAAGATTAATGATGCTTTAAATGATGAATTTTGGGTTTTGGCTATGCATGAAGAATTAGACAATTTTCAAAGAAATGAAGTTTAGAAGTTAGTTCCTAGACCTAACAATGCTAGTGTTATTGGTACTAAATGGGTTTTTAGAAACAAACTTGATGAACATGGTATTGTTACTAGGAATAAAGTTCGTTTGGTTGCCCAAGGATATAATCAAGAGGAGGGCATAGACTATGATGAAACCTTTGCACCGGTTGCAAGGTTGGAATCTATTAGGATGTTTTTGGCTTTTGCTAGCTTTAAAAATTTCAAACTTTTTCAAATGGATGTTAAAAGTGCTTTCTTAAATGGTTTTATAGAAGAGGAAGTGTATGTTGAGCAACCCCCCCGTTTTATTGATCATGCTTTTCCAAATCATGTTTACCGGGTACAAAAAGCTTTATATGGGTTGAAACAAGCTCCTAGAGCTTGGTATGCTCGCCTCTCTAGTTTTCTTGTTAAAAATGGTTTTTCAAAAGGAACAATTGATAACACTCTTTTTGTAAGAAAAAGGAAAAATGATTTTATCTTAGTTCAAATATATGTGGATGACATTATTTTCGGTGCTACTAATGAATCCTTGTGCAAGGAATTTTCTAAAGTTATGCAGGATCACTTTGAGATGAGTATGATGGGAGAGCTTACATTCTTTCTCGGGCTTCAAGTTAAGCAAACTAAGGATGGGATCTTCATTTCACAAAGCAAGTATGCGAAGGAATTGGTGAAGAAATTCAAGTTGGAGAATTCTAAGCATGCGCCTACTCCCATGAGCACTAGTGTTAAGCTTGATGCGGATGAAAGTGGTGAAGACGTGGACCAAAAATTATACCGAGGTATGATAGGTAGTCTTCTTTATCTTACCGCTAGTAGACCCGATATTATGTTTAGTGTGTGTGCATGTGCACGTTTTCAAGCATCTCCTAAAGCATCTCATTTAATTGCGGTTAAAAGGATCATTAAATATGTTAATGGTACTTTTAATCTTGGTTTGTTTTATCCAAGAAGCACTTCTTTTGATTTATATGGTTTTTGTGATGCCGACTTTGCCGGATGCAAGGTAGATCGCAAGAGTACTAGTGAAACATGCCAATTCTTAGGAAATTCACTTGTTTCTTGGGCTTTCAAGAAACAAAATTGTGTTGCATTGTCCACTACGGAAGCGGAATACATTACCGCCGGCTTATGTTGTGCTCAAGTGTTATGGATGAAACAAAGTCTAGTCGACTATGATTTGAATTTTCAAAATATTAAAATCTTTTGTGATAACACAAGTGCCATAAATATTTCAAAAAATTCGGTTTTGCATTCTAGAACCAAGCATATTGATGTGCGCCATCATTTCTTACGCGATCATGTAGAGAAACAAAATGTATCCCTAGTATTTGTTGACACAAAATCTCAACTAGCGGATATATTCACTAAGCCTCTTGGAGAGGATGATTTTTGTCGCATAAGAAATGGTTTGGGCTTATGCACTATGTGAAAGTTCTACATTGTGTGCTTGTTTAATTACATTTTGCATTTCTTTTATCCCATTTTTGATGGTGACAAAGGGGGAGAAATATCTCCTTAATTGTTGCATATACTTAGGAGGAGCTCATAGATAGGGGGAGCACCTATCTATAAGTTATTTTATTTTTGCTCTTATAATTGTTGGTTGTCATCATCAAAAAGGGGGAGATTGTTAGCCCTTATGTTTTGATGATGTTCTTACAACCACCATTATCGGTACTAATGGCTTATTGAGTGTAAATATAGTAAATTCATTTATCAAGCTCGTTAGTGCCATTAATGGAGGATGGATGGAATATATGCTACAAAGATGATATCCAAAGGAGGAGGAGGCCAAGAGATGAAGCAACGTTATTTCAAGAATAACAAAGTCATATAAAAGCTTCATCCGATTCAAGCTATATCAAAGCTCAAGTATTGCTTTCAATATGAGGATATTAGCTTTCTTTTATGTTTCTCTCTAGTGCTAGAATGTAGGCAAAGAGTTACTGTGTTTACTTGAAGCTATTGGGACTCACACACACGTTTTCATATTTAAGCTTTTAAGCGGTTTTCACAAAACCTTATTTTTCACAAGTATGAGGACCTATCTGCAAAATTCTTTTTCCAAACAGTTTGTTTTTAGTATTAAAAACTTTTTACAAAGTTTTAGAATTTTCAGATGTCAAATAAATAGTTTGCAAATATTTCAAGTTGATAAGAACCTGTTTTCTGCAATATGTCAGAAAGCGGTCGACCGGTCCGATCGACCGCTCCTAGAGCCATTCCTTAGTATTTTCCAGAGAGGTCGTCGGTCGACCGGTGCGGTCGACCAAAATTTCTATTTCTATATCGGTCGACCGCGCCGGTCGACCGAAGATGGCTCTGTTTGTTTTCTAAGTTTTTGAAGCAGCTCGCGGTCGACCGAATTTTTCGGTCGGTCGACAGACATGATTTTTCTATCGACCGAAGGTTATTTCGGACGACCGCTCTTTTCTTCAGTCAAGCGAGATTTTTTAAAACGGTCGTTTTGCCTCGATTGTTGTGTTTTCACTCATTTGTGCTTGGCTCAGTCTGAGCTAACACTCTGTAAAGGGGATTATCTTCCTAAATAGGAAGATTGGGTTTTGTTTTTTAAATGTTTTAATCTATTCTATAACCCCCCCCCCCCAAGCTGCTTCTTCTTCCTCAGCCCTACGTTTGAAAACCAGAGAGCTGTTTCTGTTTCCTGAGAAAAATTTTCAAAATCTGTTTCTCTCTGTTTTTAAGTGTGATTCACATTCCCAGCTTCAGTAAACCTTTTCTTTGCTATAGGGGCTGTGTAAAGAGAGGTTCTTGCATACTTTCTTTTGCTGTGAGGTTGAGATCTTGTGTGAGATCTACTGTGAGGGAGTGATCTGCTGAGATCAAACTGTGTAGTGAGAGAGATCGTGTGGGATCGCTGTGTAGACGAAGTTCCGGCTTCCAAACCGGGTGTGTAGTGGATTTCTCCTCGAGAGTGGGGAGCGGGGATGTAGGCCAGAGAGCCGAACCTCGTTAACACATCGCGCGTCAAGGATAACGATTCCTAACCCTCTCTTATTTACTTTGTTTGCATCTATTTACTGTGGATTGCTTGTTGTATGTTTTAAATTGCATATTAGAGCCGTTTGACCCTAATCACCCCCCCTCTAGGGTCCAACATATGTTTTTGCCTTAGCATGTAAATTGGTTTGTATAGTTTGGTTGAATCTCTTAATGCATTATGCTTATTCTCGGGATAAAGAAAGATTTGTCCATGACAATGCATTATAAGTATAGTGAACTAATAATTCAATATTAGTTAACTTTAAATATGGATTACTTACAAATTTGTCTCCCACATCTTTAATAATTCAATATTAGTCCTTAAAATTATGAGCAATTTCAAACTATCAGGGACTAATATAGGAATATTGAAGATTTAAAATCAATGGACTAATATCTAGATAACATTTAAATATTTATTTTTATAGATTACTTATGCTTCTATAAGGTAACATTGATTATACAAATTTGATAATAACCTTTAAATATGTATTCTTATAGACTACTTATAGCTCTATAAGATGTCCTTAGTTATACAAATTTGACAAGTGACACATAATATAATTAATTAATTCATTAACAATAATAATTAATTTAGTTTAGTTAAGATTAGAATGTAATATTTAAAAAGGAATGGGAGTCATATTGTCTATAGAAAGTTTTTCCACAACTCACACTTTTAAATGGAGTATGATATGATATGATACACCATATATATATTTTATCTTTTAATAATAATCATTAAACATATTTCTACGAACATCTTAACTACTTTTTAAATAGTTTTTTATATTTGATTACCAAATAGCTATTTTTAACAGCTTATATAAGCTATTTCTATAAATAATATGTATAATCAACTTATTAGCTCCAGCAATATGAGACTATCCCTAGGGGGTTGTTTGGTTTAATTTCTATAAAAAAAGGAAAAGAAAAGGTACTCAAAGATTGATTTCGATGTATTTCTATAGAAAATTATAGAAGTTTATAAAAATTCAAAAAGTGGTGTTTTCTTTTTTTTTCTTTTTATTTGTTTGGTTCAAAATACAAAAAAAAAAAAGGAAAAATCAACTTTATAGAAAATGAGTTGAGAGGTAGAAATTGATAAGTTTATACAAACACTATTATTTAAATCAACGCGTCATATTTCATGCAATTTTCACCTATATTGTGAGGAAACTGATTTGCACATAACAATATATTTTCTTGAGCTTTATAGAAAATATTTCTATAACTTTTTTGTGAACCATACATAATTTAAAAAATTTAAGACAATCTTTTAATTACAAAATCATCATTGTCAAAAAATTTCCTATTAATTTCATAAAAAAAAATTGAACCAGCCAGCCCCTAAGCCACAATAACTTGTCGGGTTTCGAACGTGGATATGGACATGATGTGATAGCGTCAGATTTGATTTGTCGATCCAGAAAAGCCTACAAAAAATGAACGATTCTGGTATTGTAGCTTTTATTAGTAGGGCCATGCGGACATAAGGGGCTGTTTGTTTGGTGTTTTTTAAACCCGAAAGCCTGACACGGATGGGAGAGATGTCAGGCTTTCGGGCCTTTTCACGGACAAAATCAACAAACCAAACAGCCCCTATAAATGATTGATCCACTTGACTACTAATTAACTATTAATTTATTCGGACGATTGGATGCACGGACTAGGGCGGAGGAGGGGGATAGATGGTGCGAAGAGAGGAGGCACCGTAGAATGTAGACCACTAGGAGAAGAGATTGGGTACAAGATAATTTGTATTTATTTATTATTAGAGTAGGAAATAGGAATTGAGGAAACTACATATAACAAACATGAAAGTCTTATGGTAGTTTTGGAATTTAAAGAAAAAAATGACTAAAACTCAATCTCTCACTTTCTAATCGGTCCACTTTCGGAGGGTTAGAAAAATGAGAAAATTTTACTTTTTCAACCCCCCCAAACTGTAAATACAACATAATTTTGAGATGATTAACATGGTAACTTTCCCCTCTTAAAAAGCCTATCCAAGCCCTCTAGCGTTGTATAGACGTTGACCTACGGATCCTGAATGACGTGGCAAATTATTAATTTATTATCATTGTTTTCAATGCTCAATAAATTATGTATCTTCAATATTCGAAAAATGAAAGGAGCATGGATACTTATTTTAGTACTCAAAACAAGTAACTTGTCTCATAAAACGTTATCCGTTGATACTTATTTCTATCAAATGTGTATATGATGTTTTTATTTTATTTTATTTCTTTATTTTCTTGTGACTAGTGTATACGAAGTTTATGGAACCGGATTTGTAAAGGAAATTTATAATGATCTAAAGTTCTCATGTTATTTCAGATTGCCGGTTCTCATTCTCGATCATATTGCTAGGTCTCATTTTTAAGATCCTAGATCTACTCAGGATATCCCCAAATTGCATGCGATTCTTTTACAACATGACTAATTTCATGTCAGATATATTACACATGCATTGTCAAATTCATTTTCTTTCTGATTCTCTTCGAATAATAAACCTTATATTCGGATATTTTTTTCCAAATACTATTGAAAATATACATTATGAGCCGTGTTTTGAAGAAAAGTATGAATTAACCTTCAATTTTAATGTATACTCATTACTCAACCATGGATAGTTAAAAAGGGAGAAACTTGGTTAGGGGACTCCTGTGCTTGAGAGAGAGCCCGAATTTGAGCCCTCACAGGTCAACACCATCATGAATACTCAAACCCTATTTAGAAAAAACCCTAGGAATTTGGCTCAACTCTGATCCATCCATATTTCTAAAAAAAGGCAGTGAGTATTCGAACTTAGGACCATTGTTGAGCAAGGAGCAAACCCAACCAACTATCTCGGCAGACCCAGGTGCATTTGCTACTAAATTTTTTACCGTAGATGGTGCATACATTCATGACAGATGATGTAATAACCATTTTTTGGAGGGTTAGGAACTCTTTCAATGAAACAATTGTTGCCCCACTAACAAGTGAGGTTTCACGTGTACTCGTAACCCTTGAGCGTAGACATTGTTCCAGCAACCCTTGAGCAAAGACATTGTTTCGGCACCTTCGCAACAATTGTCAATGTTGATCGAGTCTCGACCTGCACTTTCTACGGTAGGAACTCTGCTTCAGACTATTATACTCGTAACTAACATATTTCCATAAATTTCGTATCACAGTTCATGATGATAAACAGCATCGAATGTAAGCTACCAAGAGAGAGTTGTACATGAATTGTGGCTTCAACACGTTGGAAGTTATTGGGCAACTTGATTGAAGGATAACCTTAAACTATTACTCTGTAAACAGTTTGTGGTATGTTTATGACTAACAATCCCTTGATCATGTTAAAGCTTTGAATTTAACTTTCCTGTAGAGGTTGACTTGCTTCGCAACATCTTCTTAACTTCGTAGAGAGCGTCATGCACTTGCTCAAAATGAGGGTTTGTATAATTCTTCACATTTTCAATCCACTGTACGATCTTTTTATGAGGTTCCAATATTCTTTGCCGATGGCCATCATCCAGTACCTGAATACAAGGTATAAAACAGTTGAAGAAATACATCTTTGTTGCATGCTAAATGGAAGAAAAACAAAAGATACTTTGGATCTAACCAGCAATGTTAACGGAACCGTTATCTTACCAAATCCTGGAGTCCTTCCTCTACTTGACAATATGCTCTATATCAATCATCGAAACTAATATTTTATCAAGTTCATTGGAATTATTGCAAATTGATCGACATAACTACCAAGTGCAAGTGGTATCTCTCATAATTTATGAGATTTTATATCCTCAGAAAAAGAGTTAGATTTTATGAAATCATTATTGCAAATTGATCGACATAACTACCAAGCGCAAGTGGTATCTCTCATAATTTATGAGATTTTATATCCTCAGAAAAAGAGTTAGATTTTTATGAAATCACAACAGAAACAAGGTCTAAAATGCTGAATTTCCAACTATTAATTTATTCTCATGAATAATATGATATTATGTACTGGTAGCTGGAAGCTGAAAGATAACCAAGTGATTAAGAAACATCAAGTATCCAGATTCTAGACAGCTGGTGAAATGCAGAAATCAAGCACCAAGAGTCATTATACATGGGTGGTACACAAAAATTAACATCAACCTTGAAATATAAATGCATTATGTAATCTCTACCAAGAAAAGGCAACTCTCAAAATTATAAAGCCAAATTGAAAACTTCAATGGAGGTTCCTCATGTATCTAGGCTCTCTATATTAGGAATTCATTAGTGGAATTCCCTAATGTTACCTTTATCATCAACATAGGTCCTTTTTACAAACTTCTGATATGTCAGTGATGTGGAGAACATCGATCAGCAAAAAGATTAGTGAAATTATAAGATTATCTTGCCACGACACTGACACGTCATCAAAATTTAATGGAAGTAAAAATCCCTAGGCCGATTACAGAAGTAACATTAGGGACCCCAACTGAGACTTCCGAACCTAAAGAATGTAGATAATATTTTTCCAATACATGAGGGATCTCCACTGATGTTTTGCCTATAAGGTATAATATTCATGTTTACCTTGCAATAGGCAGGCCTATTTATAGAGATATAGGGCAGGGAAATATGAGAATATGAGCATTATTTACAAGGAAATATTGGAATAGCTTTCATGGCCCCCAAGTGAATAGAAGAGTTAACCCGATTCCAATCATGATTCTGCCTTTATTTACAATGTTTGCAGAAGTGGCGCAATTTTCGTTACAGATTGAATATATAGTTGTTTCATATCCTGTTGTCCAGCTCATGCCTCTAGCAGTAAGCGTATCAAAATGATATCTCATAGAGGAGTTCTTGTGTGCAACGTATAAATGTTTACCTCCAATTGCATAATTTCACAAACGAGGCTGAGATCAGCAATGGATGGCTGAGAATTTCCAAGTAGGAACTTTGCATTTCCTTTAAGCCAAAGGGATTCGATCGTCGAGAGAGAAGACATCAATAGCATCTCACTCTCACTTGCTGCTTGTGGGTTCAATGGAAGACCAAGTGCAGGTGCCAGTGTACTATTCAGAACAAAGGTTGCTGCATGGGATAATTACAGTTTAGTAAAAAGTCAGCCCCTGACATCACATTTGTATAAGAAAAGCACAAATATGAAGCTATGCTGGCTGAGAGTCGTGTTATTTTGGTGGAATCTGCATCACTACATTCATCAAGTTATTTTACATATATGCCTCTTAAACGATTTCTTTGATACTAATTGCATGATGAGCTGTCTTTACTACCATTCAACAACAACGAAGCCTTCTACCAAGTTTTTGGGGTATGCCTTTACTGTAATCCATATGTTAAAAAATATGTTTTGGAATGACATCAAAACAGTGACTTGTACTACAGTCAAGATAAGCTTAGAATATATTTCAACATGCATCAAATTATTTTACAGAAAGATGTGTGTCAAGGCCAATTCAGAAATGTTTCATGTGCAAACACGCACATCCCTACCCACCCAACCCCCAACACACATGTGCACATATACACAAAGATGCACACAGAAGAAGACTTGTACATATACATATACATAGTTTGCATCATTAGCTTCCAATTAGCAAAATGTTTCAGTACTTCCATTTTAGATAATAATCTTTTCGTGGTTTGCATCATCAACTTCCAAGTAGCAAAATGTTGAATTAAGTTCTCAAGTGATTTGACCGGAAATTGTAGCCTTTTTCAATGAGGGAGAACAAGTGTGTCAAATTTATGCATAATTCACATAAACTCGGATAAATTAACAACCAAGATATCAGAATTGTTAAATTCAAAGATTATCACCTGCACCGCGACGTAGGTTAGAGTGATGCCAGTCTAATACTGAATTAATTTTGGCTCTGCTGGACAGGTCAGCCGGATACCTTGCCACAAAAAAGGAAGAAGAAAAACTATGTGAGAAAACTCTAAGCATCTATACTAATCTATAAAGAAACTAGGGATGGTATGGAAAATTTTGGATGAAAGGACGACATCTCATTTCTACTATAGTTGAAAGGGCAAAAAGGTAATCTTATAAGGAAGATTTTTTTTCCTGTTCTCTCTTTCTTTTCCTTCAAGAACTTTCCATACAATTTCGTTCTCTTTCTTTCCTTCCAGAACATTGCATAGGATTCATGGACATGAAATTAGGAGCCATATAATTACATGTGCATTGTATTTTAAATTGTAAATGGGACAAAAATAAAGTTATAAGTTTTTAGAAATAACATTACATATCTATATATCTATAATGGATACTGATATAAAATGAACATTGAGGGGCGAGGAATCCATTACAATATCATTCATTTTTTTCCTTAAATGCTACAATAACAAACATATACATTCAGATTTAAAAGTTGAGTAAGAAACATTAAGTCCGTTTTTTATCAACTTATAACATTTGATGCACCCTTAATTAAAAGCTTTAAATCCCAAATTTTGTTCCTTCATTTCACGTGTATTTGCATGTGCAGAATTTCTAGTGTAACAGAAGGGGAAAATAATTTTATGAAAAACTTAATTCTACAATCTAAATTATGGAGGAATAATTTCTTTTATTAACTTTTGCCAAAATGAGAACTTAAATCTCCTCTTTAAACAGTAAATTTGGAGACAATTAATGTAATATAAGGTGAACAAATTTTTCTGTAGTTCCCAGTCAGTAACCCTCGAAGATAGTAGCCAAAACTTAATGTAGCTCGTCGCGATTGTGAATACTACCTGACAATAAGAATATCAACTTTAATAAAGAATTTCTGAATTCTACAAAGAAAGAAAAGAAGATGCCCGAAAGTTCAGGTCCCTTCTTCATGAATATGATAAAAAAACATTCCACATTGAGCAAAAGGTACAAAACAACTATAATTATAATGCAACAATAAAGATAACATACCAGTGATCTGATACTCCTGGAAAAGCACAAGCGAGATAGCTCAGAATGGCGTGACTGTCAACAAACAATTCAGCGAAGTATCAGAAACTAGGTTTGCTAATAAGCATGAAAGAATGTGGGTCCAAGAAATGTGTCGAAGCATTTGCAAATCCAGTCATATTATAAAATTTAGCATTTAACAGATGAAACAATAGAAAAACCTGAAGAATGTTATCCAATTCCTTTAAGCCAGGAAGGAAATGGTACCAAAAGGTTGGGAAGCAAAGAATGAAATTTGATATAGAATAGGGTATGAAATTGCTAGCAAAGTTAAAATACTCAATATAGTTTCAAAGTGACGTGCAAATTAAAAAGTTCCAAAGTGTAAACAGACTTTTGCCTGTATAAATTTGAAGTTCCGCAACAATAAAACAAAAGGAAAATGCAACAAGCTTCATTATCAATAAGCAAGGAACTTCATTATTAAAGGTTGTAGAATCTTTTACTTCAGTATGTTTTTAATTATTTTATTGTAGTTATAATAGGATATTGGTATTTTCTAATTAAACCATAAGGCAACTGTAGAGTTTTTTTTTTCTAATCCAGCGCACAATAAGAAAATCAAACTAAATATTCTAAATGCAAAAAAAAACATAAAAGATTGTCAAGAATCAGAGGGTTGAAATTCATAAAAAGCTAGAATAAAAAAATGGAAGAAGAAGAAGAACAAGAATAATAACAATACCTCTCAAATAGTTTAAATCTTCCATCAATAATTGCTGGAACCTGCTCCATTGGATTGATTTCTGAATAATGTATTATCTGAGTGTTACTATTTCTAATTGGCAGGATATCCCTCTTGAATAAGAATAACTCAAAGCCAATAGAATGTGCATAACAAAAACAATTCATAGATTAACTATAATTTCACTATAAAAATGCAATGAAATTTGACTCTAATGAAAGGTATTTCATCATAATTCTTTACAAAAAATCGCGGATCCAGCTATTCCCACTTCTAAAATAAACAAAGTCCTTTAAATCTTTCACTAGCTTCTCATCTCATAGCAGGTACAAACCAATAAAAACACAATCTTTTCAGAGTTCAAAATTTCCAATTAAATCCCTAAAATTTTCTTTCAATTTAAGCTCCGTCTTATTTTAATTGCTTTTTTTTTTTATTATACTAGTACATGTCAAGGTCCAAAAGAAACATTTAGAAAAACCCTTAAAATTGACGAAATTGGGGGAAAAAGGGGGATGGAGTTGAGAAGAGGAACCTTTGAACTCTGGCGATTTGTGCTGACCCTTGGCAAGGTCAATTTTCACCTCCTCGAAATCAATTTTGTTCATCCTTATTTTGGCCCAAAAAAGCAAAATTAAAATGATACGCTGCTCAAAAATCTGAAGTTAAAGAGTAATTAGTGAAGCAAATTACTTGCAGAAGATTAAGACGGCACGCGATGGCTGGGACCTTCGATCGACGTACAACTTCAAACCCATTTCGTTATAATTCACTGTAATAGTTTCTCTCTATTTCGATTTGATCTAATTTTGATAGAGATGACCACAAATTTTTGGCTGAGGGAAAGCTGGAAACTTAAACTGGACGAAATTGGTGCGGGACAAAGTTAACCGTCAAATGAATATATTTTACGTTGGCAGATAAAGTTGTAAAAAAAATACCGAGCGTTGCCCGTGAAATCTAGCGGTGGGCAGAAAAAACCGGTTTAACTGAAAAAACCGTCCGAAAAAATGGGCCGGTTAACCGAACCGGATTAAATGGATGAGAAGAAAACTCTAAACCGTCCGAACCGAATTAAACTGGTCTGGATCCGGTTTGAACCCCTGAACCGCCCGAAAAAAACCGAACCGAATTTTCTAATATAAATACTAAAAAATCCCTAACCCTAACTCCATTTCTCCCGGTCCCACACCACAACACTGCCGATCCCAGGATCCCTAACCCAAATTCTCAAAATACATTTCTCCCAGTTCTCTCTGCCCTTTTAATCGAAGTCCAAGGTAATTCTCTTCTCCCGGTTCTCAAAATACATTTCTCCCACACCACAACACCGCCGATCCTAGTTTATTATTGTGGTATGATATATACTTGTTGATATGGTTTGCGCTCATTTCACTGATTTTAGTTTTTTTATTAGTTATGGCAATGGTGTTACTTCAAACAAGCTCCACATTTCATTGTTTGGGGGGGGAGGGGATTAAGTAGACAAAATGGACAAATAATGATACTTCATCAGAAATTAATAGGCAATGATCTCAGGCATGGGCAGATTTTTGTGAAATGAAATTAATTCTGCCCAAAACCGAAACCGATCTGAATTTCGGTTGGGCCGAATATTCGGATGAAGGGGGAAAATCTGGATCTGGATGAGAGTTTTGAGAATTCAAAAAATTCGGATTGGATGCGGATTTTTTGTGAATATTCACGAATATTTATCGAATGTCAAAGTATATTCATTCCGCTAAAGAATTTAATTTTTAAATAGTATTACATTCATAAATAAAAATTATTACTTTATAGTTATGATGTGTGTGTGTGTTTCAAAATTTTCATTAGAAATCTGATTTAAGATTCTTTAAGACTCTCAAAATTAGTATATAGAATTTAAATAGAAAATATAAGTGGGTTGAAGATATAACATTATATGCATAATACAAATTATAAGCGATCAAATTTTAAAGGAATATTTGATAAGCAAACGAATCTAATATATACCGGGTTAAATTCTATTCGTTAATGAACTTGAATACTAAATAGTATTTATTTAGTGTTAAGTGAACTACCAAATTAAATATGATTGATTAGTTAGTCAAACAATTAACAAACTATTTGTTAACTATTTGGTTCGTTTCCACCCCTAGTTAGGGGAAGGGGGAATATGGGGAAAGTTGGGTTGGGTTGTGGAGAGGGAAGAGGGAGAGAGGAGGAATTTTCTTGCCAATTGCCTAATGTGAGGAGGTTTCTTTTTAACCAAAAAACAGAAAAAAGTTCGTAAAAAAGGATAAAGAAGATATTTCTTTTATGATGAGGTCATTTCCATAACTTGCGAGGTTAAGTGAGAAGAGTTATGGGTGTTTAGTTGGAAAGTTAAAGTTCTTGGGGGTGTTATAAGAAACGCCTCAAGGTATTAGAGGGTTTTGCTAAATTTTACCCTGATATTTATGCTGCTATTGGGAGTTGGGAAGATGCCTAGATTTGGAGAGAGATGTTGAAGAATAGTGGGTTGAGGTAATCTTGAAGGCAACTTGGAAAGTGTTTATATTCAACTAAAAGGATAGTGAGTTTTCTACCTTTGATATTGTGTGATGTGCATTCATGATAGAGTATGTACGAGCCATTTTTGAGAGGCAGACTTCAGTGAGACATCACATGTACGTTTGTAAAATCTAATAAATGAGGTTAATTTCACCTACTTTTATACCTTACATACAGTCTCACTGAGCTTTCTAGTGGAACATTGAAAGCGTATAACGTTTCATGTATTTTATCTGAAGAAAAACCCGTAGATACTTTGTGCTCTACATCATATACACATGCCTCAGCACCTTCGCAAACATATTACCATGAATTTCAGCAGCTTGCATATTGTATTTCATGATGATAAACAAATATCCATTTCCAAGGGCAAGTCATAGGCAAACAGATTTCTACACAATTAGTGGCTTCTTCCAAGCAATGGAAGTTACTAAGCAACTTAATTACAGGAAACACTTAAATCTATTACTTCATAGACAGTTCACGGTATGTTTATGAGTAAAAATCCCTTCAGCATGTCAAAGCTTTGAATTTAACCGTGCCGTAGAGCTCGACTTGCTGTGCAACTTCTTCTTCAGTTTGTAGAGAACGCCATGCACTTGCTCAAAATGAGGGTGTGTATAGTTCTTCACATTTTCAATCCACTGCACAATCTTTTCATGATGTTCTAATATTCTCTGCCGATGATCATCATCCACAACCTGGAAAAAAGGAATACAATGGTTGATTAAAAAACATGATATATTTGTTGCATGCTAAAAGATGAAGGAAAAATCAGCAATTTTCCATTTTATATGTCGAAAAAATAAGTCAAATTGTGGAGTCCCTCCTGTACTTCACCATATGCTATATAATCACCTGTCAGTGAACTTAATTGGTACTGAGTTGATTGAAACTATATGTGAAGTCAAGACATTACTCCCAAGTGGTTTCTTTCATAGCTTCCTAGAGTTTTATGAAATCACATCAGATCTCGAACTAAACTTTATTCCCATGAACTCAAATACCCTATAGTTTCCTCTATGTTGCACTTATATACCCTCACTTGCTTTTGACAGCAATTATGTATACCCTGTATCTTTTAAGACTTTCACTTATATACCCTCATTTGTTTTGTTAGCACTTATATACCCTAAAGTTTTTAGAACTTGTTCTTAAATACCCTAAAGTTATTAAAACCAACACTTACATATCATAAAGTTTTTAAAACTTGCATTTATATACCCCCAAGTTTTAAAATCTTTAGGGTATGTAAGTGTTGCCAAAACAAGTTGGAGTATATAAGTGCAAGTTTTAAAAACTTTAGGATATGTAAGTGCTACCAAAAACAAGTGAGGGTATATAACTGCAAACTAGGGGAAACAATATGGTATTTAACTCCAATTAAATCATAATATTATATATTCATCAGTGCTAGTAGCTGAAAGAGTGATTACAGTAATCTAAGGTATCTAAATTCCAAAATTTGGTGAGCTCCAGAAATCAAGCATCAAAGCAGATTATTCATGGCTCGTAAACAGAAATTAAAATCAGTTAAACCTCCAAATATAAATACATATTATAATCTCTACCAAAAAAAAGCAACTCCAAAAATTACAAAAAAAAAAGTTCACCAAGCAATAGGCAGGTCTAGCTGTTGAAAGATGGAGATATCTGACCATGAACACTATTTGCAGGGAAAGATTGAAATAGCTTTCGTAACCAAAAAAAGGCAACTCCAACAATTACAAAACAAAAAAAATAAAAATAAAAATAATATGTTCACCGACAATAGGCAGGTCTAGCTGTAGAAAGATGGAGATGTAGGACAGGGAGATATCTGCCCATGAACACTATTCGCAAGGAAAGATTGAAATAGCTTTCACGAGGTCACTTACAATGTAGTGAATCGAAGGGTTAAGCCAATTCTAATCGTGATTCTGCATTTTACACAATATCTGCGAGATGTAATAGATTATCAATTTTCATTACTACTTTCTTATTACTTGATTGAACAATGCAGTTGTTTCGTCATCCGGCTTATGCACTCCTCTACCGAACTTCACTATTAGTATTTTGCCCATGTGGCCTTTTGTATGATTTTGATATTTTATATTTTGTATCTATATGTATTGTTAAACTCTTTTTAATGACGTGGGGGAATCTCCCACCATTTTTATCCCAAAAAAAGTAGTAGTTTCACACCCTATTGTTGATGTCATGTGCAGTAAAATATCAGAAGAATATCTCATAATTTCACAAACATAGATATATTTACCTCCAAATGCATAATTTCACAAACAAGGCTGAGATCAGCAATGGATGGCTGAGGATTTCCCAGTAAAAACTTTGCATTTCCTTTAAGCCAAAGGGATTCAATATTCGAGAGAGAAGACAGCAAAAGTATCTCACCCTCCTCTGCTGCTTGAGGGTTCAACGGAAGACCAAATGCAGGTGCCAGTGTACTATTCAGAATAAAGGTTACTGCACGGGATAATTACAGTTTAGTAAAAACTTAGCCCTTTACATGGCATTGATACAGAAAAGCACAAATATCAAGCTATGCAGGCCACAGGCCGAGAGTCATGTTATTTTGGTGGAGTTCGCAATACAACATGCAACAAGTTATTTTACATGTTTTTTATGCCTATAAATACTTCTTTCATATTAAGTGAACGTTGAGATGTCATTACTACCATTCAACTACAACAAACCCTTATACCAAATTTTTGAGATGTGTCTTTATTGCCATTCATATCTTGAAGAACATTATCTAAAATGACATAAAAATAGTAACTCATATTACAGTCGTGGAGAATCTTATAATGCATTTCAACATACTTAAGTTAATTTACAGAAAGATGTGTCCAGGCTAATTTAGAATATGTCATGTGAACACACACGTGCGCGTGCACACACAGACACTCCAACCTATCTCCAACCGCCTACCCACCACCACCCCCACACACATGCACACACACTTATATGTATACATTATACCCTATTTAGCATGGGTACTTCTATCATGAATCCGTACGCGTGTCTGAGACTCTGACATCCTCACCGGACACTGACACTTCCATGAACATTTCCAGGATATGTGCATACAATAATTCAAAGGTGTCCTCAATGATATAATGCAAGTCAATTTAAAGCAGTCATCAAACTTTTCTTGGACATATAACCACACTTTACACACATTTCTTTATTCAAATAACATGTTTGAAATATCTACTGTCAGTTATATACCAAAGGCTATAGTGGAATGGTATAAAATATTGACTCATATGAAGTAAGTTTAGATGTTTGACAATTTGTATAAAGTTGAAAAGCCAGGTCATAAAATTTTTGCGAAGTCATAAAAATGTATAATAGGTCAAAAAAAAAGTAGATCATATGTAAGCATTATATGTTTTATATAAGATATATATTCTTTTAGACTTTTGGATGTATAAACATAAGCACATATGCATATGCATGTATCTAAACTCTCTGTTTAGTATTACAATAATTATAATTTCAATTTGTGTTGCCATGTTGGAGTATCCTACTTTTAAAGAATAGTGACGTCCTATGTTCATATCGTACCCGTGTCATGCACCCATGTTCATGCTAGTTATCACACATAGCGTGCACTGGCGCACATATGTACAGCATTCTTATACGCACATGTACGTATAAACTATGTTCTGAATCTTGGGATGATATAAATATGAACTCTAATAATACATATTCTAATTTCATGTTGTGTTGCCATGCAGCAATGTCCTACTTTTTAAAGAACTATGATGTTCCATGCTTGTGTCGTGCACATATCATGCACCTGTGTTCATGCTACTTAGCATTCTTAGCAACCATAGAGCTTAGCTATGTAGTATTAGGAACAGCAAAAAGTGTCAGTTTTATCCATGGATGGAAAATTACACTAGCACCTATTGTCACTTCCCCTAAAACCGTGCCCGGCAACCAGAAAGTTAATGGAAAGTGAACAAAACACTGGAAAGTGGCTTCACTTTTCATTTTTTTCATATTCGCACTAGAGAAGTGACTAGAAAGGAAATGGAAAATGAAGAGTCCCACATGAGCATTTTAGCCTCTTTCACTTTCTCAAAAATTTGAGAAGGTTGACAGAAAGTTAAAGGAGAGCAGAGAAATTACTTTTTAACCTTTTCACTACATTTTTCTTATTCCTTTTTTTAATTTTAATGTAATGACCGCTCAACGCTTCAAATTTATTCCCTCGTCAAACTTTGTGCCAGACTTTCCCCACCACATAATTTCACTCAAGGCACAAAATTGCCATACCTGTTCATATTTTATGGACAAGAGTTCAAGCCTTACACAAACTATATTAAAAATAAATATATACCAAGGTACAAAATAATCATTTCAAAAATATTTCTTTTAGACTATAAATTCTAGATTACTCTTAATTGTAGTGATTTATGCAGTGTTTTATTACTCTTATTTCTATTAGACTATTTTAAAACTTTCCATATGTCACTTTCCACTATCCACTTTCCACCGAAAGCAAACACACATATAATGAAAATAGATGCCATGTCAGTGCCACCTCAAACTTTCCATAATTCCACTTTGAATCATCCAAACAAGATTTCCAAATAGAAAGTGAAGAAAAAGTACTTTCTTGAGAAAATACTTCCTCCTCACTTCTATTTTCTATTTACTTTCAGATTTCCTAACACATTCAAATTTAAGAAGGGTATGAATAAGGAATTTCAAGAGGTAACTTGACTTGGATTCTATGCTTGACTAATAAAGATCTAACATAAAAAGGACAAAGGAAGACTAGAAGCAAAAAAAAAAAAAAAAAAACCGAAACCAAAGGAAAATATTTAATTTGAACACAACGAGAAACATCATATAGATCGATTGGTTCAGATACATGAAAGACAGATATAATGATAAAATGCTTAAAATTTCTGCATGAGAAGATGACAAGGCATGCAAACAACTTATAGGACCACATGAAATTTTCTGCATGAGAAGAAGGCAGATATAATGATAAAATGCTTAAAATTTCTGCATGAGAAGATGACAAGGCATGCAAAGAACTTATAGGACCACATGAAACTATGTATCTATAGAGAAGGATTTCTACTTAAACCATTGAAAGTGGTTCCTATACAAATTGAAAAATATTGTACAATATATGATATATAATGACCAATACCCAATTATTTGGGATCTTTATAACAATATTCCTTCACCATCACTCTGTTTTGAGGGCGGATTCACAGAGAAGCAGATGGGAGACCATCTTAGACTTGTATTCAGGTAATGAGAAGTGGAGTTTAATGACTTCAATACTCTTTCTAGACAAGTCAAGGACAAGTTATCGCTTGCTAGATTGGTCATACAAAGGTTGTGCTTTTAGAGATATCTTGCTACAAATCAGCCAATTGGATTGCTGTCAACTACTCAGCCATAAACGAAAATTTAGGAGTTGGCGATATTAGACCACAACTTAGGCTTTTCCAGAGTGTCATTAGAGATTATTTTTGTTAGAATTGGGGTGAAGACCAAACCTCAATTCAGGCAAGCTCGAAGTCGGCGAAGCTTCAGGCGAGAAGCTCCCGAGCGCGATCCAGCGAGGTCGAGAAGACCTTCAGGCGAGCTTGAGATCAGCGGCTTCAGGAGAGCTCGTGGCGGGCGAACTTGATGCAGGTGAGGGCAGACGATGCAGGCGAGCTCGAGGTCGGAGCTTCAGATCATGCTAGCACGAGGTTGACATCAGGTGAGCTCGAGGTAGGCGAGAGGAGGATCAGGCAAGGTCCAGGCGGTTTGCAGGCGAGCTCGAGTCGCGCTCCTTCAGGCGAGGTTGAGGCGGACGAGAGCTCTGTAGGCGAGATTAGAGGCGCCCCTAGGCGAGGTTGGAGGGGCGCAAGTGTGGTTGGCGACAAGCTGTCGCTAGCCTAGCGTTAGGGTTCCCTTATAAAAGGGAACCTAGAGCCCTAACCCCCTGTGCTTCTTCCCTCTCTCTCTCTCTCCTCTCGTGATAAACCCTAGCGGCGACGGCGAATTTTTTTTCTTCTGCCCTCTTTTCTCCAGCGCTCAATCAGTGAAGTTTGAGGGGGGAATTTAAGAAGAGGAATTAAAAGAACAGAGAATTAAAAAGGGGTTGTTTGAGAGAGAGAGGATTAACACTATAGCTACAGTGATGTGTATTGAGAGATCTCAGTTTGAGATCTGCTCAAGTTTTATAATTTCTTTGAGATTAATAAAGAAATTTACTGTGTGGTTCCCGAGGACGTAGGCAGTTGCCGAACCTCGTTAAACTTGGTGTATTTTTCTTTATACCACGTTTCTGATGTTTTAGGGGGTTTCGATGTAAAATTCCTAACAACTGGTATCAGAACTTAGAAACAATCTAGAGGAAGTCAGATTCAAGTGAGAACGATGACCGCAGATGAAGGAAAAGTGAGATTAGAGAAGTTTGATGGATCAGATTTTGGATTCTAGAAAATACAGATAGAGGATTATCTGTATCAGAAAAATTTATATCAACCTCTCTCGGGGAAGAAACCGGAGGGTATGAAGGAAGAAGATTAGAATCTTCTAAACAGAAAGGCCCATCGGGGTTATTTGTTTGATGTTAACCCGCAATGTTATTTTTAACATTGCAAAAGAAAAGATCACGATGGTCTTATGACAGCACTCTCAAATATGTATGAGAAGCCATCAGCCTCAAATAAAGTCTATTTGATGAGACGGTTGTTCAATCTGCGAATGACGGAAGGTGCATCGGTAGCACATCATCTCAATGAACTCAATACAGTCACGACCCAATTGAGTTCAGTTGATATTGAGTTTGATGAGGAAGTTCGAGCGTTGATTCTTTTATCTTCCCTACCAGAGAGTTGGACTGCTATAGTCACAGCTGTGAGTAGCTCGTCGGGAAGCAAGAAGTTGAAGTTTGACGACATTCGTGATCTGGTTCTCAATGAGGAGATCCGACGGAGAGAGTCAGGTGAAGCTATAACCTCTTCAGTATTACATACAAAATCAAAAGGTAAAAATTCAACCAGAGGAAATTGATCAGAGGACAGGAGGTTCAAATTCAGGAATCCCAACAGCTCGAAGGCTATCGAGTGTTGGAAGTACGGGAAAACCAGGCACTACAAGAATCAGTGCAAGAGTGCACAGAAGGAGTGGGAGGCAAAGACAGATGCAAATGTTGCTTCCACCTCAGGAGGAGATGATGCATTGATATGCTTTTTGGAAAGCAAGTAGGAGTCTTGGGTGTTGGACTCTGGATCATCATTCCATACTGCTTCTCAGAAAGAATTCATCGAGAAGTATATCCCCAAAAACCTTGGAAATATATACCTTGGTGATGATCAACCATGTGTCATTATTAGAAAAGATGTAGTAAAGATTAAGCTGAATGGGCCAGTATGAGAGCTGAAGGATGTCAGGTATATTCCCGACCTGAAAAGAAACTTAATCTCAGTAAGCCAGTTGGCTAGTAAAGGCTACACGACGACTTTCCATGGTGATGATTGGAGGATTTCAAAAGGCGGAATGACGATTGTCAGAAACAAGAAGATGGGTACCATGTATATGACAACGTGTGCATGTTGTTTGATCTCAGTTGTAACAGGCTATGAAGCACAGACACGCATAACATGAAGCCGTGTCGTGTCGTGTCCGTGTCGGACACACGTGTCGAACACACGTATCCTATGTATTTTTTAGGATTTGCCTCGTGTCGGCGTGTCGGATGACCGTGTCGGTGTCGGACTTCAAAGCTGTGGTACCAGAGACTCGGTCATATGAGTGAAAAGGGGATGAAGATTATGCACACAAAGAGAAAACTTCTAGGTTTACAATGAATAGAGATTGATATGTGTGAAGAATGCATACTTAGAAAGTAGAAGAGAGTTAGCTTTCAGACAAGTGGCAGAACCCTTAGGAAGCAGAAGCTAGAGCTTGTTCACTCAGATGTTTGGGGACCAACCACCATCGCGTTCATTGGTGAGAAACACTACTTCGTGACTTTTATTGATGATCACTCTTGGAAAGTATGGGTCTACTTTCTGAAGCACAAGTCAGAAGTGTTTGAAGCTTTCAGGAGATGGAAAGCTATGATCGAGAATGAGACCGCTCTGAGAATAAAGAAACTCAGAACAAACAATGATGGTGAGTATGAAGACACCGGATTCAAAAAGTTCTGTTATGAGCACAATATCAGAATGGAGAGAACCATGCCCGGCACGCCTCAACACAATGGTGTGGATGAGCGCATGAATAGAACGTTGACAGAAAGAGCCAGAAGCATTCGGATACAGTCAGGCCTACCGAAATAGTTCTGGACAGAAGCAGTCAACACAGCAGCTTACTTGATCAACCGAGGACTATCGGTTCCATTGGAGCATAGAATACCAGAGGAGGTATGGTGTGAAAAGGAGGTAACTCTCTCATATCTCAGAGTCTTCGGTTGTGTAGCTTATGTGCATATTAGTGATCAAGGCATGAATGAGCTTGATCCCAAGTCCAAGAAATGCACATTCATCGGATATGGTGAAGATGAGTTCGGCTACCGTATTTGGGACAACGAAAATAATAAGGTGATCAAGAGCAGATATGTGATATTCAACGAGAAGGTGGTGTATAAGGACATGCACAAGACAGATGCCAGTGACTCAGAGAGCGAGTCAACATTTGTAGATGCAGATGATGTCCTAGATAACCTCTCGGAAGAACCCAATTCAGGAGGTCCTCAGCTAGAAGAGCCTGTTGGACAGAACGGTGCGTAGAAGCCTGACGCACCAACTCCGATATTGAGAACTACTCGTCCTTCTGTGCCTAACAGTAGATACATGAACTATATGTTGCTGACAGATAAAGGGGAACCTGAAAGCTATGATGAAGCTTGTCAGAGTAGAGATGCGAGCAAGTGAGAGTTTATCATGAAAGAAGAGATGAAATCTCTGATCTCCAACCAGACATGAGAACTAGCTGAGTTACCCATGGGAAAGAAGGCACATCACAATAAGTGGGTGTATCGAGTGAAAAGGAACATGATGGTTCCAGAAGATACAGAGCCCGACGAGTTGTCAAAGGACTTCAACGGAATATCCAAGGAAGAAAGAATCCAGCAGATATGTTGACAAAGACAGTGATCTTTTAGAAACTAGAGTTGTGCGCAACTTCAGTTGACCTTCATGCATAGGTGATGAGGGGGGAGCCACACAGGAGGAGCTTGTTGAGATAGCCTGCTGACGATGGTTTGGTCTCCAAAAAGGAGATTATTGCTCAATTCAGGTGAGCTCTAAGGGGGGTTATTGGTTGGGACATTTTGGGGGATAATAGGATAATTTTGGGGATTCTATTTCATAGTGTTATTTGTTGGCCTTTTTGTTTTGATGATGTTTAACAAATAATTTACCACTAATGTTGTTTGTCTAGTATTTGTGTTTTTGTATTTATTCTAGGCAAACAACAAGTTGGAGGTTGGATGGATTGAGCCTACACGATCACATCAATATGGAGGTTAGTGGAATTATGGAGTGAAGCAACGTCAATTCAAGTTAAAGATCCAATTACAAGCTTCTTCCGCAAAGTTTACCAAGTCATGCTTATTGAAGATCAAGATTGCTTGGGTAATTTAGTTTAGGAGTTTATATTATGTGTGTTAGTACTTTAAGCTCAATATAATATACACACACATTTTGTTGGTTTCTTCGTATATATATATATAGTTATATATATACACAAGTTTTGGTTTCTATGCATATATATAGTTTTATATATACAAGTTTTGGTTTTCATGTTTATAAATATGAAATCACATGTTTCATATTTACTATTGTGTTTTCGTATATATTGCATAGAATATGCAATTTACAAGTTTTGGTTTTCATGTTTATAAATATGAAATCACATGTTTCATATTTACTATTGTGTTTTCGTATATATTGCATAGAATATGCAATTTTGTGAAAATATTATATTCTTAGTTTTTGGACTTAACAATAATCATATACATACTTTATTAAGTCTATATAATCATTGTGCAAAGTTTCAAAACATGGTTTAGTAAAAATGTCAAAATTCACATGTTTACGTTTTCGTGTTTTGGACTATTTTGCAAAATGATGATTCTTCACAAATGGGAAATGCAATTTGGAAAATTCTTTTTGTAACATGTTTGTTTTCATGTTTATATACATTTCTCAAAGTTTCATTATTTTTGGACTTCATTTGTTATTTTTAATAATTTTTCAAAAGTCAAAAATCTGTTTAGAAACTGTTTCTCTATAGTATCAGTTATTGGTCGACCGATCCGATCGACCGCTCATCTGATCTTTCGACAGATTGTAACAGAGAGTTGGTCGGTCGACCAGTCCGGTCGACCGAAAGCTCCATCGGTCGACCGACGAAATTTTCGGTCGACCGATAATAGATCCGTTAGACTCTAACGGTTATTTTTCTGAGTTGTTTTTTGGGGGCTGTTTTGTCATTTGGTTTGGGGTTTTTGTTGAGATCTTGAGTGGGTATAAATACCCCATTGCTGATCTCTTCTTTGACTAATGAAAAGAAGTTTTTAACAAGGGTTTTAAAAAGAGTTTAAGTGTGGTTTTACTGGTTGTTTAAAGTTTGGGTTTTGTTTACAGAGGAGGAAGCTTCACTGCAGATTGAGGGATTCTTTCTCAATCTTCTTCATCATCTTCTTTGTGTTTTAGAGAAGTTTTTCTAAACTCAAACTCTAGCTTTACATTTATATACTTGATTTATTATCAGTGCTCTTAAGCTAGATTTTATATTTGAGTTTAGTTGAATTGATTTTATTTACTCATTGTTACACACACCCACATTGAGCTTTTAGTATTTATATACATAGTATAATTGAGTGGTGAGAGTTTGTAACTTTGAGTTGTGCTTAATTGAGTTCTTACCTTGTTAGAGAGAACAATCATTTGTTATATTATGCTTAATTGTGAGATCACTTTGTAATACACTTGTACACCGAGTGAGGAGTGTGTGGTGAGAGTCGGGGATCGTTCCAAGAGGAGTGGCGTCGGTTGACGAGCCTAGGGAGAAGTTATAACCGAGCACTTGAGGGAGACACGGCTAGGTCCAATACTTGTGAGGGTGTAGAGTGTGATTACAAGAGTGTCGATTGTAAAATTTTCGGTTAGCTAGAAAACCGAGTGTGAGGTGTAAACGTTATTCGGGTGAACGTAGAAAACCCGGTTGTGATAGTAGAGTATCTCCTCGAGGTGAGGAGCGGGGACGTAGATCGTGGGGACCGAACCTCGTAAACATATTCTTTATTTGTGATTGCATTGGCGCACTTGTTTTCATATTCATACCTTACATCGCCTTTGTGTATTGCTTGTTGATCATCTTGCCCTATCACATTTGTAGTTAAATTGTTTACCCCTTGTGTTAGTTTATATATCCATGCATATATATTTTCATCATATAGGATATATCTCATTGTTCATATTGCTTATCCTAGCTCATATATATTGTTGTATTTCATACTTACTAGGATAACTTGTTAATTAGTTTTAATTGACATTTAATCGGATTAGATTAGCATAAGACCCTAATCACCCCCCTCTAGGGTCTAACATTATTCATTTGGATAATGGAACAAGGATAATGCATTTTTATGTTATTAGATTTTTAGAACACTAGTGAGATAATTACACCACTTGGGATAAAATTACCTCACTCATATACAAAAATTTTGTCCTAATAGTAAAAATTTACCCCATCCTCCATATTGGAACAATACTGTTCCACTTTGAAAGCAATTGGGATAATTTTAAAATATTTTTGTATTACTTAACTAATACATGCTAATTATATTATAAATATATGATATGATATATAAAATATAACATATATTAATATTTTATTAACATAATTTAATAACATATATTAATAATATTATATAATAGTAATTATAGTATAACGTATTTATTATAATATTATATAATATTTTAATAACATATATAATATTTTAATAACATATATTAATAATATTATGGAATATATTATTATATAATATTAATTAGTAATTATACTATAACATATTTATTATAATATTATATAATAATTTAATAACATATATTAATATTTTAATGACATATATAATATTTTAATAACATATATTAATAGTATTATGTAATATATTATTATATAATATCAATTAGTAAATATAGTATAACGTATTTATTAAATATTATATAATATTTTAATAACATATATTAGTATATAATATATTATTATATAATTAATTTATAAAATATTATTATATTTATTATATATGACATACTTTTATAATATAATATAATAATTACTAATATTAGTAAAATATTATGATATAATATAATATAATATTATAGTTTGAAATAATATAATATATTATACTATAACATGATACCTTTTAATATATATTATTGTAATTATCATGTTATATATATATATATATATATATATATATATA
>BQKN01000543.1:214093-233353 GCA_022839385.1 Asparagus kiusianus
ATTTTAATATAATATTTTAAAAAATATTACATTGAATAAAGTAAAATATTATAATATTTTATAAAGTACATTATATCCTATGATACTATATTATAATATATTAAATTAAATAATATATTATTAAAGTATTATATTAAATATATTATTCATATATTATATTAATTATTATATAATGTAGCATACTAATATAATTTTAATTAGTAATTATTGTATAACATATTATATTTTTGTATAAATAAAATAGTGTATTATATTAAATATTATATTATTAAAATATTATATTAAATATATTGATATTATATTATATTAATTATTATATAGTATAGCATGCTAATATAATATAATACAATATAATAATTAATAATAGTAATTTGTAAGTATAGTATAATATATTATATTTTAATATAAAGTAAAATAATATTTATATTATAATAATATACTAAATAATATACTAAACCAATTGGATAAGTTAATTTAGAAGTAATTAATAGATAAAATTATATTTTAATAAGGTATCACATCATTAATTATCCTACATGAATTGTCAAATCAAATGCTCAAATTATCCCATTATCCCACTTTACCCCACTCAAAATATATTTGGGTAAAATTGTTCCATTAGAATAATTTTCCCACTTGGCCCCAATTTGTCTCAACCAATAACCCCCCTTAAGTCGGCGAAGCTTAAGGCGAGCGCGATCCAGGCGAGGTCGAGAAGACCTTCAGGAGAGCTCGAGATCAGCGACTTCAGGCGAGCTCGTGGCGGGCGAACTCGACGCAGGCGAGGGCTGACGACGCATGCGAGCTCGAGGTCGGAGCTTCAGATCAGGCCAGCTCGGGGTTGACATCAGGCGAGCTCGAGGTAGGCCAGAGGCGGATCAGTCGAGGTCCAGGTGTTTTGCTGGCGAGCTCAAGTCGAGCTCCTTTAGGCGAGGTTGAGGCGGATGAGAGCTCTATAGGCGAGGTTAGAGGCGTCCGCAGGCGAGGTTGGAGGGGCACAAGCGTGGATGGCGACAGCTTGTCTGCCAGCCTGGCGTTAGGGTTCCCTTGTAAAAGGGAACCTAGATCCCTAGCGCCATGTGCTTCTTCCCTCTCTCTCCTCTCGTGATCTCAAACCCTAGCGGCGGCGGCGAAGTTTTTTTTCTTCTGCCCTCTTTTCTCCAACGCTCAATCAGTGAAGTTTGAGGGGGGAATTTAAGAAGAGGAATTAAAAGAACAGAGAATTAAAGAGGGGTTATTTGAGAGAGAGGATTAACACTGTAGCTACAGTGTTGGGTATTGAGAGATCTCAGTTTGAGATCTGCTCAAGTTTTGTAATTTCTTTGAGATTAATAAAGAAATTTACTGTGTGGCTCCCGAGGACGTAGGCAGTTGCCGAACCTCGTTAAACTTGGTGTACTTTTCTCTATACCGCGTTTCTGCTGTTTTAGGGGGTTTCGGCATAAAATTCCCAACAATTTTCTCTCTTTAAATGAGAGAGGGCTTTCTGGGAGTTTTGTTTCAAGAGCTTTGTTTAGAATGTTTCTTAGGAGACTCAAAGAAAAGTGTTTTGGTTGAGAGTTTGTGTAACACCAAAACCTGCTATACATATTAGAACTTTCTCTCCTGGTTCACCCATAGAATAAGGACCCATTGTTGTAAGTCTTCTTGTGCTTCTGTCTGTTCTGATTTATGCATTGGTTGCAACTGGGCTTTCTAGTTTGTTCCCCATGCCTAGTATCGGTATCCCCTTTTATGCATTGGTTTCAACTGGGCTTTCTAGTTTGTTCACCATGCTTTGTATCGGTATCCCCTTTCCGCATTTGACAAAAATGATCACAAAACATGGATAACTCATCAGAAATTAGGATGTATGCTTTATGTTCATAATTTAATGCATCTCTGTTTTTTAATTCTAAATATTATTAGAAATTTCTGCAGCAGGATGTGCAATCTGAATGATTAATTGCATATCCATTTGTTTGTTTCAGTAGTTCCATTTTAATAATAATCTTTTCAGAGTTTGCATCATTAACTTTCAAGTAATAAAATGTTGAATTAAGTTCTTTAGGGATTTGACCAGAAATTGTTGCCTTTTTCAATTTGAGGAAGAATAAATGAATCAACTATCTGCATAAACTCGAACTAAGTAACAAGCAAGATATTAGAAATGCTAAATTCAAATATCATCACCTGAACCGCGACGTAGGTTGGAGTGATGCCAGGCTAATATTGAGTTAATTTTGGCTCTGATGAAAAGTTCAGCAGGATACCTTCCCAAAAAAAAAAGAAACAAACAAAAAGAACTATGTGACAAAATTTTGATTATAAAGCACGCGAAAGAAGGGAAAAAGGATTATATAAAAACTTCAGTGTTACTATGGAAAGAATGGAGGAAATATTTTCTTTGTAAATGTTTGCCAAAAGGAGGAATTAAATCTCCTCTTTAAACAGTAAATTTGGAGATGCTTAATTTAATAAGAGGCAAACAAACTTTTCTATTGTCCCCAGTCCATATCCCAGCTCTTATGTCATCTATGAATAATTTTTTTTATTTTTTTCAAATATGATCACTAGTCCTTCCCTTCTCAACCTTCTTGTTCCCTAATCGTTAGATGCAAACAAGATGTGGAGGCTTTTGTCGCAGGCATACTTCTATTTTAGCTGTGTTCATGCCTTGTTGTGACCATTTGGGCTTGTTGGTGTCTGTGCTTCTAAAGTGGTGGTACATGCAGAGAAGATTGAAATGTTGCAGCTTGATACTTGAAAGAATTCTCAGGCGAAAGTAAACTATCACTTAAAGGACATACGAGTATATTTACTTCTTGTAAGGAGGGTTGTTATGTGTGATTATAATTCCACCTTCCCCAACACAAAATAAAAATAAAAATGACAGGCCCTCACAGATAGTAACCAAAATTTATGTTCCTGGTCCCGGCTGTGAATACTACTTGAAAATAAAGTTTATATAAAGATTTTTTTTTTAATCTATAAGGAAAGCAAAGAAGCTGGAAAGTTCAGGTTTTGTGCCGAACTGTTTCCTTTTTGAGGAAAGTGGACAAAACAATCCACATTGAGTAAAAGGTATGAAACAGCTATAATCATAATACAGTAATAAAGCTAACATACCAGTGATCCGAAATTCCTGGAAAAGCACAAGCGAGATAGATCAGAATGGCGTGACTGTCAACAATGAAGCATCAGAAATTTGGTTTGTGAATAAGCATAAAGGAACTTGGGTCAAAGAAACGAGTTGAAGCATATGCAGATCCAGTCATAGTATAAACATTAAGCATAAAGAGGAGAATATAGCATAACCTGAAGAAGGTTTTATACTTCACTTAAGTGAGGAAACAAAAAGTTCAGAAGGAAAGCATGAAATGTTATCTAGAATAGGGTATGAATAAGTAGCAAAGTTAAAACATTTTATATAGTTTAGCCTTTCAAAGTATCTTGCAAACTAATAGTTACACTGTGTAAACGTACTTTTTCCTCTATAAATTTGAAGTTCCAAAGAAGATCAACCAACAAGTCTCACTATTAATAAGCAAGAAATTCATTATTAAAGGCCGTGGAACCTTTACTGCAGTAGAGTTATTACTTTTTTTTTGCATTATAGACTTATAGTTAAGTAGGATATTGGCATTTTCAAAATTGTTAATAACCATAAGGCAATTGTCGAATTCTACCTAAAAACATTAAGAAAATCAAGCTAAATATCCTACACGCAAAAAAAAAGGAAAAAGAGAGAGTTGAAGTACATACAAAATTAAAAAGAAAAAACAGAATACCTCTCAAAGAGTTTAAATCTTCCATCAGCAACTGCTGGAACCTGCCCCATTGGATTGATTTCTGAAAAATGTGTCATCAAAGTGTTACTATATCTAGCTGCCCATATATCCCTCTTGAATAAAATAACTAAAAGCCAATAGCATTAGCATATGCAAAATGAAAAAAAAATCAGACATTAAATATAATTTCACTAGACGTACAAATATGCAATGAAATCTGACTCTATTGGAAGGTATTTCATCAGAATTCTTTATGAGAATCATGAAGCTTGCTCCCACTTAGGAGTGATATTCAAACTTACAAAGGAAAAAATTCCTTTAAATCTATCATTAGCCTCTCAACCCCTAGAATATAGAAACCAATAGTAACACTACCAGAGTACAAAACTATGACCCTCAAACCTCACCACAACGTTAGGTGCCGTTTGGCAAAAGGTTAAGTGAGAGGTTAAGAAGACTTAACCCCTTCTTAACCCACCAAACACAAAAAAATCTATATAAGAGTTAAAGTGAGTTAACCATCTATAATTTTCCAAACACAAAATATATAAAAAGCTTAAGCTAACCCCTTTAGGAGGATTAAAATAAGTTAACCCATCAAAATGAGGGGTTTACTAATACTCCTATTTAGAAGGATTAAGAGCTAACCACTCTAATTATAAAGAAAATAGTCAAAATCCTTGTTATTCCCAAACACTAAAAATGATCATAATGGTTAATATAAAACTTATATAACGGGTTAATAATTTAGTCCTTCGGATTACCGAATGGGCTAACTATGTTAATCCTTCTCCTTAATCCCTTTTCATTAACCCTTTACTAAATGAGGCCTTAGAGTTTTGGTGCAGTGACAAGGCCCTTCGACATAGTATCAGAGCAAACCCGGTTCAATTTCCACCCGTCACGAATTTAAAGCGGATTTTAAAAATATTGATACCATGCCAGATCCATGACCCATCAACCACAAATCATCCATTAGCTACCAACCTCACCACGATTTCAGAGTTTGGAGTAGTGACAGGTTCCTTTGACAAATGCGATGTTTTCTGGATTTCAAAATTTCCATTTAACTGCATAAAAATTTATTTCCATGTTTCCCTTAGCTCCCATTTATTTATTTTTTTTTCAATTTCGTTTTGCTTATACTAACGCAATTTAAGATCTGAAGCCAAAAACTTCACAAAACCCTATAAATTGAAACAAAAAAAAAAGGGGAATCGAGTTGAGAAGAGGAACCTTTGAATTCTGGTGATTTGTGCTGACCTTTGCCAATATCAATCCTCACCTCCTCGAAATCAATATTGTTCACCCTTATTTTAACCCAAAAAAGAAAAATTCAAACTAAAAAAATAAAATGGCATGCTTGAAAATTTAATAGAAATTAGTAAAGCAAGTTACTTGCAGAAGATTAAGACGGCACGCGACGGCTGAGACAGCCGATCGACGTACAGCTTCAAACCCATTTCGCTCTCTCACTCTATTTTGATCTAATTTCGAGTGATAAAAACTGCAAATTTTTTGGTCAAGGGAATGCAGGGAACTTAACGGCACGACATGGGCACCGAACAAAGTACGTACTCAGTCGAAAGGTTTATTCGATACTAGGCCCCCCTACCTTCAAATATTCTTATTGGCCCCTCAAATATTTAAAACATTTAAAATTGCTCATAGGTTCTCCAAATCCTAATGAGCAAGAAGACTCGCAAATAGGTAGATACATCAGTAACCAAGCCCCTCCTCAGCTTATGTTTTTGTTAACGGAATTTTGGGTTGCACATAACCTAAGGGCATTTTGGTCATTGAAAGATCAATTCGCAAGATCCTTTTAGGATTTGAGTGTGGTACGGTCGTTTTTAAAGATTTTTGTAGAAAAAAAGATGAGACCTCACACAGAAGACCTCAGCCCCCATATTATTCCCTCAAAAACAGTTGTTACAAAAAATGAACCACACCCCCAACTGGAAAGGTGTGATCCAACCTGTATTTGAGTACTACATCAGTTTGTAACAATTTTAAAGATTTGAGGGACTAGTTTGCAATTAGATAAAATATGAGGGACTAAGATCTTAAACTCCCTAAATACCAAATACCTTCCTGTAAGATGTGGCGATTATTAACGGAGGCCCTGACCATGAAATCGCACACTTGCTGTAATAATGTGGGTGATATAGGCCAAATATCATTGATGAATTATTGGAAGGCTCCATTCATAATCTCTTAAAGACAAATTTTGAAAAAGTTTTGCTACAGGGACCCAAAGTATGGGACCAACAGGGAGGACATGTGAGATGTCTCCCTCCTATTGCATAATGAGCTAGCCTGGATGATTGCCAGCTCATTATGCAAAAGGAGGGGGACACCTCACATGTCCCCCCCGTTGGTCCCATATTTTGGATCAATTTTTCATTTTGAAAACCAACCCATTTCCAAACTAATCCATAAAAAACGATCTATTTGAAACTTATTTGTCAAAAGCGACCCAGTTTCAGCCAACTGGCTAAAACTTGGTCGTTTTTTGTGAAAAAAACCAAACTTCACGGGACTTAAGTTTGGTATTTTTTCGCCAAAAACGACACAGTTTCAGTCCCGTGAAGTTTTTTACATAACAAAACTTTACTGGGCTTGAAATCCAAGTTTGGTATTTTTTTCGCCAAAAACGACCCAATTTCAGCCAGTTGGCTGAAACTGAGTTGTTTTTGGCAAATAAGTTTCAAAGAGATCGTTTTTTACAATTATTTTTGAAAATGAGTTGCTTTTCAGAATTTGTCCATCTCTTAATTACAAACTAATATTTTTCAATTCAAATATACCTATTGTATTCATCACTAATTTAAAATAAAAAAAATAGGATTGTTACATAGGCCAAATATCATTGATGAATTATTGGAAGGCCCGTAGATCGGAGTGACGTGGCTTACTACCCAAAACAACTAAACGCTAGTTTATGGTCTATTTGGCTCGTAAGCTTATAATTTATTAGTAACGGTTTGCCGGATATAAACCCTTCAACTATTTTATTTTTGAAAAATTTGATTTGAAGGGAAAATAAAACCCATTGTAAATAAATCATTGTAATGGTTAATTTATTCCTCGATTTGTTTTTCCTCCGCAGCTTTATTTCTCAACCTACTCATTGTTCAAATTTTAACGGATGAACATATTCTCATTATCAGGCGTGCTTCAATTAATTTGGAAACTTGGGGGAAGAAAAATTTACTAAGGGTGAAGGAGTAAATGTCTGTAGATTTGTACGTTGGAATTTGTATATTATTCTTGAATACTGGATAGTCCAACACTATTCAATTCATAATTGTATCTATCAATTTTTTACAGGAAGCATATATGTATAACCATTTATCTAGGAATTGTTAGGATATGTTTGACAAACTCTCAAAACAGGAACACAATTAATCTTGGACTGTTAAAACTTGTTTTTGCCCCCAACGCTCACTTGGATCAAAATAGAACTAGTGTATATCAAAACTGAACCAAAATCAATCATTTAATCCTGACTCAATTTTGAAGAGTTTGCCAAACTGACCTCGTGTGCAGTCCTCTGGGGATTTGGATCTATTTGGATATAAACTAAGAAGGATAAAAGGGAGTGCATCTAATTCTATCTCCTAACGAATTTTATTAAAATTTACATGCCAAAATTGAGTCAAAACACAACAAATTGAAAGAACGAATTTTATTAAAATTTACATGCCAAAATTGAGTCAAAACTCAACAAATTGAAAGAGGAATGATGGAATTCCCCTAGAGTATGCATTCACCACAATTAGCCGGAGAAATAGTTTCCCTTTGCAATAATTGTTGTTGACAGAGAGGGTAATGAAGAAAGATAAAAGGAGAGAAAAGTAGTTATTATCGAAATCCAATTTACTTCCACCACTACTAATTCAGGTAGGTTAGAAATTATTAATGAGTTTTTTTAACCAACCCAGAGTTGAACTTTTAACGGAAAAACCTACGAGGGACTGATCTGGTGGGTTTTGGGGGACTTGTACCGTAGTACCACGATTTGGGGGACTTCTTTCAAAATAATTACGATTTTGGGACCAATATCTAAAAAACCCAACCATATTTCTTAAGAAAATCACCAACGCCCTCAAGCTTTTCCCCATCATATTCACCACTAAATGATATGGTTCACAAACATTCACTCAACCGAGATCCCTCTTATCTGAAGAGCATCCAACTGCTTAGGCCTTTTGTAGTACTTCAGCAAGAGAGAGCACAACACCACACTCACAGATGAGGCAGCCATTGCAGCTCCAGCCATCCATGGAGGCAGTCTGAGCCTTGTAACAGGAAAGAAAACCCCTGCAGCGATTGGGATGCCGATGATATTGTAACCAAGTGCCCATAAATAGTTCAACCGAATCCGAGAGAATGTTTTCCTAGAAAGATCTACTGCAGTGATTACATCCTCTAAGTTGCTCTTCATGAGAACAATATCAGCTGATTCGATTGCAATATCAGTACCTGCACCAATTGCCATACCGACGTCAGCTGACACGAGGGCTGGGGAGTCATTGATGCCATCGCCTACCATTGCCACAGTTAAACCAGACATCTGGAGATAAATAATGAACATAAAATTTAGAGACGGTGATTCATGATCGATATGTTTTCAGCAGTTGAAAACTTAAGTGAAGAATTGATAAAGTTGTGTGTTATGTTGTACTTGACGCACAAGAAGACCAAAAGTATGTGAGGTATTTTGTTGGGTAAGTTCAACAAAACTTCCTTGCAGTTGCAGGATTGACAGGAAATGCTCCTGGGATTTCAAAAGTGACAGTTTGCACCTTTTGTTTCAATTTCTATGAAATTGAATTAAACAAATCTATGATCATAAGATATGTCAATTACGTGTACTCCCATATAAACACATTACTATGTTGAAAATTGATATTGCATCGAAAAGATCGATGATTATTTGACTAAAAACTGAAAACTAGGGGGTAAAGCATTACTAAAAAATTAGCGGAGGTTTATGACATTTCTAAAAAACCATAGGGAAATATTTTGTAATTTACCAACTTCCGAAAAAATGAAACAGTTATTTATACATTATCATGATCGGTTGTGTAAGTATATGATTATATGCATGCATGCACATTTAATGGATTTTGTGTGTTCACCACCTCCTCTAGTTACATACATCCAAAATTTGGTTTGCTTCAGCTTTATCCTGCTCATGATTATAGTTGAATGTATTCCTTCTGAAGATGAATTTGCTATTACTGTAGTTTATGTCATTTTGTATATTCATTTTTATAGAGTATGGCCTCTTAGTGCCAAGGAGAAGCTCCATGCTTCAAATCAGCAATAGGATCAAGTTTTCACTACCTTACTAGATATACAGTATGTACCAAGAAAACATGCACAGACACAAGCCAAGTATATGATATGACAAGAACACAATGTCATTGTAAGTCCTTAAAAATAAGAAGGACGCACTGACACAAAACAGAAACCTATGGTGATTAGCAGCAAGTAAACATCGTTTAAAAGAGCAGAAAAGTTAAAAGAAAACTTTTATCATTAACATGTGTTAACCAAAAATCATGAAAATGAACTTAAAGTACCTGTAATTCTTTAACTTTCTCTGCTTTCTGATCAGGCTTAGCTTCAGCAACAATACTCTCTATACCGACCTCCTTGGCTATAGCTCTGGCTGTACCCCAGTTATCCCCTGTAACCATAATGCTCTTCACATTCATTGACCTAAGAATTGATATCACTTCTTTAGCACCGGGCTTGAGTGGATCAGATATAGCTATAATTCCCACAACTTCATGATTTATAGCGACAATTATGCCAGTTTGAGCCATTTCCTCGGTTTCCATTAGGATCTCAAGTGCTTCTTCTGGAATATTAATCTCTGATTCCACCATCAACCCCTTGTTCCCAATGATTATTTCTTTGTTTCCTACGGTGGCTTTGACACCGTGACCAGTAATAGATAAGAAATCTCGTGCTTCAAGCCAGACGTGACTATCTTCTTCTTCCCTGAACTTCTTTGCATATTCCACAACGGCTTTGGCCAATGGATGTTCACTGTTGACCTATTTAGAATCATGAACATTAGGATAAATAAAAAAGAAGGAAAACCCAAAAAAGAAAAGGCAAATCCTCAGTGTTAATCACATGAAACCTAAATGATACGAAAGGATAATAAACAACACAAAATGGATTGATTAAGATGTCATTTCTGCAAATTATAAATCTGGTTTCATTACATTTGAGCTGATTTTAATGATGAGATATAATGCAAATATCTACTAACAGTAAATGAAGCTATGAGTAAAATCATTTGGACCTCGCTGAACATTCAAAAGAGGCAATACATGACCAAAATTTCATTCTACAATGTCCCCCCCCCCCACCCCACCGCGTAAGGACTAGGCTGCACTAGGCTTACACAAACTCATTATTCATATTTCCTCACTCTTACATCTCAGTACATATCAAGCCTAGCAATTTGATTTTTAAAATTAAGTAAAAGGTATCTTCCATTAAAGATATGAAAAAAAAAGAGTATGGCACATCCCAAAGAAAAAGGAAGAAAAGAAAGAGAAATATCTCTTACCTCAGCAGCAGCAACATATTCATAGAAGTCACGCAATACCATATGCTTTAAGAGCCTTGTACTAACAACAACCGGTTTCCCTATGGTAAGTGTGCCGGTCTTATCAAACACAATGCAGTTCACCTACAAAGAGAAACATATAACTCTTAGCAAAAGAACAAACAACACAGAATGATTTCAGTTAGCTGCTGCCAATTTCCTAAGGGGGGTTAGTCAAGTAGAACTCAAAATTAGAACTGGGATAATTTGTGGGACAATATTTTATAGTGTTAGTCCATTGGAACTAGAACTAGGATAAAATTATACAGTGTTAGTCAACAAGAACCGGATAAAAAGCATAATTGAAATAATTGTAAAAATTTATCCGACTTTTGTCAAATTTATATAGAAAAGAGAGAGTTCTAGTCTCTCAAATTGCTCCAAGTTTTAAGCTAGAACTATATAGTAAAAAACTAGAACTTTATTATTTATTTTTTTATTTTTCGTATTTCATTTCTCCGTCATCTTCAAACCACACCATAAAATTAGATCACATCTCTTCTTATCATTCCCTTCTATTTAATGTTATTTTTTTACTTTTTATTAATTATTTGAATTGTATAATTAATTTAAATTTAAAAATTACAAAATTCATGTCTTATTAAAAATTAATTTAACTTGAGAGATGATGGAATGATGTCTGGTAGATCAAAAAAGAAAGAGGAAAAAAGGAAAAAGTATTTTTTATTTATATTACAATAATAATTCCAAAAAATCAAAAAGTTAATCTTATAGTCTATCTAATAGTTCTTCAAGATTAATTAACACTAAAATAATAATAATAATAAGTTTTAAAAATGTATAACTAGTAGTATGATCATCAAAATACATGACTCATATGCTTATTGTTTCTAAAAATTATCCGTAATTATACTAACAATTGTCCCACTAAAATATCATGTTTTAAAATATCGCTCCCAATTATCCTATTAAAATATCACACATTAAAAAATTATCCCATAAAAAAAATTGTTCCACTTCTATAAAAAATGTTCTAGCTGACTAACACCCCCGACTGCAAATGGCTTATCCAATTTTGCTCCGATCTAAACCCTGAATCTAGACCTCTAGATCAAGATAAAATCCAAACAAACCCACAAGGGCTGTAATTAAGTAAAAGCTATGTTATCGAATGGGGTACACAACATGAAATGACAAACTCACACAAAAAACCCCTTAAAAGGTATACCTTGCCATCTGATAAGTTTTGGGGGGTTATCTAAAAAATGGTCAAACTTAAGGGGGTTTGTGAAATTTACCCATACAAAACTAGCACATCAAATTACTCTAGGAATGAAGGAAACCAATAAAAATTTTCTTACAGACCTTGTGTGCACTCTCAAGTGCTTGACCGCCTTTAATCAGTACACCTTGTGAAGCACCAACGCCTGTACCGACCATAACAGCAGTTGGAGTTGCAAGGCCAAGGGCACATGGACAGGCTATGACCATAACAGATATCCCAAACTGAAGAGCAAGCTGAAAGCTATCCATTGAAGACGGTATCCATGATTTTGGGTAACAATTGAATTTACCAGCTAAAAACCATACAAGCCAAGTGCAGAATGAAAGAGTAATTACCTGCAAATACAAGAGAAATACATCTTTAATAACCAACAACAGTTATGTGTTAATTTGATCTATTGAAACTAATGTTGTTTTTTCGACATAAAGATTATCAGATTATCCTTTTTCAGGAATCTGTATGCTGGCTTGATGGTCACTTTAGCAGCAGATTAGGAAGAAAGATAGTACAGGGATTTGATGATTTTACCCATAAATGATGGCCGTCGGATGATTTCAGGGTTAAGACCCATTAGTGTCTCTTGTAAGTTTTGAATGAGTGCACTTGCACATGAGGGTGAAGGTTGTAAATATAGTCATGTTTGACTCCTGTACTAAAAAGAAAAAGGAACGTACTTGTTACTCGTTATGAACTTGCGATAGACCTATAAGCCTATCAGTTCGTTTTGTTTTTGTGGGGTTGAAAGTGGAAAACATTGAGGCTCAACCAAGTTGTTAAAACATGGACATAGTGCAAAAGGCCATGGCGTAATTTAGATAAAGGATCCATGAAGCCTCAAACAAAATTACTGCTGTCAGAAGATTGTAAAATAGAAGTCTAAACCAGGGACAGATATCATAGCACAAGAGGTGCTAAGATGGACAAAAAGACCAGTTCGTAGTTGATAAAGTCACTGAGCACCGTATATCAAATTCTCCCGATAAAGATAGTACCACAAACTAATAACTAATAACCATTTATGCTATCACATTACTTATTGGGGATAAAATGCTAATGTAAAAGTGACAAATACATAAAATCCGGACCTATTAGGTTAACTTACCAGAGGCACAAAATACTTGGAAATTCGGTCCGCAAATTTTTGTACAGGTGCTTTAGCCATTTGTGCTGATTCAACAAGGCGAACAATCTGCGATAGAGCACTCTCAGATCCTACATATGTTGCCCTCACATGCAAAACACCATTCTCATTAACAGTTCCACCTATTACACTATCACCCTTTCTTTTCGCAATAGGTCGAGCTTCCCCAGTTATCATGCTCTCATTGACATGGCTCTGACCCCATATAACATAACCATCACACGCCACCTTGCCACCTGGTATTATTTTAATAACATCATTCTTTTGTATCAATCGACTATCTATCTCCTGTTCACTTGCCACATTGCCCTGTTTGTCATAGGTTAACAAAATTGCAGTTTCGGGTGCCAAATCCATGAGCTTAGCAATGGCTTCAGATGTTTTGCCTTTAGCTAAGATCTCAAGGTACTTTCCAAGCAAAATAAATGAAATGAGCATTGAACTTGTCTCGAAAAAATCATTTCCCTTAAAATGTTCAGAAGTTGCTGCTCTGAGTGCGGAGTAAACTGAATAAAAATATGCAGTGTTGGTTCCCAGGGCAATTAGCACATCCATATTGGCAGACCCGTGTCGCAAGGCTTTATATGAACCAGTATAAAACCTTCTGCCGATCAGAAATTGTACAGGAGTAGATAATACCCACCTCAAAAGCTCACCAACTGTCAACATGTTCACTACTTTAGCATCTAATATCTGATGGATCCCTGGAATGTACATGAATACCATAGAGGAAAGGAAAATAGGAATCGTGAAAACCAAACTCCAAAGAAAGGATTGATAGTACTGTTTGATCTCCTCACGCTTGTGAGGTTCCCTTCTTCCTTCTTCAGAGAATATTGACGCCTTATAACGCCCAGATCCCGTTGATTCGATTACCTCAATGAAGTCACGGGGACCTGTTTGATCTGGCTTGTAAGATATTGAAACTTTATGCAGGGAGAGATCAATATCTAAAGCTTCAATCCCAGGGAGAGCTTGAAGAGAACTTTCGACCATTCGCATAGATTTTTCAGTGCGAATTCCATCAAGTTTGAGTTGTATTCTGTTCCTATCTTCTCCGGTGCTAATAACCACAGCTTCAAATCCAGTATCTTCAACTGCTTCCACAAGTTGATCTACAGTTACAAGCTTCAGATCATACCGGATTTCCGCTTCTTCTGTTGCCAAAGCCACCGAAGCTTTCAGTACACCATGAACCACTTGTAAAGCAGATTCAACAGTACTTGAGCACGAAGTACAAGTCATTCCTTTTATACGAATTCTGCAAAGTAAAACAGATTTTTCTTTCACGTCTTCTTCAATTAATGCAGCCTGGAATCCAACATCTTCAATTGTCTCTCTGATTGCATCCTCCTGTGACAGGGCCATACAAGAAAATTTATGACATGGTTCTGTGAAAAAGGATTTAGTAACAAAAACAATGTGATATATGCAACAAAATTATACATAAAAAGCCTAAAATAAAGAATACGATAACCACAAGGCATGCATTTCAATTAAGTACAGAGCAAAAAGACCCACTGCATGTAGTGCTTTAGTCATTACCTATTCCTTATATGGAAAGAGATACAAAGTATATATTGATGAGCAGAAGAATAAAGACCTAATGTCAGTCGCATGACATAAAGTTTCACACGATATATTATTAAGAAAAGATTAACACAAAGTTAGTAACAGATGCACAAGTTAATTTGCATGCAATCCCAAAACCTGTTTCAATATTTGCAGGCAATCCCACTTATATTAGACAAAAACCTTAATTAGTATATTCTATGTCAACTCTTTTTATATGGGTAATCCCACTTATGGTGTATATGTACTAACAAGTAACAGTGTTAATTATCCATGTACAATCTTAACTAGTATATTCAATATCAACTGGTTTTATACTGGCATTCTTGTTTTTCTCTATTACATTTACAATTACTCTCACTATGTTTCTACAATTATCTTTTTTTCTGTAATGAAATATCTAGTATCCTCAATCTGAATAGTTTCACACCCTGATCATTTAGTTTCGTGCACACAGATTATACTGGACTTTGGCAGTCTAATGAAACCCGTCCATCTTTTCCTAGATTAGAGATGAATGGAAGTACAGGATATAAAACATAACAATTGCAAAGTTAACATCATATAAGTTGCTTGTATTGAAAATCAACATTCCTCTTGGTGGACTACGATATAGTAAACATGGCTATCCTTATGAACTATAGAAAGAAAGCTTATCCAACTCAGTCCTTAGATATAGTTATTGTAATAAGGATAATATATGCAAATTTGTATAAATCAACCACATTACACTGCCACCCACAACCCGGTAGCTTCAGACTCTCCTGCTTCGTTTCCCCGGATAACACGGGGGCCATTAGTTTGATAGCAACTTACACCAGAAAATTAAAGAAAAGGAGTAACATTTGTTCCTCTAGTTCAAAGGTCACATCAAAGTCTTATTTGGGGTCAGACATCATGTCCTAAAGGGACCACCATGAGTCAGTAACCAAACTCTAGCTACTGACCTTTTTAGCTTGCCTTGAAACCTACTTCCAGTCTAAATTGCGGACAAATTAACTTAGAGGAAAGCAGCGCGCAGAATGAGATATTTTAAGACCTTACTATGGGCCAACTTTGTTGTATTCCCTTATTAGGACTTTATATTAAAAGCTAAGTTTTATTAGTTTAAAATCAGTCACAGATTAGTCAACCACAAGGAGCCGCAAAAATGGTAATATTAAGATAAAGCAACATTATTTTGGAGTGAAAGTGAGCTTCTAACAAATTTGACAAACCTGTAACAGGTTTCATGTGGTGAAGTGACCATAACCTACCAATTGACATTAGTGCACCAACTTTATGTGGATAATTTCGCACAAAGTCACTTCAAGCCTTCAAGGAATAAAAACCAAAAAGAAAACAAAGTCAAGCAGTCCTACATGCTACTTATATTTCCGCAAGCGAGGGAAAATAAAATTGAAAAGTGAGGTTAAAAGTTCTAGAAGATAGTTTCTTAACTTAAAATTGAGAAGATGGAAACAAAAAAAGTCTGAAATTTTTAGAGAAATTCAAGATGAATTTTGCCTCTTTACCCGTAAATTATCAAGTTAGCTTCAAGTTCCAAACTTTACGTTACAAAAAGAGAGTTTTATTTTCTCTATATCACATCCCTCCTAATAGAAACAATGGTAAATTATACATAACCCCCCTCATCTATACTTTGAGTTGATAAACCCCATCAACTCATTTCTTAGCAATTAGCCCCCCTCAATTCATGAGAACACTAGCAATTTATCTTTCTAAAAATTGTTAAAACCCCCACAATTCATTTATTACCACTTCGATCGCCTCCCTCTATTCATGAGAAAAAAAGTTGGATGTTACTTTCAATTTTATCTTTCTAAAAAATTGCATTTCAAGGGTGCTAGTAAATGACTTGAGGGGAGTTATGTGCAATTTACCCTAGAAACAAAAATAACGAAAAACAACAAAAATCAGCGTAATAGCTTTTTTAAAAAAATCAAAAACTATAGTCTATAACAACCACCATTCTTACCCAATAATCAAAATTGATAAATACTTCACCAGCATCAAAACCCTATATCTAACATAACCATGCAAATACATAAATCTCCAATCCAATCTTCCATAAATAATAATAATTAACCAACATCACATTGTACTTAATAAATGAACCAACCAATCAAAGCGAACCCATCAACCCCCAACAGCCCAAAACCCTACAAAACCCCAAACATAAAACTAAAATTCAAAAAAAGAAAAAAAAAAGAAAAAGAAACTTACAGAAACAAACGCAGGATAGAAAATAACTTGAGCTCGATCATTAAGCACATCAACAGCCGCATCATGAATTCCTTGAAGCCTCTTGATCGCTTTCTCGACCGATCCAGCGCAAGCAGAGCACGTCATCCCGATCACCGAAAACAAAGCCAACCTCTTCTCCTCCTCCGCCTCGTTTCTAGAAGATTCTAGATCGCCATTATTGATCTCCTTCCTTGGGCACTTGGGCATCGAGGGGTACCGAGGTCTCGGCGAGAGACGGCGAGAGTAGAAGCAGCCCTCGCTCTTCATGCACGAGAGAAGAAAACCTCTGCTCGCCATTTCCCCTTCTTCTTCTTCCGCTGTTGAAGGATGCAGAGAGTCGGGGATTTGAATCTGGACTCCTTTTTGTTTATTTATATCGCTGGAGAGAGCTGCAGAGCTGTCAAAAAGATCGCTATTTTGATTGGTGACGTACACGTGTCTTGGTTCGCTGGTTTAAGTGAGCTGGATTTCTTGGGCCGCAAGCTATGGCCCTTCTGCAGGGGAGCGCGTTAGGGTTTTAAGGAATCCAGTTTGTAGATGGTATACGAATGATTGCATGGTGACCTCATTTTTAGCAGTTGAAGTTGTTATTTCTGTCGTAATCGGTTACGTTTTTTTTTTTTTTTGTTATTACTCCATTATCTTTCATGTTTTGAAATTAGTGTCTCGAGTAATTGCAACTGCTATTAGTTCTAAGTTCTTTTTTCTTTGTGTTTGGGAAATTAATCTCTTAAATCAAAATTTGAAATTAGTCCTTCAATTCAATAGTAGATGTAGCGGTTAAAGCTAGAGTAAGTTGAAACACCTAATGAGAATCAGGAAACTATACATAGCGATCTCAGTGACTTGGGTAATTAATTTCTCTCTAATTGCTACTTTCACGCCTGATCTGAGGGGCTAATTTCAAAATAAAAATCTAGGGACCATATAGAAATTCTAATAATTTGAGGGACTAATTTCACATTAATCTAAGAATCAGGGGAGCTAGTAGCATTTACAATGATTTTAGAAACTAATTCCAAAATATAAAGGTTTAAGAGACTACTATTGAAAAACCCAAAGGCTTAAAGAGTATGAGTTTTGCTTCCGTTATTCAAGAAGTTTATTTTATTAATTTTTAATACAGTAATATGGAAAATGTTGTTTCTTTTTATTCATCTCCCCGGACCCCAGTTAGGAAAATTCATGAACTTTCTACTTCTTCACCCACCTAATTTTATTAAATAATAAATAAATAAAGAGAAAACAACCTTTTCATGGAGTAGGGCTCTAGAGACTTCTTCCTCTTCTTGTTAATTTCATATATTTCATAAGTAATTCAGATCAATAAAACTCTTTTTTTTACCTCCTTACTCTTTCAGGTCCTTTAATTCATTGATTTTCTATCTGTTTTCTCAAAATATGATACTAATGATAATTAAAAAAAAGACATAAATGTATAAAAAAACCATGGACATAATTTTTAAATTCTGGAAGATTGAAACTTTCACATTTTTGGAGAAATCTTTTTACTATTGCTGAATGTTTTTTATGCAGTACATGTGTGGAGGTTGGAAATGGAAACTATGCTTTATTCTGTCTCGATAATAGGTCCATTTACTCTTGCTTTTTTATTTCCATCCTTATTTTCCCTCACCTCATCCCCCTACAAAACCATTAACAGTATGAGGTCTAATGACAACAACATGTGGAGATGAGATGTGCATTTTAGAAAACAGTTGACGGAGGATTTGGTCATGCAATATCTCAAGATGATGAATCTCATCAATTCTCTTACCTTTGGGCAACATGAAGATAAAAGAAAATGGTTATTGGATTAAAAAAAAGGATTTTTTTCGGTTAATTCTTTTTATCAATTCCTTATTGATGGTGGATTAAGATATGATTGTGTAAACTTATGGGATCTTCCTGTTCCATTAAAAGTCAAGATCTTAGTTTGGTTGGCTCTAAGAAATTAATGGCTTAAATACAAAAGATAATCTGGATAAAAAAAAAAGAGTTTCTTTAGAGAAGACATGTTGTTTATGCTCTAAAATGGATGAAGACCATTCACATTTGTTTCTCAACTGTGAGTTTGTATACTCTATTTGGAGATCAATTCAGTTCAAATTGAGTACAATTAAAGATTTTAGAATGAATTCTTTAAAAAAGGTTTGACTAAATTGGAGTATTGAAAATGATGGAGATTCTAATTTGAAGAGAAAGGTTTTCATTTGTTCTCTTCTTTGGTGTGTGTGGAAAGAGCGCAACGACAGATTATTTTCTTATAAGTAGAAGAGTTCTCTTGTCCTCTTGAACAAAATTGTGACTTTCTTAACATTTTGGCTAGGATCTAAACGGACTTCTGCTCGAGCTGCCAGACTGCAGGAAAGAAGAAGAAAAAGAGCTGCTGGAAGAACAAAAGTTGCTGAAGATTCTGAGATTGAAGGCAGAGATGATGTGATCAAGGTGATTCAGTTGGATTGATGAGAGTTCACAGAGTTTTTAATGCTTTGTGTTTTTGTCCGGAAGAAAACTCTGTTAGATGTTTACCTTTTGGTTTTTTGGTTATTGGAGTCAAACATCTTACTCTTTTTAGGAGTTTTTTCCCGGGGTTATACAGGGGGGTTTATATGCTACTGTTTGTAGTAATTTCTTTTGAACTTAA
>BQKN01000543.1:244795-261062 GCA_022839385.1 Asparagus kiusianus
GTGGGGTACTAATTCACCAAGGAAATAGTAGCCCAAGTGTCGAAATCGACCAAGCGAATTCGAGACTCTTCTCGGGATCTAAGAACCAAGCTTAGATCCGGAGGATGATCGTGTAGATCTCAGATCCGATTCTCTCGAACTCCTGCCTTATTTGGCGTTGACAATCGCCGAGCACCAGATCCGGATGAACAAGTCTTCAAGCCTCCAAAGGTTGAATCTTTTCTAAGTTTTGAATCTCCAATCCAGCAGGGCTTCGCCTCCTCCAAAATCCAACCTCTTAACCAAATGAACACAAGGCCTATTTATAGGCACTCAGAACTGTGCATTTGCACAGTTCTGGGCCTAGCCACCTGTGGGTGGCTCGGCTTTAGCCGAGCCCCCCTAGGCGGGTTTTCCGGTTTCCGTCGTTCGGTTTGTTGTTCGGGTTCCGTCGTTCGGGTTCCGATTCGTTGTTGATTTGGACTTTGATTCGGTTGTGTGGTTGACTTGTTCGGATTCGATTTGTTTTGATCCGATTCCAAATATGGCAGTAAACCCACTTCTGAGTTCGAGTCCGAAACCAATCTTGATTCGATCGTTATATCACCGAGTTCGCTCTTGTTTAGATGACTCGGTGATTCCCCGAAACGTTGGTTCGATTCCACGTGCGAGTGGATGCATTCCACTGCTTGGGTGCGATTTGTTGGCTTCGTCGCCTCGTTAACCTGCTCCGTTGCGTATGGCTTGGCTTCGGTGCTGGCGGGATAACGGTCGTGCTTGGATACGTCGCTCGATGGTCCGTTTGTTGAATTGGCGTCGTCGAGCTGTGATAAGGAACCTATAGGCAATTTTATACGCCTACAGTTATGGGGTACCTTATTCCATGATAACCCTATAAATAGGGTTGGATCTCCAGCAAGCCAGAGGCTAGGGAAAAGAGAGGAGAAAAGGGGGATCAAAGGAGAGAAGAAAGAGAAGGAGAGAGGCTTCTTGGAGGGGATTCTTGGAGCTTTCTTGGAGCTTTTCTTGGAGCTTTTTGGCTTGCTCTTTAAACCCATTTGGCTTAGTTTTCTTGGGTTTCATTTTCTCTCTAAAATCAACCCTTCTTGGGGATTTAAACTCGGCTAGAGTTTCTCAACTCTCTCACAGAGAGTCTCTAACTTGTTCAAACAAGTTTCTTTCAAACTCGCCTAGAGTTCTTAACTCTCTTACAGAGAGTTTCTCAACTTGCCTAGTAAGTCCCCCAAACTCGTGTAGAGTTCCGAACTTGTCTTGCAAGTTCTTAACACTCTCACAGAGAATTCTCAAAACTCGGCTAGAGTTATAACCTTGCCTCACAAGTTCTCTCAAGGCGTCAAGTCAAGGAGAGAAGACCAACACCCCATGAAGTTGAAGTGCTTGGAACGTCAACGGGATATAAGATTCAAACTCCCATCTCCACAAAGAAAGAACCCAGTTTTAAACAAAAGGGAGGGTTTCATCCTTCCCTCTTTTGAAAATCAGGGAACCGATAAGAAAACTATAGTTTCTTTTTCTAAGTCAGTTAGAGAGAAATTATATTGAGAGGATTGTAATCATTCTTTTTCTAAGTCAGTTAGAGAGAATAATACAGATTCAATTCTTGAGTTTCTCGCAATTTCCCGCGCGGACATTTACCATCAACTTTAGAGAATTCTATGGGATCCGATGGAGCAATGGATTTCATATCCAAAGGATTATCAACAAAATCATCCTTCACATTTGACATCAAAGGAACATGAGCAGATTTAAGAACAGAATCTAAAAGTTGCAGGGTAGATTCAAGAACAGAATCTAAATGCTGAGGATCAAGAACAGGATCTAAAAGCTGAGGATCAAGAACAGAATCAAAATGCTGTGAATAAACATCTAAAGAGCTTTCTGAAATCAATTTTTGCTTTCGACTAGAAGAATTAGCAATAAATTCCACCTCATCAGCCCAAGAGACCTTACCAAAACTAGAAGACTCATTGAGTTGTCGAGCTTTGATTCCGATCGCCTGAGGGGAGATCCGTCTCCAATTAGATCTAGAGTTAGCATCATTCAAGATATCAGCAATTAGCTTCTTGCTCTTTTCTCCTTTTGGCCCCGTTGACCCCATAGGAATCAAGAAATCATCTTCATCTTCAAACGATCCAGTATCAGAGAGATGACCTGAAGGAATTGAGCTCGAATTTGAAGCACTAAATCCAACATTTAGAATTTTTTCTCATTTTTCCTCTTTTTTTCCCATCTTGATCACGGCGGGAGCGCAAATTAGCAGAGGTAATCACTTGCTAACATGCGCCTAACAAACTAATCGCCCATTGTTTGGTTTTCTTTTCAAACAATTTTAATGATTTAGTTATTTATTATTTGTTTATATGAGAAAGAATCATAGTTTTATTTGATATTAGGGGCTGTTTGGTTCGTTTCTTATATATTGAGAAATGCAATTTCATGTATAGAAACTCAAGTTTTGAGTTTTCCAAATTTTTCCAAGAAATAGATTGTTTTGATTTGGTTTGCACATAAATTATAGTGGGAAACCAATGTATGGACTTTTATTGTATTTGGTTTGCTTTTATTGTGTTTGGTTTGTATGTTATGGTGGGAAACCAATGTATGAACTTTTCTTGTGTTTGGTTTGTATGAAAAAAAGGGAAAACTTTTGTTGATTTGACATTTCCCACTTTTCTTGTGTTTGATTGGTTTTGAAATGTGTATGAAAAATTGTATATGGTCACCATGGTAAGATTAACCCCACTAAAGACAAATTTATTTGTGATCGTTATGGGAGGTAACCTTAACAAAATAAACCTGTTTGATATAAAAAAATCACACGAAACCTATTTTCCAAGAAAAAACAAACGAGACCTAAAATAACCTGATTATTCATAATTTTATGAAATACGTATCTGAATTAGCAAAATATTCTTATGAAACCTATAACAAATATATAAACAACCTGATTAGTCATAAATTTTGACAATATAAACGTACCTGGATTATGGCTGAGGGCTCAAAATTTGGTCAATATTATCATTGTTAGCCATCCAGTGCAATATCAATCGATATTGCATGTTGCTAATCTTAGAAATTTTGACAATCATCATAGCCTAAAAGTAAAAAGGTCTAAAAATCTGAACACAAACATGTACACAAAACCTGAACACAAAACTGAACACCAACAAAGCTTGAACACAAACAGCACCTGAACACAAACCTGAACACAAAATACCACGCATACACAAACCTGAACACAAACCTAAACCTGAAAACAAAACAACACCTGAACACAAACAACACCTGATCACAATCCTGAACACAAAACTGAACACCAACGAAGCCTGCGCACGAAACTGAACACCAACAACCCCTTAACACAAAACTGAACACAAACAGCACCTGATCACAAGCCTAAATACAAACAGTATAAAATGCTACTGACTATGGTAGCAAATACCCATATAGTAGCATATTATTCACAACCAGGTCACCACAAACAGTTGAAGGAAAATGAATCAGGAAACAACAACATGAATACATGTAACCCAAAAACAGTCTCACCAAAGCCTGAACAATCCGGAGCACATATAACCGTTAGCATAAACGGTCTCACCAAAACAGTCTCACCAAAATAAATCCGGAGCACATATAACCGTTAGCATAAACAGTCTCACCAAAACAGTCTCACCAAAATATGTATATAACGTGAGGGAAAGTAATGTTGTGTCAAGGACATGTTTGTGTTCAGGTAAATGTATAAAGTAAATGTATAATTCAAGCACGAGTATATGCAAATTACGGCTTAGGGCTCAGAACTTGGTCAATAACATCATTGTTAGTCATCCAGTGCAATATCAATAGATATTACAGGTTGTTAATCTCAAAAATTTTGTCGATCATCATAGCCTAAAAGTAAAAAAGTCACCAATGTAAACTCGTGGCATGAAAACCGAATACATTAATAACCCAGAGCAATAGCCATCCAGTACAATATGTGCACATTGTAGGTTGCTTGCATCTTAGAAAAATTTATCAATTGTCATGTTCGTATGATGACTTAAAATATCTTGCAGTCACAAGTTTAATTTAAAAGTTAGTATTCCACAATATTCACTGTATGAAAGGTAAATATTACAATACGGAAGCAAATAAATACTTACTACATATTATAATAATATGTTCCATCATCATAATGTTCCACAAACACAAAAATTACATCATCTCCTAAGAGTAGTTCTCTAAGCTAAACAAAATTAGTCTTTCACCAAAAGTAAGTGGATTTCACAAGTAGGTTAGAAGTGAGAATCACAAAATACCACGCACACCCATATTTAATTGGTCTTCAACCCTCTTTGTTGAGAAATACATCAATCATCTCTTTTTGACCAACCGCGGATATGCCCATAAATAGTCTTGATTCATGCTCATACCAAATGTAGTAAATAATGAAATTGTGTATAGAATAATTAGCTCACACAACTGAAAGCACCCTAGAGGGGGGGTGAATAGGGTTAATGCAAATCTAATCCGATATTAATACCAATATAAAACTTATTAACAAATTATCCTAGCAAGTGTGAAATACAACAAGATATATGAGCTAGGATATGAAATTTAAAATAAGGATGATATAAACATGAGGCAATGACGAAATAGAATAGAATGAACTATGAGCACAAAAATTACGTCAAGGCAAAACACAAACACACAATATGATCACGAAGTTCGGTCCTTCCGATATAATCACGGAATTCTGTCCTTCTGACCTACGTCTCCGCTCCTCACTCTCGGGGAGAATCCACTATCACAACGGGTTTTTAACGTTCACCCAAAACGTTTACACCTCACAATTGGTTTTCTCGCTCACCAAAAACTTTCACAACTCACACTCTTGCAATCATACTGTATACCCTCTAAGTGTTGGTCTCTAGCCCGTGTCGCCTTCCTCAAGTGCTCAGATTTACAACCTCTCTAGACTTTACTACCGACACCACTCCCTTGGAATTGACCCCGTCTTGTTAGCCCTTATGTTTTGATGATGTTTTACAACCACCATTATCGGTACTAATGGCTTATTAAGTGCAAATGTAGTAAATTCATTTATCAAGCTCGTTAGTGCCATAAATGGATGATTGGATGGAATATGCGCTTCAACGATGATATCCAAAGGAGGAGGAGGCCAAGTGATGAAGCAACGTTATTTCAAGAACAACAAAGTCATATAAAAGCTTCATCCGATTCAAGCTATATCAAAGCTCAAGTATTGCTTTCAATATGAGGATATTAGCTATCTTTTATGTTTCTCTCTAGTGCTAGAATTTAGGCAAAGAGTTACTGATTTTACTTGAAGCTATTGGGAATCACACACACGTTTTCATACTTATGTTTTTAAGCGTTTTTCACAAAATGCTATTTTTCACAAGTATGAGGACCTATCTGCAAAATTCTTTTTCCAAATAGTTTGTTTTTAGTATTAAAAACATTTTACAAAGTTTCGTATTTTTCAGAGGTCAAACAAATATTTTGCAAATATTTTAGTCGAGTCAAAAAACCAGTTTCTGCATATATCAGAATGCGGTCGACCGGACCGGTCGACCGCACATATGATCTTTCGGCACTGGATTCCAGAGAGGTCGTCGGGCGGCCCGTGCGGTCGACCCAAACCTTGATTTTTCTATCGGTCGACCGCGCCGGTCGACCGATGATGGTTCTGCTTGTTTTCTGAGTTTTCAAAGGTGTTCGCGGTCGACCGAATTTTCGGTCGGTCGACCGAAGCATTTTTCGGTCGACCGAAAATCCTTTCGGTCAACCGAAATGTTCTTTGGTCAGCCGCGACTTTTTTTCAAACGGTCATTTGCCTAGAACACTGTGCTTTCACTTAACAGTGTTTGGCACAGTCTGAGCTAAGGATCTGAAAAGGAGATTATTTGCTTATCTGGGAAGATTGAGTTTTGTTTTTAAATTGATTAATCACTTCTATTTAAACCCCAGACTTCTTCTTCTTCAAGTGCCCCAACGTTTTGCAAAAACCAGAGAGCTCTGTTTTCCTGAGAAAATTTTCAAATCCGCTTTCTCTGTTTTTGTGTGTGATTCACTTCCCAGCTTCAGTAATCTTTCTCTTTGCCATAGGGGCTGTGTAAATAGAGAGTCTTGCATCTTTTCTTCTGCTGTGAGAGTGAGATCTTGTGTAGATCAACTGTGAGGGAGTGTGATCTGTTGAGATCAAACTGTGTAGTGAGAGATCGTGTGGGATCGTTGTGTAGACGAAGTTCCGGCTTCCAAACCGGGTGTGTAGTGGATTTCTCCTCGAGAGTGGGGAGCGGGGACGTAGGTCAGCAGGCCGAACCTCGTTAACACATCGCACGTCAATGATAACGATTCCTAACCCTATCTCACTTACTTTGATTGCATCAGTTTATTGTGGTTTGCTTGTGTTATTTTTTATTGCATATTTAGAGCCTCTTGATCCTAATCACCCCCCCTCTAGGGTACAACACGTCTCTCACCACACACTCCTTTCAATGTACAAGTGTATTACAAAGTGATCTCACAAATAAAGCTCAATAAAAAGATTTGTTCTCTACAATAGATGAGAACAAATTGTAAGCCCACACTCTAAGTAACACAATCTCATAACCCCAAATATACTATGTATGAAATACTAAAAGCTCAATAGGTTGTGTGTGTAAACAAAGAGTAAAATCAAATATAAACTCAATTTAATCTAGTAAATATAAATATGACAAATTAAGCATAAACAAGCTAGATAATGACTTTAAGAAAACTTCTCTAAAACAAGAGTGGAGGGATGTAGATTGAAGTTCAAACACGAATGGATAATCTCCTCGATCTTCCTCTTGTGAAAATTTCTTCACAAAACAAACTTGAAACAAAACTTAAACAAACTTTTAAACACCCTTTTAAACTTGTTTAAAAACTTTCTTGGTTGTTGAAAATAGTTATGGCAATGAGGTATATATAGGGTGGAAGAAATCAGCCCAAGAAACCACCAAAAACCCATAAAAACAAAAAATAAAAAAATCTGGAAAATAGCTGTTACTATGCAACGACTAGTTTATAAGTCGACTTATAAGTTGACTTATGTATTATGAGAGGACTTGTTTCAGTTGTAAGTCGACTCAGCAGACAAAAACAACAAATAGGAAAACAGTTCATAAGTCGACTTGTTGTATTTTTAAGTCGACTTAGCAGATAAAATTTATAATTTCCAGAATAGGTCATAAGTCGGCTTGCTACAGTACATAAATCAACTTATAAACATGCACATGCACTGTTGATGTATGAAATCTGATTTTTGAAGTGCCTTAAAAAATAGCAAATAAATTCTAAAAAATATAAACCTTTGGGAAATGATTATAAACATGAAAATGAACATGTTACAAAAAAATTTTAAATTGCATTTTCCAATTGTGAAAACGCTTCATTTTGCAAAATAGTCCAAAAACACAATATTTTTCTAAATACAATAGAATATGAAACATATGAAAATGTATATGAATATAACTATTGTTTCATATCTATAATACCAAAACAACTTATCCACATAAAAACAAATATGTATGTATATGAATATATATATCTATTTGCTTGTAAAAACTTTGTTTGTGGATAAACCAAAAAACGGATAAACTAATAAATTGTTTGTGTATATGATATTGAGCTTGAAGTATTAAACATACATAATATAACACCTAAACTAATTTACCCAAACAATCTTGATCTTCAATTGAGCTCATCTTGGTAAACTTGGATGAAGCTTGAACTTGAATCTTTGACTTGAATTGCAAATTGCTTCATTCCGATATTCCTTCCATCCTCCAATGGATATGATTGTGTAGGCGCAATACAAGCAACCTTTAACAAAGATATTTGTGTAGATTACCTAACAAAACAAATGCAAGGGACACACGATATTAGGAATTGTTTGTAATCATTAAAACAAGATTAGGGAGTAGGCTCATAACCATGAGGCTAACAACTACAACAAACAAAAACACTTCCTGCACTCTTACAGACTAAAACAAGTAAGAGTGTTGATTCTTGATTATTGACCGAATATAATAATTAAATTTTAGACAATAAATAAGGTTAAAATGCAACAACACGTACTAAAGCATCACTAGATACAGGATGGTGTCAAACTGAGTGTTGATTCTTGATTATTGAAGAAATACAGGAAATTAACTAGCCTTCTACCATTCTTGATTATTTGAAATTGCAAATTTATGACCCGGTGAACGACATATTTATTCCATAATTTAGCATTTTTAGCATGTTCGACACACATGAGTGAGGAATTTCAGATCTCAACATCCAGGCGATGAAGCAATTTTAGAAGATAGTGACGAAGCAATTTCAGATCTCAAGTTTTGAAGTTTTCCTCAATTTCAGTGACGAAGAAGCCGACGAATAAGGCGAAAGACGAAGATAGCGAACAAGAAGACAGTGACGAAGAAGGCCGCAATAGATTTCTGGCGGGAGGAGAGAGGCAAGGAGGTAACCCTAGCGTCCTAAAAAAAATCAACGAGAGCAACCAAAGAGCACTTGTCAGACGCGTTTAGGGTTTTCCTCAATTTCTCTCGGTTGGGGAAGGAAATCGGAGAGAGGAAAAAATATGAGGTGGAGAAGTTTTCACCCCGTTTCTCCCCTTCAACCCTAACGAACGAAACCCACGAAAAGAAAGCGGTGGAAGAAAGAAATCCGATGTGGCCTTGATGTAAGGCCTAGAAATGGGTTCCTTTTGGCATTTTAAGCAAACCAAACAGACCCTTAATATAAAGAATCATAGTTTTATTGTATATTAGTATAGTACTAGCTACCAATTGGGTTATGACCAAGTCCACTTTTCTTTATGTGGAAATATGATTTAAGTCCACTTATGGCTGCATTGTTTTATATTGTTCAGATATTTTAGAAAGGTGCAGACTAAATAAAAAAAAGTGCTTCATTAGACTGAGCTCATCTAAAAAGGGCTCATCTAACCTGAGTTCAGAGCTTCCTCGCAAAAAAACGCACAGAAAAATTGTAGGGGGGAAAAGGTCGAAAAGAAAAAGAAAAACAGATACTTGATTAAAGTAGGATTCTTTTCGCATTTAGATTTTACAGAGAGGAAATGGTAGGAATTTCGTAGGGAAGAAATATCAAATGGATATAGTGCTCAATAAATCATCTTAAACTAAAAGCGCAATGGAGTTTATCTTGTATCTTGAAAACTCCAGCAAATAATTTTAGCAATTTAGCGGATAAGATATAAACTTGAGCACCAACTGCAATCTAGCTTTTAAATGAGAAAAGGGGGTTAGTAGGGGCATCTATTCTTTTACGAAATGATGACTCATGGAGGAAATAAAAAGCTCCATCTTTATCAAACAACCGATTTTCTAACTTGTTTATCGAATATATGTATATATAATAATATATCCACTTCAATATCCAAATAAGTATAAGCAAATTTGTATTGGTTCACAAGTTTGGTATTACTTGACAGAAACCAATTCAATCAAGGCTTAAGATTTTGATTTTGATTTTGATTTTTTATTATTTTTCGGGTGCGAGCAAACTTGGCTTAGTACCAGACAAGCAAACCCAGTTAAGACTCAGTGAACAACACAAATATTACAATGCTTAATGATTAGAAATTGGAGATAAACATGTGCTATAACATTGCCACTGTCGCACAAAGTAAGCTTAGACCATTGTCATTGCCATAATAATTACAAGTATAATGCTAGTCAACACTCCCTTTTTCTCTAGAAAGTGCATAGTACTTCCCTTTAAGCAACACCCAATACCAACCTCTCTTGTGCTAATGGAGATCACTCTTTTTAAAACTCAAGGGGTCCATCCACAACTATTTGCAAACTAGAATAAATTCGCCGTTCCCCACTTACAACCACAAATTTCAACTTAATTAGAATAAAATAATATCTACCTCTTTGTGCGCCACGATCAATGCGAAAGATATCACCAAATATCTTTGCCATAATGAAGATATTCAGCTCAAAAGTGTGCGATGATCTTTTATTCGGTGATGATTGCTAATAATGGAGAGAGTGACAGAAGCGAAGATAGTGGCCCCTGCATTACAACATAAACCTCTCCGTTAATAAAAGTTTGTACAAAGCAAATGTTGTTTGTTGTGGAATGTACTGCTACGTAGTAAAGCTTGCTATCTCAAGGCAAATACTACTGTAAAATGTAATTGACTCAGAATGACAAATTTCATGGGCAATTGACTCAGAAATGTGCCGGATCGAACTGGAGAACTGAAGTGAGTGTAAGTAGTGTTACAAGATGCAAATTTCTTATGGACATAGTCAGATACGCAAAATCAGCAGATTTCAGCGTTCGTCTAGTAAATGAGCAATGTAAATTATATTAAGAGTTTGAAAGGATCAGTAAGAACAAATTGAATAACATTCATTGTGTCATGATGCTGTATGCATGAGGTTGCTTTTATTTAGATTCTTATACCAGTCACTCAAGATTCCAGGCAGGCCTGACGTAGGGAAGAAAATGATGCAGACTCCAAGTATCTTATAGTGTTTCTAGTAACTTGTTTCAACAAATCTCTTTTACGTTAATTCTGAGTCCATGTTGACCTAAAAGGAATTATCGGTTGTATGGAGTGCTGGATCACATCTCAAGTTTGTATATACTCTGATATCATGGCTTTTAACTTTTGGATATAAATAGTGGTGATTTAACTGAATAGGATTCCTTTAGAAGCCCAATTCATCTCCCAAACACGTAATAGTGAAATACAACATATCGAGGTTTAGAGACTAAACTCAACGCTTCTCTCAGTCGCGATGAGGCACGTCACTCAATTGATGCAAGCCAACCATGTTAAGACAAGTTTTATCAGACTGTGTGTCTCGAGTTTTCATTCAAGACTCAATCAAATGAAGCAACAATCACCATCATATGAGGTTTCCAATTTATTGTTTTAAATGAACAAATGAACAAACGAACAAAGCATCCTAGATTGCAACCTCTTATACATGAAGATCATCAGTTGACTGTGTGTCAGTATTTAATGAGCATGACAGTATAAGAGTAGATGTGCATGCATAACCAAGCAAGATTTAAAACTGGTTTAGGTTAATTTGCTGACCTCTGTTTATAATGATGCTTTAATGCCTTGTGCTAGGACAATCACTTGTATCAGAAACATTAGACTGAAAATTTTGTGACCTTATAGGAGAACAATGTTTATCCTAAAACAAGAGACAAAATATGTACAACTGGCACATTAATGTCCCTTTGTCTTCTTCTTATTCCAATTTGGAACTGTTGATATATTGAAGAACATTCTTAGGTCATTGCTTCTCCACTTAACCTTTCTTAATAAATCTGTAACATAACAAATGCCGGCTTACCTTTCCCATATTCTTAGGTCATTGCAGGCTCTAGGGGAAAATTAAAGAGCCTTTCAATCTTTGCATGATGAAATCCCTAGTGAATTATCCACCTAAATCAATAATATACAACGTGACGGTAAAGAAAGTACTTCTATATATTTATCAATGAATCTCATCAATAAAATAATTAGTCAATTATAATTGACAGAGACGCTGATTGATGAAAAAGATAAAACTTTGCTTCTTCTGTTCTCTCTACCTCCGATGAGCAATTTTAGTTCCTTGTCTATAGTCTGATAAAGATTCAATTAGCATGGGGGTTACGGGTGCGGTTATACTAGAAACAAATTGTCATGGTAAATATAGAGTGACTAGGCTGTGTTTGCTCCAGGATCAATCCTGCCCCATCTAAATCCTAAACCAAACTAGATTTAGACCCGCGGAGGGTGGATCCAACAAAGAACTAGTTTAAAAGTCACTTTTTGGGCTGAGGAAAACCGAGTCTAATTCTAGCCCAGTTTTCCCCGAACACCTTTTCTCCCCAAAATGGGGTCAGGATCAATCCTGGTCCCATTTTGGGTGGCTGCCAAACACAGCCTAACTATTCTTGAATCGAGTGGCCATCATGACTATTTCTTTTCCACTTGACTGACCTGAATTTTCAAATAAGAGTGACTAAAAATCAATATACACTTAATCCTCTCATTGTAATATAGTCCTCAAACAAATTAATAGCATTTCTGACAACTCAATACTCATAATAACTTGGTTAAAGGATAATGTGATTGGGTGGAGCCCACCCACGTGGGTCTGCCCCCTCGCCCACGAGAGCCTGCTTTCTCCCGCGCGCACACAAGGTCCACGATGTCGCTGCCCACCTATTTTTCTTGCGCACGCAAATCACCTCGAGCCCAACACCCGTAGCCCACGTCCCTATCACCTCGAGCTCGTGCTCGAGCTGCTTCCCGCGCGCGCGCTCTGATTCTTCCCGCGCTTGTGAACCCGCCAATACACTTGGGTTTTCTCCTATAAATAGGAGGTGGTTGTGGAGGTGTTTATGTGGGGGGGGAAAATACTAAGTGTGGTTGTGTGAGTTTTTCTTGAGAGAAAAGAAATAGTGAGTTGAGAGAGAACTTATAAAGTTTGGTATTCTCCTTATAGTAAAACCCCCCTCCCGTGGACGTAGGCTAGTTAGCCGAACCACGTAAATCTCGTGTTTGTATTTGTCTTATCTGTGAGTTGCCATAGCTTGTAGGTTCCCTCGATATTTCAGTCCTAGAACTGATAAGAGGAAGAGTGTATATTTCACTTTGATGAAATATATCACTTTCGATTCTTGTTTCCTTTGAGAAATAAGAATTTCACTATCTATTCTCGTTTCCTTTGAGAAACAAGAATATAGAGGTTGACTTGTGCTTTTGTGACAACAATAGCCAGGGCTCTCTCTTAGGACATATCGCTTCCGTGACGGTGAGCGTGACTCTGCGCCCAACAATTGGTATCAGAGCCCCTTATTCAGACTGGAGGTGGTAAAATTTCTGATCTGAGGTGGTGGTTGAATATTGTGTGGTAAAACACAAGTAATTGTTAAAAATTCCTGAGAGAAGCGGATTGACATAATACAAGCGGAAAATGGCTTCTACAAGTAAAACAAATAAAATTGGAAAGTACGAGATTGAAAAATTCAATGGGAAAAATGATTTTTCCTATGGAGGATGCAGATGAAAAATTCGCTGATTTCGTAAAAGTTGCACAAGGCTTTGGCTGGAAGAGAAAAGCACAAAAATATGTCTGATGAGGATTGGGAGGAGCTGGATCTGGAAGCACGAGCGTCGATTATCCTCTGCCTTGAAAGGGATGTAGCTTTCTTGGTGGATGGGGAGGAAACGGCTGCGGGCGTGTGGTTGAAGTTAGAAAGCACCTTCATGACGAAGAGTCTAACGAACCGGATCTATTTAAAATCCAAATTGTATACTTGCAAGATGGAGGAGGGCTCGTTAATCTGGGAGTACATCAACAAGTTTGATAGGATCTCATCAGACTTGAAAGACATTGAGGTGACAGTGGAAGACGAGGATCAGGCGCTTCTACTACTTCTATCTCTGCCGAAGTCTTATGAGAACCTGGTACAAACACTGATGCTTGTGGTTGATACTTTGTCGATGGATGAAACTAGAACGACGCTTCTAGTGGATGATCTTCGAAAAATTACAACTAGTGATATGGCCACTGGTGGTAACAAAGAACAAACGCAGGGACTGTTTGCCAGAGGTAGAGGCAATGAGCGAGGAAAAGGAAAGGGAGGAAAGTCTAGATCTAAATCGAGACCTCTTGCGGGAAGAGCGTGTTTCAAATACGGTGAAGTTGGGCATTTCAAGGTCGATTGTCCTAACAAGAGAGTAGGTGGGAAGAAGAACAACAATAAGATTGAAAGACGAGAAGGCAAGGAAGAGGCGAGCTACGCTTCAGAGGAAGGGAGCGATAAGGAATGCTATGTCGTCACAGGTGGCGAGGATACCTCCAGGAAGTGGATTCTTGATTCTGGTTGCTCTTACCATATGTGTCCAAATAGGAAGTGGTTTACTACCTACAGGAGTATTAATGGTGGAACAGTATCGATTGGGAACAACCATGCTTGTAAAACGGTGGGGCTAGGTGATATCAGAATCAAGATGCATGATGGAGTGGTTCAAACCCTGACGGACGTACGACACGTTCCAGACTTGCGGAAAAATCTCATCTCAGTCGGTGCTTTGGACTCCGGGGGTTGCAAGATCGTAAATGAGAACAGAGTGAAGAAGGTTGTTTGAGGTTCCCTAACAGTGATGAAGGGTGTTCCTCTCTCAGGTACGACAGTGATGGGAGATGCAGCAGTTGGAGCTAAAGGAAGTGGTGGAGACCCATGTGAGCACACACAGTTATGGCATAGGCGGCTTGGGCACATGTCAGAGAAGGGTATGGATCTGCTTGGTAAAGAGGGTTTGCTGAAGAATCTGAAGAAGCCTTGCATGGATTTTTGCGAGGACTGTGTGTATGGAAAGGCGCACAGGGTTCAATTTCTGAGGAGCAAGCATAAGAGCAGAGGGATACTAGATTATGTGCACACGGATATTTGGGGTCCGGCTTCGATAACTTCCAAGGGTGGTTCCAGATATTTTGTCTCATTCATAGATGATCATTCAAGATATGCTTGGGTTTATTTCCTGAAGCATAAGAATGAGGTATTTAAGACATTCAAGAAGTGGAAGGCGATGGTTGAGAACAGGACATGAAAGAAATTGAAGACGCTGAGATCTGACAACGGTACAGAGTACACAGATGGTGCCTTCAAGGAGTTCTGTGATCAGGAGGGAATTGCTAGACACTGGACAGTTAGATCTACACCACAGCAAAATGGGGTCGCAGAAAGACTGAACCGAACACTACGGGAGAAAGCAGTGAGTATGCGATCATATGCTGGTTTGGACAAAGAATGGTGGGCAGAATCGATTGCTACAGCTTGCTATATAGTGAATCGATCTCCACATTCGACATTGGACGGTGATACACCCTATCAGGTGTGGTCAGGGGAGCATGCAGATTATGAGAGGCTCCGGATTTTTGGTTGTACCGCCTACTATCACGTCAATGAGGGAAAGCTTGACGCGAGGGCCAAGAAGGCAATTTTCTTGGGGTATGCAAAGGGCGTAAAAGGCTACCGCCTTTGGTGTACAAAAGATTCAAAGTTCGTGATCAACAGGGACGTTACCTTTGATGAGAAGTCCATGATTGCTAGGGTGCCCAAGGATGATGGTGTTGAGACTATTGGGACTTCCAAGTCCCAGGTTATTGAGATAGAACCTAAAGACCAACCAGGTTCTAGTCATGTTCAAGTGGAAAATCAGGTAGATGATGAGCTTGAGCAAAAGGAGGTTCAGCAGGAGAATACACAGGCACTACAACAACAGCAGCTCGAGGATAGCTTGGCTTCCACTAGGCCAAGGCGAGTATACAAGCAAGTACAGAAGCTGGGGGCTGATCAACCCCTGAAGCACTATGGGCATGTTAATTTGGTTGAGTACGCACTCTCGGTAGAGGAAGATGAGCCGGTCTCCTTCAAAGAAGCTATTCGGGATAGAGATAGTGAGAGTTGGTTGGCTGCGATGGAGGAGGAGATGGAATCTCTCCGGAAGAACCAAACATGGGAGGTGGTCTCATTGCCCGTAGGAAAGAAAGCTATAGGTTGTAAGTGGCTGTATAAAAGAAAGGAAGATCCTTCAGAGCTCGGTGGAACAAGGTACAAGGCGAGGCTAGTGGCCAAGGGGTTTGTACAAAGAGAAGGTGTGGATTACAATGAGATCTTTTCTCCGGTGGTGAAACACACCTCTATTCGGGTGCTATTGAGTATTGTTGCTCATGGTGATCTTGAGCTGGAACAACTCGATGTGAAGACGGCCTTTTTGCACGGAGACTTGGATGAAGAGATCTACATGCATCAACCTGAGGGCTACAAGGTTGAGGATAAGGAGCATCATGTATGTCGCTTGAGGAAGTCACTTTACGGATTAAACACTACTAGAAAATGGGTTATTGCCTACGGATATTTAGCGACGGAATATTCCGTCGCTATAACATGACTTATAGCGACGGAATTTCCGTCGCTATTTAACCGTAGGAAAAAACCGTTATAGCGACGGAAAATGATATTTTAGCGACTAAACATTTCCGTCGCTAAAATATTAGCGACAATATAAAATTCCGTCGGTAAATATGATATAGCGACGGAATTTCCGTCGCTAAAACAGTTTTTAACGACGGAAAAATCCATAGATAAAACTTTTGGGTGGGAAAAAATTTTCGGGCGCGGGCGCCCAAAATTTTGGGCACCCGCGCCCGATTTTACCGAGACCAACCCCCCC
>BQKN01000543.1:324414-358003 GCA_022839385.1 Asparagus kiusianus
ACTCTCTACGCTGTCAACGATCTGATGAGTCACACGCTCAACGTACTCGGGCACGCTCTCGAATGACTGATAATCAAACCACGAGGAAAGTTGTAGATCTACTATGCCGGTCTCTGGATCTAACATGAGTCCGTCGTCAGCGTCAGGATCAGCCATACACCATCAATTGCAGAAATCAGGGATCAAATGGGTTGAATCTGACTCAACTGACTTCAACAATTGGGTCAAGTGGGTCTGTTCCACACTTGACTGGACCGGTTAAATAACTAGGGCTCTCTGATTAAGTCACCCAGGTCCAATACTTCTCTTAACAGGATCTCAATCGAAGGAACGACGCGGCCAGAGAGGGAGGTGGCGGTGTCGACCTAGGCGGCACTCGGGTCGGGGCAGTGGCGTTCGAGTCGGGACGGCAGCTCGAGTCGGGACGGCGGCGCTCGGGTTGGAGTGGGCGGCGGTTGAGGCGGATCTGGATGGAAGGCGCTCGGTCGGGGGATCCGGGCGGCGAACTAGTGACAAGGGAGGTGGGGTTAGGCGGTGGAGTGGTTTGTCTCGTGGGAGTGAAAGGGCTGATTGGATTTGTGGTTTGTGAATAGGGGGAACAGAGGTTGAAGGAGATGAACAGTAAAGTCTTTTATTTATTTATTTTTTGTGCTGTAGAAGAAACGAAAATGAACTTGCTAGGGTTTCACACCTCAATTGAGCAAAATCAATTTCATTTTCATATTCCATCATCCTTCAATCTGATTACAAGAGAGTTTAAATAAAGAAAAAATACAGATTTGGAAAATCCTCTAAATCCCTCAAATCTCTCTCATAACCAAAATACAACCACTTAACTAATTAGCTGCCAAATAAAATTCGAAATTCAAAAATTTGAAATTCAAAAAAATTCAAATTTCAAACTAATTTATTACAATTGAAATCAAAACCATAGTGCTGCAACCTGGCGTCTCCTTCGCTGATAAACTCGGCGAAAATCTCGTGTATGTGTCCGGATGTCCCCATCAGTTGTCCTCGGTTAAGAGGAATAAGAGAGAAGAAAAATAAATGATCAAGAGTTGATAGAAAAGTTCAATTGGCTCCTGTTTTCTCTTCTTCAGCAATCTGTCATCTGTTCTTTTTTTCTCTTCTTCATCAGCACTCTGTTTCTGTCAAATTGGTATCAGAGCCATGGTAAATTCAGGGAGTACATCTGTAATACCCCAACTCTTGAGAGGGTGATGTGATTAGTATTGCTAGATTTGATTGGAATACTCATACCATCAAGATGCATCTTCTTTTCGGGAACCCAACTCTTAGAAACTCCAAAGTTAAGCGTGCTTGGCCTGGAGAAATTCTAGGATGGGTGACCCCTTGGGAAGTTTCCCAGGGAGCGCGTGAGTGATGACAAAACGTGCTGAAAAGACATATGATGGTTTGTGAGGTCAGTCCATCAGATCTAGTAGCATACCGACTCCGGGATTCCGGGGCGGGGCGTTACAACATCGCTCGGGCAGATACCGTTGCCACGACTCACCAAGTCAAACTATGATAACTGGAGTATTCATATGCATGCGTTGCTCGGTGCGCAAGATGCATGGGAAGTAGTCAAAGTTGGCTATGAAGAGCCGGAAGCAACGGCCAATCAGACGATGAATCAGATAAAGGCGTTGAAAGAAACGTGTATGAAAGACAAGACCGCTCTCTATTTATTGTTCCAAGCAGTGGATGAGTCGGGCTTCGAGAAAAATGCTGGTGCGACAACTTCGAAGGAAGCATGGGACACTTTGCAGAAGGTCTTCAAGGGCGCTGACCGAGTTAAACAGGTGCGGCTTCAAACTCTTCGAGGTGAGTTGGAGGCCATGAAGATGAAGGAGTCAGAAGGAATATCTGACTACATCAAGCATGTGCAAACAGCGGTGAATCAACTCAAACGCAATGGAGAAATCCTAACGAGGCAAGGGTTGTGGAGAAGATTCTACGATCATTAACCGAGAATTTCGAGAATGTTGTATGTGCAATTGAGGAGTTGAGAAATTTGGAAGAGATGACCGTCGATGATCTCGCTGGTTCTCTTGAGGCGCATGAACAACGGAAGAAGAAGAAAAAACAAGAGCTGCTCGAGAAGGCCTTACAAGCTAAAGCAACTATCAAGGAGGACAAGGCGATGTACACACATCAAAACCGAGGAAGGGGACGTGGCCGTGGAGGGCGCAGTTTTGGCCGCGGTGGAGGCCGCGGACGTGGAAATAATTCTGAAGGAAAGGGCCAGCCGAGCCAACAAAATTGGCGTGGTCGAGGACGTGGTCGTGGGAGAGGCGGCCGGTCAAATCGTTCAAATGTCGAATGTCACAACTGCGGCAAGTATGAGCACTACGCAAAGGAGTGCTATTCAAATGTAGAGTGTTACAACTGCGGCAAGTATGGTCACTATGCAAAGGATTGCTATTCCGAGAAAAAGGTGGAAGAAAATGTGAATCTAGTTGCGGAAGAGAAAACAAGTGATGACGGTGTTCTCATGATGGCTTGCAAGGACACTACTCCGGACAGCGACACGGTGTGGTACCTCGATACCGGCGCTAATAATCACATGTGCGGGCACAAACACCTCTTTGTGGAGATGCAAAAGATAGAGGATGGGCACGTGTCATTTAGAGATGCGTCGAAGGTTCAAGTCAAGGGCCGAGGTAAAATCTGTTTTTTTTTCAGAAAGATGGGAAAGAAGGGTCGATTGAGAATGTTTATTATGTGTCTGAATTGAAGAGTAACATCCTTAGCATGGGGCAACTAATGGAGAAGGGATATTCAGTTTTTTTATGAAAGATAGGATGTTGCATTTGAAGGACAAAACAGGTCGGTTGCTTGCACATGTGGAGATGGCCAAGAATCGTATGTTCAAACTCAACTTGAGAAACGTGCAAGAAAGGTGTTTGCAAGTTAACATGGAGGATAAAGCCTCGCTGTGGCACCTACGGTATGGACACTTATATTACGGCGGCCTAAGAGAATTAGCAAAGAAGGATATGGTACACGGGCTACCAGACATGGATTACATCAAGAAGTTTTGTGAGGGATGTGTGCTCAGCAAACAAGCGAGGAATACTTTTCCAAAGAAGGCTGAATATCGTGCAAGGAGGTCTCTCGAGTTGATACACACTGACATATGTGGTCCGATCACACCTAAGTCATTTAGTGAGAAGATGTACTTTATTACTTTCATTGACGATTACACAAGAAAGACTTGGGTTTATTTTTTATAAGAAAAATCCGAGGCACTCGAGGCACTCAAGAAATTCAAGGTGTTAGTAGAGAAAATGACCGGTTTTTATATCAAGGCTCTACGGTCAGATAGAGGCGGAGAGTATATGTCAACCGCCTTCACGAGCTATTGCGAGAAACATGAAATCAAGAGATTCTTAACCGCACCCTACTCACCTCAGCAAAACGGTGTGGTCGAGAGGAAGAACCGGACTATTCTTGACATGGTTCGGTCAATGTTGAAGAGCAAAGAGATGCTGAAAAATTTCTGGGCAGAGGTAGTGCAGTGTGCTGTGTATGTACAAAATCGGTGTCCACATGCAAAACTGGCGAATAAAACATCGCATGAAGCTTGGAACGGACAGAAACCTACCGTATCACACTTAAAAGTATTCGGGAGTGTAGGCTACGCGCACGTAACAGATCAAAGAAGAACCAAACTAGATGATAAGAGCAAGAAGTATGTCTTCATCGGTTATGACGAGAAGACAAAAGCTTACAGGTTATTTGACCCAATTGAAAAGAAGGTTGTTGTGAGTCGAGATGTGCAGGTGAATGAAGAAAGCACGTGGGATTGGAATTGCCAAAAGGAGGTGACGCAAAAGGAAGGAAAAGAATCATCAATCGCTGCACCAATAATCAAACTAACAACCCCTCAAGAATCTGATGATGAAGAAGAGCCGAGACAACCAAGGATGCGAAGTTTGCAAGACCTATACGAATCGACAAGCGAAGTACACTTGATATGCTTGTTGGCAGATGCCGAGAATATCACCTTCGAAGATGCAGTGAGAGATAAGAAATGGCGAGTATGAAACCTGGGACTTGGTGGAGTTGCCAGAAGGATATCGGCCTATAGGAGTAAAATGGGTATATAAGAAAAAGATGAATGCCTAGGGAGAGATAGAAAGGTATAAGGCACAGCTAGTAGCGAAGGGCTAGACAAAAGGCGGGGATCGACTATGACGAAGTGTTTGCCCCGGTTGCGAGAATGGAAACAATTCGGCTTCTTATATCCCAAGTGGCACAATTCAGGTGGTCGATCTTTCAAATGGACGTAAAATCAGCTTTTTTAAATGGTGTGCTTGAAGAGGAAGTATATGTGGAGCAACCACCCGGATACATGAAAGCCGGGGGGGACAAAATAAAGCGTTGAAGCTAAGGGAGGCGTTGTATGGACTGAAGCAAGCGCCTTGAGCTTGGAACACATGAATCGACACCTATTTCGAGGAGAACAAGTTCATACAGTGTCCCTACGAGCAAGCTTTGTACGTGAAGAAAGAAAAGGGTAACCTGTCGTTAGTTGCTCTTTATGTTGATGATCTTATATTCATGGGGAATAATGAGGAGATGATAAAAGATTTTAAGGAAGCTATGACTCAGGAGTTCGAAATGACAGACTTGGGGTTGATGAAATACTTCCTTGGTCTTGAGGTTAGACAAGGAAAATCTGGAATTTTTGTATCTCAAGAGGCATATGCGAAAGAAATTTTGAAGAACAAAATGGAAGAATGCAACCCAGTAGCAACACCAATGGAACTCGGTACGAAACTCTCCAAGTTTGATGGAGGAGATCGAGTGGAAGCAAACAAATACCGGAGTTTGGTTGGGAGTCTACGGTATCTCACCTGTACAAGGCCGGACATTGCATATAGTGTTGGCATAATGAGTCGGTTCATGGAGGAGCCGAAACACTCGCATATGAAGGCTATTAAGAGGATTCTTCGATATATTCGGGGAACAGAGTCACTCGGGTTACTCTACTCAGAGACAAACGAATATAAACTGGTGGGTTATTCCGATAGTGATTGGTGTGGAGATATAGATGATCGGAAAAGCACAGCGGGATATGTGTTTTATATGGGAGACACGGCTTTCACATGGGTCTCGAAGAAGCAGCCAATAGTGACATTGTCAATATGTGAGGCAGAATATGTCGCAGTATCTCGGTGTGTGTGCCATGCAATATGGCTAAGAAATTTGCTTTACGAGCTAAAACTCCAGCAACACGAGGCAACGGAAATACGAGTCGACAACAGATCGGCAATTGAGTTGGCAAAGAATCCGGTGCACCATGAGAGGAGTAAGCATATAGATGTTCGCTTTCATTTTATTCGAGAACAGGTGAAGGAAGGTAATGTGCGAATGAGTCATGTTGCGAGTCGGGACCAAGTGGTGGATATCTTTACAAAGCCGCTACCAACAATGCTATTCGAAAATTGTAAGATGATGATTGGAATGAAGGATGGAAAATGTTTGAGTTTAAGGGAGGAATTTGTTATAGGATAAACTCAAACATAGTCAGTTCATTATTAAGTTGTTTGGAGATAAGAATTCTGTTTAGTTTTTGTTAAGTGTTCAGGTTTTAGAATTCTGTTTTTTTTTAGAGTTCGTTTCTTTTAGAGATTATTAATAGAGTTGTACTCAGTTAAGAGGAATAAGAGAGAAGAAAAATAAAAGATGAGAATAAAAACCCTAATTCATTATGAGATCTCTTGGGCTTTATATAGGCCCCTACACAACTTACAAATAAGTCCCTAACTAATACTAATATATCAACACTCCTCTTCAAGATGGGCGAAAGATATCTACTAAGCCCATCTTGTCACATCCTCTAATCATATCTACTGAGCTAAGTCCTTTAGTCAGATAATCTGCTGCCTGGTCCTTAGTCGAAACATGACTTAGCTCCAGTAATTCACTATCCAACTTCTCTTTGATGAAGAACCTATCGATCTCGATGTGTTTGGTTCTATCATGCTGCATTGGGTTGTTGGCGATACTGATAGCTGATTTGTTGTCACACCACAACTTTATCTTAGCCCCTTGATCCAGCTTCAGCTCTACCAACATACTCTTCAACCATAGCAACTCAGCAACTCCTAAGGCCATAGCTCTATACTCTGCCTCAGCTGTCGATCTCGCCACCACCGACTGCTTCTTGCTCTTCCACGAGACTAAGTTACTTCCTATAAAGATGCAGTATCCTGAGGTGGACCTCCTGTCATCAGCACAGCTAGCCCAATCAGAGTCACAATAGCCCTCAATGCTCATGTGTTCATTCTTCCTGAAGATTAGCCCTTTTCCGGGGGCATTCTTCAAATACCTTAGAATCTGGTACACTGTGTCCATATGACCCTTCCTTGGATCATGCATGTAGCGACTCACCACGCTTACTGCAAAAGAGATATCGGGACGTGTGTGACACAGATAGATCAACCTGCCCACCAGCCTTTGGTATCTGTCACGATCAACTGGTTCTCCAGCTTCAGCACCCAGCTTAGACTTCTGGTCGATCGGTGTAGTTGCAGGTTTGCATCCTAACATTCCTGTCTCTTTGAGAAGATCCAGTGCATACTTTCTCTGGGATAGGACGATCCCCTCTGCTCCTCGAGCTATCTCTATTCCAAGAAAGTATCTAAGCAAGCCAAGATCTTTCACCTCGAACTCCTTACCCAGTCTCACTTTGAGTTGGGCAATCTCCTTCTCATCATCCCCTGTAATAATCATATCATCCACATATACTGCAAGCAAGGTGACGTGACCTCCACTTCTTCGAAAGAACACGGTATGGTCGGCGCTAATCTGCTGGTACCCCATACCAATCATAGCCCTCCTGAATCTGTCAAACCAAGCACGAGGAGACTGCTTTAGCCCATAGAGAGACTTCTTCAATCTGCAGACCTTTCCCACTGTCTGATCTGTACCGAATCCTGGTGGTATCTACATGTATACTTCCTCTACTAGATCTCCATGAAGGAATGCGTTCTTCACATCTAGTTGGTGTAGCTTCCATCCACCATTTACTGCCAGAGAGATTAAGGTCCGAACAGTGCTCATCTTTGCCACCGGTGCAAAAGTCTCATCGTAGTCGATGTCATATGTCTGACTATATCCTTTTGCTACCAGACGAGCTTTGTAGCGCTCAACCTGTCCATCTGGATTCTGCTTCACAGTGAAGACCCACTTGCATCCAACTGCTCTCTTCCCTTTTGGTAGTTTTACTAACTCCCAAGTGCGGTTCTTCTCAAGGGCCCTTAGCTCTTCGTGCATAGCAGCTTTCCATTTTTGATCCTTCTTTGCAACCTGCCAATTGTTAGGTATAGTAACAGAGTCCAGAGATGCAATGAATGCTCCATGTGCAGGGTGGATGTTAGAATATGATACAAATTAAGCAAGATCCCAATCATATCTATCGGGAGGATTTCTCGCATTATTGCGAGTAGTCTTCCGTACAGTTATTGGTGTGGGGTGAGTAGGAAGAGGAATGGAATCACCTTGAGAGGAATCTGGTGGTGGTGTAGGTGTCTTAGGAGTCGGGGCAGGCGTTGTCAAGGGACTTGGCACCAGTGGCACTGTAGGTACTATTCCCACAATTTGTTTCCCCTTCCTACTATAGGTAAGTAGTTCCCCTGAGCCGTTGGTCTAACACCTCTTGTCTCATTCCCCTCTTCTTCTTCATTCTCTTGCTCCTCCTCAACCAAGTCTCATTCCCAAGGAATCGTTATAGATATTGATTTTTCTGATCTCTCACCATTCTCAGACATTGATTTCTCCATATTTACCATTCTCTCACCATTCTCCTCCTCTCGCCTCATACTTCCAGTATTAGGCGAGTTACCAACGGATGAAGTTACCTTCCGGGTGTAATATGGCTCGAGTTCTCGGAAGTGCACGTCCATGCTCACAAACAACCTTTTCTCCACCTGGCTCTAACAAACATATCCCTTCTGAGTAGCAGAATATCCTACAAAGATGCACTTCACAACTCTAGGGGCAAGTTTCCCAACAGATGGCCTGTTGTCCTTCACAAAGCACACACAGCCAAACACTTTAAGTGGAAGAATCCCACCATTATCTCCCTTCAATGTCTCACACGGAGACTTCCAATCCAGCACTCTCGAGGGCATTCTGTTGATCAGCGCTACTGCGGTCAACACTGCTTGCCCCAACAATGTTTCTGGGACATTCATAGAGATCATCATGCTTCTAGCAACCTCTAAAAGATGTCTGTTCTTCCTTTCCGCTATCCCATTCTGAGCTGGTGTATATGGACAGGTCGTCTGGTGATGTATTCCCTGAGCCGACAAATATTCTTCAAACGCTCTGTTGGTATACTCTGTCCTATTATCCGACCTCAATATCTTCACCATTGCTCCGTATTGAGTCTGAACATTCCTATGAAAGTTTTGGAAGCACCCAAACACTTCACTCTTATTCTTCATCAAGTATAACCAAGTCACACGAGAGAAACAATCAATAAATGTAACAAAATACTTGTATCCATTCATAGAACTTGTGGAACAAGGCCCCCAAACATCTGAATATACCAAGTCAAATACACAAGAACTTCTATGACCTGAACTAACATAAGAGCTTCTAGTAAGCTTTCCAAACTCACAAGCATCATACACAAGTTTCTGTTTATTTGCTTTTTCAAATAAAGAAGGATACAATCTACTTAAAACACTAAATGATGAGTGTCCCAAACGCTGGTGATGAAACATTAACTCATTCTCAGTACTCATATTAGATCCTACTCCTGCTTCCTCTACGACTGACACCAATGCTGAATCCAGTCCTTCACGATCCAGATACCACAGTCCACTACGCCATGTGCCAGTCCCAAGTCTCCGTCCTGTCCCCTTCTCCTGAAAAATCACCTTGGGGATATCAAAAGAAACAATGCATTTTAGTTGGAGGATGATAGAACTAATGGACAAAAGATTGACTGGAAATGAAGGAGCATGCAAAACATTGGACAAAGTTACAGAACCAGTACAATCGACTGTACCCTTAACAACCACCGGCTGAAATGTATCATTAGCTGTTTGAATACTATCAGGTGATGCTAAGTGAGTATATGACGAGAACTCACTAGCATTACCTGTCACATGCCGAGACGCGCCGGAGTCGACTATCCATTCTGATGATCTGTTGAGAGATATAGAAACAAGAGCATGTATGTCATCAGTACCTTTGGTCGGATGAGCATAGGTAGTAGTGTTGCCTCTGGCGAAGAACGAAGTGGATGCCTCCTCAGTCCCACTCCTCAAGTCTCCATCCCCTGCTACTTGCTGCTTCCTCCTTAGTATCGCCAGGAGAGCACGGTCCTCCTCAGTAAAGACCACCTCAGCTTCTTCTTCTTCTGCTACCGTCAGATTCGCCTGATTCCCTGCTCCTCTTCCACCTCGTCGACCCTCACGGCCACGACCACGACCTCCGAACTGTCCACGTCCACCCGAATCTCCTTCCTTGGGTGGTTTGGTACAAGCATGCCTTAGATGACCCACCGCACCGCAGTTGTAGCACTGTCGAGTCTCTCCCCTAGATCCAGTATTGCTAGAGGCTGCCAGTGCTGACTTCACCACCGGAAGTCCACCTGTCCCCGTCTGCAGCCGAATGCGAGTCTCCTCCTGGATCATAGCAGAGACAGCCTCCTCAAGCGTAGGAATCCTCGGCTGAGCTAGCAGCAATGCGATTCGCTGAGCGAACTCTGATGTCAATCCCTTGAGAAACACCATAGTTCTCTCCTGTAGAAAGGCCTCCCGCTCTTTACATCCCGGGTCCTTACAGCTAGCCCGGGGGGAAAATGATCATAGTCCAGCCACAGGCGCTCCAGCTCTGTAGCATATTCCTGTACAGTCCTCTCTCCCTGGACTGTGGCGTCGATCTCTCCTTTAATCTGGAATACCCTCAGGTTATTCCCCACCCCATCATATGTCCTCCTCAACTTCTCCCAGACGTCCTTCACCTTCTCAATGCCATCTACCGTGGCGGCGATCGTCGAGACCAACGAGTTGAGAAGCCAGATGTACACCAACATATGAGTGGACTTCCACTCATCCCGTCCTCCTGAGTCCTCATCCGGTTCTGTCTTCTCTCCGGTCAAGTAACCCTCCAGGTTCCTCCCCGCAAGGGTGTATCTTACCCGTCGTGACCAACTCAGGTAAGTACTCGGTCCATCAAGCTTCAGATCGATGGTCGGAAGCTCCAACTTCTTTGATGGTCGTGTCGCGCTCTCATCAGCTGACAATTTCATCAACTTCATCAAAGTTGACACCTCTGCAGGGTTCAACTTCTTGATGATCTCCTCCATCGATCAAGCTTCAGATCCAACACCTATTCACCTTTTCCTTCAAACCCTTGTTGTGCGCAGGGAAAAATTTCGGCAGCACTTCCGCTGCACAACAAGAGTAATATCTCCAACAAATTCTCGTTTCTCAGAGGAAACTAGAATCAAAAAACAGTGATATATCTCATCGCTGTGAGATATATACTCTTCCTGTCATCAGTTCGAGGACTGAGTCGAGGGAACCCATGCCAAACTCGAGGTCCGGCATAGCGCAGCAAGGGGCTGGTCTGATCGTGGAAGGGAGGGGGAGGGGCTGGTCGGGTTTGATCAGGGGCTGGTCGGGTTTGATCAGAGGGGGGGCTGATCGGATGGATAGGGAGAGGGAGGGGCTGCAGGTGGTCGCTGGAAAGAGGGTGGGGTGGTCGCGGCAGGTGGTCGGAGGATGGGGGGGGATATGCAGGTGACTAGAGGGCTGGAAGGGGGAAGTGGGCGCTGCAGGTGGTCACTGGAAAGGAGGGGGGTGGGCGCTGCAGGTGGCCGGAGGATGGGGGGGTATGCAGGTGGTGGAGGGGGGAAGGGCGGCGGCTAGGAGAGGAGAGGGTGCAGCCGGCTCTGATACCAAGATGAGAATAAAAACCCTAATTCATTATGAGATCTCTTGGGCTTTATATAGGCCCCTACACAACTTACAAATAAGTCCCTAACTAATACTAATATATCAACAATAAATGATCAAGAGTTGATAGAAAAGTTCAATTGGTTCCTGTTTTCTCTTCTTCAGCAATCTGTCATCTGTTCTTTTTTTCTCTTCTTCATCAGCACTCTGTTTCTGTCAAACTTTCTGTCAACCAGGTTATCTCTTTCACCTCTTCTGTCATCGCGATAGACTTTTGTATAATGGACAAAGCAATCATCAGTTGTGGAGTTTCTTTCCAACTATTCATAAAATCCGATAATGCAAAAACATAGACTGTTGAGGATATTCATTTGTCCAAATTGCTCTGAAATCAAAATCAGCAAAAGGGACACATTGCATCCCCAATCACCCTCTACAAATACCAAACAAATATTTACAATCTCCCTTAGATGTCACAAAGACAAGGTTAACTGCTTGTATACGGGCCTTTCAAGCATATCTACTAAGTACTAACCATACTGATGATATGATAAATATCTAAACAAGTGCAAACTAGCACTCCTAATAGCATGAGCGTAAGGTACATGAGTGAGAATACAATTGAAAGACATTTGAGAAAGTTAAACATAAGCTTCAAAATTATACCAAATCTAATACGAGATATTGGTTAGAATTGTTGCTTTAATGTAAATAATTGAATGAAATTTGTAATTGTTTGCCTGATTATTATCATAATCCTCAATGTTAATTTATACACTTTGTGAGAAATAGGCGAACCATAAGTAAGCCTTCTTAGATTTCAGCGATGATTCGCTTTTCAACAATTTCCCCTTTACTACCATTCCAGACACCTCTTTGTTAATTTACAGAATCACTCAGTTATGATCCCTTTAAACTGAAGATTATCCAACATCTTGGGTCTCCGGTAGTTCTTCAATAAGAGGGAACACATCACAACACTAACAGAAGAAGCTGCCATTGCAGCTCCAGCCATCCATGGAGGAAGACGAAGTCCAGTAGATGGAAAGAAAGCCCCAGCAGCTACTGGTATGCCAATCATATTATAACTAAGTGCCCAAATATAATTCATGCGAATCCGTGAAAAGGTTTTCCTAGAAAGATCAATGGCAATAATAACATCCTCTAAGTTGTTTTTCATTAGAACAATGTCAGCGGCTTCAATGGCAATGTCTGTGCCAGCACCTATTGCCATTCCAACATCAGCGGATGCTAGAGCCGCTGAATCGTTTATTCCATCCCCAACCATTGCCACAATTAATCCAGATTTCTGCAAACAGAAAATAATAGCTAAAAATTATAGCTAAGAACGTCTAAAGTGAAGAGTTGTTATCCATTTAGTTTCTGGGATTTTCATCAACGATATGGTATCTGCTATTTAAAATTGCAATATTCATGTTTACGCTTATTAAAAATTAATACGCTGACGATACTTGCTATATGCAATTTGTGAGACTAGCAAATACTTTGCATTGCAGTTGTATTGGCATGCCATAGACAAGGGGTCTCTAAGGTTAGAATTTTGGAGTCTAGTGGCATCAATAGATTTAGAAGTATCACAAGGAGAACTAGATTTGTGGACCTGTTTCTCGTATTTTAGTTAAAACTCAAACAATTCCAAGAGAAATCTAGATTAAGAGAAAAGTTGCTAATTGAAGGGCACATATGCAATCTTTACGTTTCAGAGGAATAAAATTGAAAAGTACAGGAACTTTATAAATGCCATGGGAATGCACTTCAAATACCTGCAGTTCCTTTACTTTCTCTGCCTTCTGATCAGGTTTGGCCTCAGCAACAACTGTATCAATCCCGACCTCTTTGGCAATAGCTCTGGCAGTACCCCAGTTATCTCCTGTTACCATGAGAGTCCTCACTTTCATAGAATTGAGAATAGATATAACATCTGCAGCTCCAGGTTTCAATGGATCAGATATAGCTATAATTCCGACAACCTCATGATTCATAGAGACAATAACTCCAGTTTGAGCCATCATCTCAGCTTCCATGAGAATTTCAGAGGCTTTTTCTGGAATGTTAATTCCTATATCCACAATCAGACTCTTGTTCCCGATGATGAGTTCTATATTGCCAACTGTAGCTTTGACACCATGGCCACTAATACAAACAAAGTCCCGTGCTTCAGGCCAGATATGGTTTTCTTCTTCTGCTTCTCTGAGCTTCTTAGCATATTCCACTATGCCTTTCGCCAACGGATGCTCACTGTTCACCTATTAAGGATGCACCATATTGAGATATGTGATGCAGAAAACAAGTGAAAAGAAAATTGGGTAAATTGCAGATACACCCCCTGTACCGTCGCCAAATTGAACATACTACCCCTATAGTTCTATTGTTGCAAATAGACCCCCTGAGTGAAAAGTTTTTGACCTTTCAAGTTTCTATCTGCAACCACAGAACTACAGGGGTAGTAAGTTCAGCTTGGTGATTTTACAGGGGATCTACCCACAATTATGATGTGATGGTTATGCCATTAGAAAGTTAGCATCATGTCACACTTCTTTCAAATAGTAAAGGGCAGTGTGCAAGTTATTGCAGACATCTAAAGCAACATTGTGGATGAAGCTTATGTACATTGTTCTTTCTCTGTCTCAATTTTATCGTAAGGATTGCTTTTTCTTTCTTTTCTTTCTCCTTGCAGAACAGTTTGACTCCAACAAGAATAGCAGAGATATCATCTGCTCATTTTAAATAGCAGAGATATCATCTGCTCATCTTATTTTAGGAAGGCTGAGAGAGAGATCTACCTCAGCAGCTGCAACATATTCATAGAACTCGTATATGGTCATGTCTTTGAGGAGCCTTGTGCTAACAACAGTAGGCTTTCCAAGTGTAAGCGTGCCAGTTTTGTCAAAAACAACACAGTTGACCTGCAATTAGTGGCATTCAATCTTTGATTATCATATTTAAAATATGGTTTAAGGAAATAAATATGAAATAAGGAAATTTTTGAAAATTTTCTATGAATCTTTCAATATCTGTTTCCTCCAAGAACGGTGATAATAATATTACCATGTTAAGATGAAGCAGACAAATATATCTTCCTAAAGATGGTATGTGGTACCCTAGGTGTTGTGCGCGGCGGAAGCTTCGAGTCGACACGAACAATAACTCGAGATAAATCACAACCACTAAGCAAATCACAATCACAGCAAGAACAAACTATTTACGTGGTTCGGCAAGTTGCCTACGTCCACGGGGCAAGGAGGTGAGAGTTCTTACTATTAGAAATCAAGAGAATACAAACAGAGTTACAACTCACCGATAAAACCCTAAAACAAAGCTCTAGATCTCTCACAAATCTCCCACAATTGGATGCAGCAATCCTCTCCAAAAGACTGCTCAAAATTGTCCTTACTTAATCCTAACTAATCAGGATTAGAGTTATATATCAGCTCCAAAACGAACCGGGTTGAAAACCTAAAGCCCAGCCCAAACAGCCTGCGGTCGACCGTGACGGTCGACCGCGCAGGTATCGCGGTCGACCGCGGCGGTCGACTGAACACTCCCGACAGAGAACAAATCGGCTACAGGAAACTCACGGTCGACCGCGGCGGTCGATCGAACCAAACGATAGAGCTCAAAAATCCTACAGGGTCCACGCGGTCGACCACCTTCAGCTCCCAGCTCTTCCTGACCCTTGTGCACGTTCGCGGTCGACCGCCGCTGACTCGCGGTCGATCGCCAGTCTGCCTGGCTGAATTTTTGGGTTGTTTTCTTCAACTGTTTGCCAATTCTTCAATTCTCCACCTCGGCGAATGTTTCTACCAAAACTGAGCTGACACCAAATCATCCAAAAGTCCCGCAACAAGTTCGGGAACCAAACTAGAGCTGAAACGTGATCTTCTCCCATCTGAATCAACAGATCAAATCGACTGCATCTGAAAGACTGCCTACGTATCCTCTTGTCCAAAGAATCAAGCCGAACGTAGTTCACCCAAATGGCCTCCAAAGACCTCAATCTACTAGAAGAGTTCGCAACCCTTCTCCAACATCACGATCAAGTCTATGGCTGATAGCATCTCCAATGACCCCAAACTGAAACAATCCAAACATCTCCACCTGAGATGAACCAATGGCCATATCCAGACTCCATCTATCAGCTACACTCAAATCGATCAACCTATCATCTGCATCCAAATCAATATGATTCCCAATCTGTGTCACATCAGCTGGAATCCCAAATGATGCAGTATGATCTGGAGTCTCCACCCAACGTGGAGTAGTATCACTCTCCACCCGCTGTGATGTCCCAAATATCTGATCACCTCTCCACTTGCTGAGAGTCAAACGTGACATACCCTGCTCAGAACAAAGTCAGAAACCAATACCTGATAATCAAACACGCATTTGACTCCCAAATATGCTGTCGGATCAAATCTCACATCCACGATGTGACCAAATACTGGGTAGTCAAACATCCGACGTAACCCAAAATCTGAAGCAACTCTACCAGATCCAAAATCTCTACATGCAGCAGTAGTAACCTATGCATAAGATGGTCCAAACATGTCGTAGCCCGCACACCAATGCTAATGCTCGACATCAAACGCCGATCCTCCTCCAGCAAGGAACAGCTCCCCAAATCTGCTATCTCATCACGTCGCCTCAAAGTTTCCACACCAATGAAGTATCTCCAATTGTCATGAGCTCGGCACGAACGTAAGAAAGAACTCATACCATAATCAGAACGTCGGGTTCCTTTCTATCAACACACTTCCTCCATCTGTTGCGGGCTTCTAGGATTTCACACCAACGAGACTTGGTTGCAACCCACCAATGCCTAGAATAATCCCCAACTACGGAAACCACATACCTATTACCTCCTAATAATGCTCCCTTAGAAGGCCCCCGAATGCCTGAATGAACACCCCTCAGAAGATCCCTCGAATGATGGATAGAAGTGCCAAATTCCACCCCGATCTTCTTGCTCATACCAATGGGTTCACAGGACTTCAACTGTAGGTCAAAACACTCATCAACAACCAATACACGGTATTACCAATCAAATAACCCAGCATCAAACAACGCCACAGTCTAGCCGAATCTTATGAAGTCGTCAGCTCCCTATCAATCGCCGTGCTTCCGAGCAAATAATATAAATTACTCCTTCTGACGCCCTTCATCACAATCATGGACCCCAATGTGACCTTCTAACGTGCATCCACCAAGGTCACCCTATAGCCTGTTGTCTCCAAAGCTCCAAGTGAAATAATGTTCATCTTTAATTGTGGAACGAACCTCACTTCATCCAACTCTCGCATCATCCCGTCACTCATTCTAATCCGAATAGTACCAATGCCACCAATAGAGCATGCATGTCCATTACTCATGAGCACGACATCCTCTCTTTCCAACTCCTGAAAACTGGAGAACAAATCCCTCCTATGGCAAACGTGATAAGAAGCACCCGAATCCAATATCCACTCCGTAGAGTTGGCATCACAAACTGATGGTAGTGCGGATAACGAATAGCCTAAAGAATTCGAATCTGAATTGTTGCCACTAATCTTGATAACATTCACCTCTGAAGCTTGTACAGCTTTCCCCTTATTCTTCTCAGCTCGATCTAACTTTGGGCATTCAGCTTTCCAATGTCCATCATCTTTACAAAAAGCACACTGATTCCTACGAATCTCACGATGTGCACCTCTAGACTGTGACCTCCTGCTTTGATTTGAACCACGGCCTTGAACTACTAATGCATCTCCCGATGCCTTCTCGGAGGACTCACAAACACTCTTCCTCAACTCATAATTCGCCAACGCTGAGGTCACCTTCTTGTAGCTAACAGTAGTTCTTTCATTAATCATAGTGAGAACAAAGGTACCATAATCATCCTCAGGCAACGAACACAAAAGTAGCATCGTCTTGTCTTCATCCTCAACTATGATATCCACATTGGCCATGTCTGAAAGTAGCTTCGTGAAGTTGTTAACATGCTCCCTGATGGAAACTCCCCTCTTCATCTTGAACTGGTAAAACCTCTTCTTCAAGTGAAGCTGATTCTCAATGCTCTTCGTAAGTTACTTCTCATTGAGGGTTTCTCACATGCTCTTCGCCGACGTCTCGTTCATCACATCATAAATAAGATCCGGCGTCAAGCATGACCGAATAACTCCACACACCCTACTATTCATTTTTTTCCAAACATTTTTTTTCATATCAGCAGGTTTCTCTTACAACTCAATAGTCTCTTTCAAGTTTTGAGCATTCAACGCATCCATCATCTGGCACCTCCACAATCCGAAATTGATCTTGCCGTCGAACTTCGGAACATCAATCTTCGTGTTATTGATGCCCAAACTATGTATCGTCTTCGTAAGAGACGAACCTGATGTGCTTGATTCTCTCATGTTGTCGATCTAACTCTTCAAATAAGAATCCAACAGCGAATCCTTCGAACAAACTCCTAAGTCTAACTCGGAGCTCTGATACTAATTGTTGTGCGCGGCGGAAGCTTCGAGGCGACACGAACAATAACTCGAGATAAATCACAACCACTAAGTAAATCACAATCACAGCAAGAACAAACTATTTACGTGGTTCGATAAGTTACCTAGGTCCATGGGACAAGGAGGGGGGAGTTCTTACTATTAGAAATCAAGAGAATACAAATAGAGTTACAAATCTCACCGATCAAATCCTAAAACAAAGCTCTAGATCTCTCACAAATCTCCCACAATTGAATGCATCAATCATCTTCAAAAGACTGCTCAAAATCGTCCTTGCTTAACCCTAACTAATCAGGATTAGAGTTATATATCAGCTCCAAAAGGAACCGGGTTAAAAACCCAAAGCCCAGCCCAAACAGCCTGCGGTCGACCGCGTAGGTATCGCGATCGACCGCGGCGGTCGACCGAACACTCCCGACAAAGAACAAATCGACTACAAGAAACTCACGGTCGACAGCGACAGTCGACCGAACCAAACAATAGAGCCCAAAAATCCTACAGGATCCACGCGGTCGACCGTGAAGGTCGACCGCCTTCAGCTCCCAGCTCTTCCTGACCCTTGTGCACGTTCGCGGTCGACCGCCCCTGACTTTCTGGGTTGTTTTCTGACCCTTGTGCACGTTTGCGGTCGACTCGCGGTCGACCGCCAGTCTGCCTGGCTGAATTTCTGGATTGTTTTCTTCAGCTGTTTGCCAATTCTTCACCAGGTACCTACAAGTTCTAATATTTCACACACATAGAAGCTGTACCTACAAGTTCTACTATTTCACACACAAATCTGTATTAGTCTTTGGGATGGATTCGTTCAGTACCATCACACGAATTACAATGTAAGTAAGTAGAAAGAAAAAGAAACCTGTATTCATAATATTAGAATCAAGACGTGCTATTTTATACATTAATGGAGCTCACTGAGGCTAAACATGCCGTGCTATTGTCTAGGTTGATATTAATTCACTGAGAGTCTGAGACTAACTTTGCCTAACTTTGAGAAGAGTATAAGCTCCGTGGTGACAGTTACTTTTCCCTGGCAACATGTACTACCTAAAGTTCCATGTTACTACACATATTTAATTTATGGTAAATAAAACATAAATTTAATGTAGGTTCTATGAAATGAAGAAAAATGAAAAGAAAAGTTTGTTCAAGTCTATGTCTGATAAATGCACAGGGTCAAGAATTTGAATCATAAGGTGCAGAAGGGGATCAAATAATTTTCAGATTTAGAAATCTTGAAGCCAATTTGAAAATTGTTCAGCATGGTTTTTGCATTCCTCTTTTAAAAAACCCATTTAAATGCTTTTCAGATTTAGTGCATCAAGAGCACGAAACTTCTTGTCTTTTGTTTCAAAGAATGCATCCAACAATCCCTCATCTCCTCGACATTACATCTTTGTTTCATGGAAAAGTATAGACTTGTAAAGTGTCATCTGATTACAGTGGAAAGCGCACAGAAAGGCTTTCATACATACCTTATGAGCACTTTCCAATGCTTGACCTCCTTTAATCAGCACTCCTTGAGTAGCACCAATCCCTGTACCCACCATAACAGCAGTAGGAGTTGCAAGGCCAAGTGCACATGGACAGGCTATGACCATCACTGATATGCCAAATTGAAGAGCAAGCTGAAAACTATTCATTGAAGATGGTATCCATGTTTCGGGGTAATAATTAAAAATCCCAGCTGAAAACCACAAAAACCAAGAAGAGAATGCAAGAAAAATGACCTGCAAAAACCCAAGTAAGTTGTGCAACATTAGGCAAAGATAAGCAATATCTGATCTACTTTCATAATGAGATATTAAAAAGGTTAGCAATCAGTACTTCGGTAAATGGTACGACAGTCAAAACACTATATAACAAAGCCACAAATTGCACAATGGCCTTGTATGCATATAAGTATATTTCATTACTTTCTTGTTGCTATCTGATGCCAAAATATAATAATTAGTGAATAAACAACAGAAATTGTACATCAAGGAATGCATAAAGTTCATTTCAAAAGAAGGTGAACAGTATCAATACAGTATGCACCAGAAGTTGATGAAAAGGTAATGTCTATTAGCAAATTCTGTACAATTACGTTCAGTGACCTTATGTTAAGAGTTAGCAGAAGATGGATCCCCATACTATTGTGATGGATAAGTTGCCTAAACACCCTAGAAGCTAATCTATCACCATATCTGGATAAAAAATGGTACCACAAAATAATAACAAGTATCGCTATAGTATCTGCATAACTCGGTTCATAGTATCATTTATAGAGATGAAATCCCCCTAATTCATAATTCATTACTGAAGACGACACAATTTGAAAGATACAATAGCATGAAGTTTTAGATAACAGCTCTATCTCAAATATTTCAGACAATTTTACCGAGACAATATAAATGCTACCTTGCCAGTTATAATTGCTACCTTGCCAGTTATGTTGGTTTGGGTGAAGACCAAACCTACAGGCGACGAGCTCGAAGTCGAGGCGAGCTCAGGCGACGTCGACGCAGATCAGGCGAGCTCAAGCGTGGCGCGGGCGAGAGCGAGATCCGAAGTCGAGCAGGCGAGGTCGACAGCGAGCTGGAGGCGAGCTTGAGAAGATTGTCAGGCGAGCTCGAGATCGAAGTTCAGGCGAGGTCGAGGAGGACTACAGGCGAGGGCGGGCTCAAGGCTTGCGTCAGGCGAGCTTGAGGCGACGTAGCTCCGCAGGCGAGCTTGAGGAAATCCGCGGGCGAGGTGTCTCCGCGCAGGCGACCTCTTCACAGGCTGTCGACAGCCTGTCGATAGCTCAGCTAGGGTTTCCCTATAAAAGGGAAACCCTGTGCCCTAGCCCCCGCTGCTTCTCCTCCTTCTCACGATTTTCACCCAACCGGCGGCGGCTCCTCCTCTTTCTCTCTCTGCTCTTTTTTCTTTTCTCCAGCTCTCACGCGATTTGAGGGGAGGATAAAAGAGAGAATTTAAGAGAGGGAATTGGTATTTAAGAGAGGAAATTAGCACTGTAGCTACAGTATTGGTATTGTATTTATTAAGAGATCTTAAGTTTGAGATCTGCTCTTGCATTGTAATTTCTTAGATTAATAAGAAATTAATTGTGTGACTCCCAAGGATGTAGGTAAATTTGTCGATCCTCGTTAAATCTTGGTGTACTTTTCTCTATACTACGTTTCTGTTGTTTTAGGGGTTTAGCATAGCCTAGGTATTTTCCTAACAACTGGTATCAGAGCCTGAAACGATTTTAAAGAAGTCAGATTCAAGCGGGAGCGATGACCGCAGATGAAGGAAATGTGAGATTAGAGAAGTTTTATGGATCAGATTTCAGATTTTAGAAAATACAGATAGAGGATTATCTGTATCAGAAAAATCTGTATCAATCTCTCTCAGGAAAGAAGCCGGAGGGTATGAAAGAAGAAGATTGGAATCTTCTAGACAGAAAGGCCATCGGGGTTATTCGTTTGACGTTAACCCGCAATGTTTCTTTTAACATTACAAAGAAAAAGACCACGACAGGTCTTATGGCAGCACTCTCAAATATGTATGAGAAGTCATCAGCCTCAAACAAAGTTTATTTGATGAGGTGGTTATTCAATTTGCGAATGATGGAAGGTGCATCGGTAGCACATCATCTCAATGAACTCAATACAGTCACGACCCAATTGAGTTTAGTTGATATTGAGTTTGATGAAGAAATACGAGCGTTGATCATTTTGTCTTCCCTACCAGAAAGCTAGAATACTACAATCACAACTATGAGTAACTCGTCAGGAAGCAACAAGTTAAAGTTCGATGATGTTCGTGATCTGATTCTCAGTGAGGAGATCCGACGGAGAGAGTCGGGTGAAGCTATAACCTCTTCAGTATTCCATACAGAATCAAGAGGTAGAAATTCAACCAGAGGAAATGGATCAGATGATAGGAGGTCCAAATCCAGGAATTCTAGTAGCTCGAGTAGCTCAAAGGCTATCGAGTGTTGAAAGTGCGGGAAAACCGGGCACTACAAGAATCAGTTTAAGAGTGTACAGAAGGAGTGAGAGGCAAAGACAGATGCAAATGTTGTTTCCATCTCAGGAAGAGATGATGCATTGATATGCTCTTTGGAGAGCAAGGAGTCTTGGGTGTTGGACTCTGGAACATCATTCCATGCTACTTCTTAGAAAGAATTCCTCAAGAAGTATATCCCCGAAAATTTTGGAAATGTATACATTGGTGATGATCAACCGTGTGTCATTATTGGCAAAAGTGTAGTGAAGATTAAGTTGAACTGGTCAGTATGGGAGCTGAAGAATGTCAGTTATATTCCCGACCTGAAAAAAAACTTAATCTCAGTAAGCCAGTTGGCTAGTGAACGCTACACTATGACTTTCCATTGTGATGATTGAAGGATTTTAAAAAACGTAATGATAATTGCCTGAGATAAGAAGACTGGTACCCTGTATATGACAGCAGGTGCACGTTATTTGATCTCAGTTGCAGCAGGCAATGAGACTTCAAAGTTGTGACACCAGAAACTCGGTTATATGAGTGAGAAGGGGCTGAATATCATGCACACAAAGGGAAAACTCCCAGGACTGCAGTCAGTAGAGATGGATATGTGTGAAGAATGCATACTTAAAAAGCAAAAAAGAGTCAGCTTTCAGACAAGTGGCAGACCCCCTAGGAAGGAGAAGCTAGAGCTCGTTCACTCAGATGTTTGGGGACCAACCACCATCGTGTCCATTGGTGGAAAACACTACTTCGTGATTTTTATCGATGATCACTCTCGAAAAGTGTGGGTCTACTTTCTAAAGCATAAGTCAGAAGTATTTGAGGCTTCCAGAAGATGGAAAGTCATGATCGAGAATGAGACTGGTCCGAGAATAAAAAACTCAGAACAGAAATTGGTGATGAGTATGAAGACACCAGATTCAAGAAGTTCAGCTATGAGCACGGGATCGGAATGGAGAGAATCATGCTCGGCACGCCTCAGCACAATGGTGTAGCTGAGCGCATGAATAGAACGTTGACAGAGAGAGCCAGAAATATCTGTATACAGTCAGGTCTACCGAAGCAGTTCTAGACAGAAGAGGTCAACACAACAACTCACTTGATCAACTGAGGTTCATCGGTTCCATTGGAGCACAGAATACCAGAGGAGGTATGGTGCAGAAAGAAGGTAAAACTCTCGCATCTCAAAATTTTCAGGTTGTGTAGCTTATGTGTATATTAGTGATCAATGTAGGAATAAGCTTGATCCCAAGTCCAAGAAATGCACTTTCATCGGCTATGATGAAGATGAGTTCGGCTACTACATTTGGGATAACAAAAATAAAAAAGTGATCCGCAGCAGAGATGTGATATTCAACGAGAATGTGATGTACAAGGACATGCACAAGACAGATGACTCAGAGAGCGAGTTAACATTTGTAGATGCAGATGATGTCCCGAGTAACCTCTCGGAAGAACCCAATGCAGAAGGTCCTAAGCTAGAAGAGACTGTTGGACAGAACGATGTGCAGGAACCTGACGCACCGGTTCCGATATTAAGAAGATCTTCTTGTCCTCCTGTGCCTAACAGCAGATACATGAATTATATGTTACTGACAGATGGAGAGGAGCTTGAAAGCTTTGATGAAGCTTGTCAGAGTGGAGATACGAGCAAGTGGGAGCTTGCCATGAAAGAAGAGATAAAATCTCTGATCTCCAACCAGATATGGAAACTAGCTGAGTTACCCATGGGGAAGAAGACACATCACAACAAGTGGGTGTATCGAGTGAAAAAGGAACAGGATGGTTCCAAAAAATACAGAGCTCGACAAGTTGTCAAAGGATTTTAACAGAAGATCTAAGGAAGTAAGAATCCAACGGATATGTTAACAAAGACAGTGACCTTTCAGAAACTAAAGTTGTGCGCAACTTCAGTTGGCCTTTATGCATAGGTAATGAGGGCGGAGCCACACAAGAGAAGGTGCTTGTTGAGATAGTCTATTGATGACGGTTTGGTCTCTAAGTGGGAGATTATTGGTTTAGGTGTAGACCAAATCTGCAACCGACGAGCTTGAAATCGAGGCGAGCTCAAGCGACATCGACGCAGATCAGGTGCGTGGCACGGACAAAGGCGAGATCCGAAGTCGAGCAGGCAAGGTCGACGGCGTGGTCGAGGCAAGCTTGAGAAGATCGTCAGGCGAGCTCGAGATCGAAGTTCAGGCAAGATCGAGGACTGCTGGCGAGGGCGGGCTCAAGGCTTGCGTCAGGCGAGCTGAGCTTGAGGCGACCAGCTCCGCAGGCGAGCTCTTCACAGGCTATCGACAGCTTAGCTAGGGTTTCCCTATAAAAGGGAAACCCTGTGCCCTAGCCCCCGCTGCTTCTCCTCCTCCTCCTCGCGATTTTCACCCAAGCAGTGGCGGCTCCTCTTTCTCTCTCTGCTCTTTTTTCTTTTCTCCAGCTCTCACGCGATTTGTGGGGGGAATAAAAGAGAGAATTTAAGAGAGAGTGAATTGGTATTTAAGAGAGGAAATTAACACTATAGCTATAGTGTTGGTGTTGCATTTATTGAGGGATCTCAAGTTTGAGATCTTCTCTTGCATTGTAATTTCTTAGATTAATAAGAAATTAATTCTGTGGCTCTCGAGGACGTAGGCAAGTTTGCCGAATCTTTTTAAATCTTGGTGTACTTTTCTCTATACCGCGTTTCTGCTGTTTTAGGGGTTTAGCGTAGCCCCGGGTATTTCCCTAACAAGTTAACCCATCTTTCTAAAAAAAATTAACTTTAAGAAATTTTACCCCAAAAAATTAATTTGGGATATTCATGATCTCAAAAAATGCAGAACCCCTAAAATGAAGAAGGGGAAAAAATCTAGGTTAACTTACTAGAGGAACAAAATACTTGGAGATTCGGTCCGCAAATTTCTGAACTGGAGCTTTCGCCAACTGTGCTGACTCAACAAGACGAACAATCTGCGAAAGAGTAGTCTCAGAACCTATATGTGTTACCTTCACATGCAACACGCCATTCTCATTAACAGTCCCACCAATTACTCTGTCACCCTTCTCCTTTGCAACAGGTCGAGATTCACCTGTTATCATGCTCTCATTGACATGGCTCTGACCCCATAAAATGAAACCATCTGAAGCCACTTTTCCTCCAGGCAATATTTTTATCACATCGTTCTTTTGTATCAATCGACTATCAATTTCTCTCTCGCTGAACATATTCCCGTCTTCATCATATACTAATAGTACTGCAGTTTCAGGCGTCAAGTCCATAAGCTTGGCGATGGCTTCAGATGTTTTCCCTTTGGCTAAGACCTCAAGATATTTTCCAAGCAGAATGAAAGAGATGAGCATTGAACTAGTCTCAAAAAAATCAGTCCCCACAAAATTTTCAGACGTTGCTGCTTTAAGCACAGTATAAAGTGAATAAAAGTATGCTGTATTGGTCCCAAGGGCGATTAGAACATCCATATTGGCAGCTCCTTGTCGGAGGGCTTTATACGAACCAATGTAAAATCTCCTTCCAATTATAAATTGGACAGGAGTTGTTAATATCCACCTGAAAATAACTCCAGCTGTTAACGAATTCACCACTTTAGTTTCTAAACAATGGTGGATCCCTGGGATATACATGAAGACCATAGATGAGAGAAACACTGGGACTGTAAAAATTAAACTCCAAAGAAAATGTCGACGATACCGCATAATCTCGTCATGTCTGTGAATTTCCTTTTCCCCTCCATCAGGGTATATCGAAGCTTGAAAATTTCCATATTTTATTGACTCGATAGCATCAATGAAGTTACGAGGACCTGTTTGGTCTGGTTTATACGATACAGAAATCTTTTGAAGCACAGGATTGATTTTTATGACATCAACCCCGGGGAGGGCAAGAAGACAATTTTCAATCATCTGTAGAGATTTTTCAGTGTGAACTCCTTCCAGCTTGAGATGTACCATATTCATATCTTCTCCTGTGCTGATAAGCACAGCTTCAAAACCAGTATCTTCAACTGCCTCCATGAATTGATTAGCACTTGCAAGCTTAGGATTGTACTGAATTTCTGCTTCTTCAGTTGCCAATGCTACCAAAGCTCTCTGGACTCCACAAATATCTCTTAAAGCTGATTCTATAGTACTTGAACAAGACGTACAAGTCATTCCTTTTATTCGAATTCTGCATATTAGAGTAGATTTTTCCCTTGGTTCTTGTTTAATTGACGCCGCTTGGAATCCAGCATCTTCAATGGTCTCTCTTATTGCATCCTCCTGCAAAAGTGATCCAGCCTTGACATGAGCATGTGGATTATGTCCATAGAAAATAGAGACGGCTATAATGGGTGATGTATGTATCCTCTCTAAAAAACTATAACGAAAGTAAAGAAGTTTTCACAAGACATGCATAAAAATTGCTATATTCAAAACAATAAATGGAAAGAAGAAGAAGAAGAAAGTCACCTTAAAACACTGAAACACATGATATCGGTCTTAAAATAATCGATGAAACCTAATGTTCAAGATTTGCTGCTAACATTGCAAGAGGGTGTCAACTAGTCTGGATTCTATGATACACTGTATATGGCTGCCAATGTATCTAAAGACGTATACTGCATTAAAGATAATATTAACTGAACTATAAAGTTTCCTAGGGAAATAAGATATGAGACGTGTATAAATTAACTGAGCCAAGAAGGGACCGTTAACTGAGCCATCAACAGGGCCATGTGAATCCAGGATGGGGAATCGAACCCAGGCACTACTTGGCTGGCATAATGCTAAGCATCAACCACCTCGGCTCACCCCGTACTGGAACAAAATCTTGATTTCTCTTGGACATTTCTCCGAACAGGTTAGCTGCCTTTTTGAGCGCAGGCAGATTTATTACTCATCCTTGAGCGAGTTCTTTGAGCTGGGGGCAGTTTGCGCCCCCCTGCATCTTCTAAGGATTGATTCGGTTGGGGTTTTGAGGAGGGGAGACAATGAATTGGACAGGGAGGTACCTCTCTTAGGCTTCTTGTTTCGTTAGAAGACATCATTTTGATTTTTATTTTGATTTTGATTTTTTATTTATTTACTTAATTGTCCCGCCCTGCACCAAACCGAGATCGATGTTCCTACGATTTCTACTCTTTATTAGACTGCGGGGCGCACGAACATATGATTTTGATGCATCTCAAAGTTTCATAATGCTTTTGGAGATTCCCCCCGTTCTGCTTTCTCAGTTGCGCTTTTGTTTGGGTTAATTGCGGATATACCCCGCGTAGTTCTATTGATAGGGATATGAGCCCCCGAGTGAAAATTTTTACTCTTTTTCCCTCAGGGGATGTCTTCGTCAAAAATCAAATTTATGTTTCCTGGAGTCTAAAAGAGTCGGGAAATTTTCAGCTAGAAGATCTATCTGTAACTATATAACTAAGAAGGGCCTATTAGCACTTGGGCGATCGGGGTGTTAACGGAGCGGATACGGCTCGGATATGGCACTTACCATATCCATATCCGCTTACCCATCTCGGATACGAATACAGATACAGATATACGTCGGTAAGAAAAATTCATATCCATATCCGTCAAAATCGGATACGGTTACGGATATAGATGCGGATATATAAACGGATATGCATGCAGATACAAAAATGATATGAGAAAACTAGATAGTATTCAGAAAAAAATAGTCATGTGATACAAAAAGAGTTCGTTAATATGTTCATTATGATTGAAAAGCTAAGATTAGACATCTTGATCATCAAAATTAACCACAAATCCATAATCTAAGAATCGAAACTATCGTAAGAGTATTACCAATATATATTCGGATATTTTCGGATACGGATACAGATATTTCACTACAAAACCATATCCGCAACCATATCCTATCGGTAATAGATTTGAGTAACCATATTCGTATCCTAACGGATACGGTTACGGATATTTCCTTGGATACAGATACGGTTTGGCACACCTAGTAAGATGTCAATCGGCAATTAACCTTTTTATTTAAGGCTAAATAGCATTTAAATACCTTATACTTCCAATCACTTTGCACTTATACACTGCTCACTTGTTTTCGAAGCATTTATATACCAGAAGTTGTTAAAATTGGCATATTAGTACCCTCTATCATTCAAATATAAAAATTTGCACCCAAATATTCTCAATTGGCACTCACATGCTAATTGATTCTAAGTGTCACACGATAACATTTAGATAAAAGTTTCACGTTTGCATAATAGAGGGTACTAATTTGCTAATTTTAAACAACCTAGGGTATACAAATTCTGCAAAAGACAAAGGAGGATATATATGTGCCAAATTGCCAATTGAGTGAAACTATAAGCAATTTAAGTGCTATTTAGCCTTTATTAATTGCATTTTAAAAGACCTTATGAGGTCTAAGCCAAAGTGCTACTTCTACGTTAGACGCTTATTATGGAAATAGATGAATCAAATTGTGTTCAGAGACCATATACTCTAAACTTTTCTCTTGACATCCTATTCCTGTTCGTTTTCATTCAATAAATACTCATGAATATCTGAAAGTGTAGTTTTCATTCTTTTTGAGTTGGCTGGGCATTTATACTTAGTTTTTTCAAGGAGTAACAAATTCATTACAAAGTAAGTACAAAACAAGGCCTTAGAGCCATTGTCTTTGTTAGATAGTTTATTTTTTTAAAGCTTGTGGACCCCACCACAAGTGACCTTAGCCTAACTTGTTGAAAATTAATCACAACGTGCATAGTGTTTTCCCAAACGCTATAAATAGACTCCAAATCCTTAAGGAAAATCCATTCAAAAAACAACAATCAATATATACAGATATATATATATGTTGTAAAATAGCAGTGCTCGTAGGAACATTGCCTGGACCGAGAAGGTCTTATAGATCGAGGAGATCGTTGCCTGGACCGAGAAGGTCTTATAGATTTATGAGATCGTTGCCTTGACCGAGAAGGTCTTATATATCGAGGAGATCGTTGCCTTGACCGAGAGGTCCTATAGATCGAGGGATCTTGACAGTACTGGGTCGGTGTATATCAGAGTATTGTATTGCTGTTCTTGGAAGCAATTTAGCCTTGTGATCCTTGTATCGGAGTAGGCCAAATATTATTTTAAGCACAACGTTTTACAAACGCACAGCAGCTTAGTTAGAAAATTTTAAATTACTGCACTTCAGCTTTCTTTTCAGTTTTTGGTATTTTATATATGTATTATTCCAGATTTAACCACATGCGCCAACAATCTTAAAGCAATAATATGATCTACCATGGATCCTGCAAGGACTCTTGGAGTGAACTGTCTTAAGTTAGAGAACTTTGACGGTTCCAACTTCAACGCATGGCTTTGGAAAGTGATCTTCGGGATGTAACTCTTAAAAATTTACTATGTGGTCTCTGAGGAGAATCCCAATTCTAAAGAAGATTCTATGTCTGAAGCCTCTTGGGCTAGAGATGATCACTTCTGCAGGAGTTATCTTCTTAACTGTCTGACCGATCATCTAGCAGATGCTTACACCAACAAACCCTCTGCAAAGAAAATCTGGAATACTCTGGAGGACCAGTACAAGGATGAAGAGAAATTGTCCAAATCTCACCTCATCGACAAGTTTCTAGATTTTAAGTTCGAAGATGACACTGAGGTTTTGCCTCAAGTCAAAGAGCTTGAAAAGCTTGTTGTGAAGATGAAAGATAAAAAAACAAGTCTTTGTCAAACCTTCATTTCTGATGTAATTTTCAACAAGCTTCCTCCATCTTAGATATCATTCTTCACTGACATTCGAAGAAGAAAAAGATAGGTGGCTTTATTTGATTTGAAAAGATTCATTCAAATTGAGGATGAGACTCGGACTCGCACGAAGAATGAGCTCATCGCTAAGCAGAAGGCGTCTGCTAACATGATGGCTGCTAACTCTGAGAAGGGTAATAATTCATCTTTCAACAAGAAGAATAAGTTCTTTAACAAAAGGAAGAACCAGAATCCAAAGAACCTGAACGTTCAGAAGAAGGAGTTCAAGAAGAGCGGCAAATGCTTTAATTATGGGAAGCAAGGACATTTTGCCAAGGACTACAAAGCACCAAAGAAAGAAACTACACACAATGTCAATCAAGTGGATGATTGTGTGGCTATGATCTTCTAGGTAATAACTCCTAGCAGTAATATCTCTGATTGGTGGTTAGATACAGGTGCTACTTGTTATGTTTGCTCTAATAGAGATTTGTTCTCTTCTTATGTTGCTGCCAAAGAGAACGTATCAATGGCTAATCGTTCTGTGGTTCCTGTTCTTGGAACTGGGAATGTGGTGCTGACTCTCTCTTCAAGAAAGACTCTCTCATTGAAGGATGTGAAACATGTTCCCTCAATTGCTAAAAACTTAGTCTCTGAAAGCCTGCTATGTGATGCAGGTATGAGGCTGAATTTCCAATGAGGTAAGGCTGTATTATCCTTTAAGAAAATATATTTTGGCAATGTATATCTTACTAATGGCATGTATAAGATCAGTATTATTACACTCAACTTGGTTATAAATAAAGTATCCTCTTCTGCTTACTCCCCTGTATTATGACATAATAGGCTAGGACATGTAAATTATAGAAAATTGTCTAGCATGGAGAAGTTAGGATTACTTTCAAAATGTGAGGGTAACAAACCTGAGAAATGTGAAGTTTGCGCGCAAGCAAAGCTGGCAAGGAAGTTATTTTCAAGCGTCACAAGGAGCACTAACCTGTTGGATCTGTTTCATTCAGATACTTGTGACTTTAAGAGCTTCGTCACTCATGGCGGCAAGAAGTACTTCATCACCTTTATTAATGACCATTCTCGCTTCTGTCACGTTTATCTTCTGAAATCTAAAGATGAAGCATTCAGCAAGTTTGTCAAGTTTCAAACTCGAGTGGAGAAGCAGCTTGGACTGCAGGTAAAAAGACTCAGGAGTGACAGAGGAGGAGAGTATCGATCTAAGGAGTCGGAAGCATACTTCAAGGAGTATGAAATCATTGCTGAAACTACTACTCTGTATTCTCTGCAATCTAATAGGATTGCAGAAAGGAAGAATCACACATTAACCGAGATGGTGAATTTGATGCTAATCACATCTGGTTTACCTACTTGCTATTGGAGAGAAGCTTTGTTGATGGTAAACTGGATTCTAAACAGAGAACCCTACTCCAAAACTGATAGTACTCCTCATCAGTTATGGTTGGGATATCCAGACCCTTTGGATAATCTCAAAGTGTGGGGGTGTCTCGCATATGTTTAAATTCCAGATATCAAAAGGCCAAAGCTCGGACCAAAGGCTAACAAATGTGTGTTTCTTGGCTTCTCTAAAGATAGCAATGCGTGCAGGTTCTTGGACCTTGGAACCAACTCCATCATTGAAGCTCGGGATGTAGAATTCTTTAAGGATAAGTTTATCAAATATAAAGGCTTATTACTCAAAAAATATAACAGAGTATGCTAGTACGTCAGATGCACAAGAGAAGCCAGTTTCGAGAGAAACTGAAAGTGTTAATGATGAAGGAGTTACCGAACCATCTTCCAAGCGTGTCAGGAGACAGAAAAATTTTGGAGATGACTTCATCACCTATAATGTGGAAGGAGATCCACAGACTTTCCAAGAAGTAACGCAGACAACAGACGCACTTCTGTGGAAAGAAGCTATAGAGGATGAGATGGATTCATTGATCCAAAATCATACTTGGGAGTTGGTGAATGTACCTGAAGGTACAAGGCCTATTAGTTTCAAATGGATCTTCAAGAAGAAGCTTTATCCTGACGGTACTATTGAAAAGTACAAAGCAAGACTGGTGGCGAAAGGATTCTCTCAGAAAGAAGGTATAGACTTCTTTGATATTTATGCACCAGTTTGCAGGATCACTACCATTAGAGTGCTTATCGCATGGGCGATGATTAAAAGGTTCGTCATACATCAGATGGATGTGAAGACTACATTTCTCAATGGAGATCTCACAGAAGAGATCTACATGGAGAAACCAGAAGGACTTGATGCTCCAGCTGGTAAAAGTTTATAAACTTGTTAAGTCTCTATATGGACTTAAGCAGGTACTGAAACTCTAGCATGAGAAGTTCGACGGGGTTGTTTATAACAATGTGTATCAAGTTAGTGAATCTGACAAGTGCCTATACATCAAGGTCGTTAAAGAAAGGTAATGGTCATCTACCTTTATATGGATGATATGCTCATCATTAGGAGTGGTTTAGAGATAGTAATATCTGCCAAAAAAAAAATTTCAGCACAGTTTAACATGAAGGACCTTGGAACTACAGACGTGATTCTCGGAATCAAAATCATATACTCTAAAGAGGGTATTGGATTTTCCTAATCTCATTATGTCGAGTGCATGTTAAGGAAGTATGACTACAATGACTTACTAGAACTATCAGTGTCATACGATTACAACAAGAAGTTTCGACTAAACACTGGAAGACCAGTAGAGAAGCTGAGGTATTCAAAGATCATTAGGAGTCTCATGTATGCGATGAGCTGCATAAGGCCAGACACTGCATTCGCTGTAGGAATGCTTAGTAGGTTCATAAGTAATTCTGAAAATCTTCATTGGGATGTTGTCCAGAGATTAATGAGATACTTAAAAGAAACTACAGGTATGGGCCTATTCTACACTGGATATCCAGTTGTAATCGAAGGCTATTCAGATGCGAGCTGATGCTCAGAACCAGATGAGTGAAGATCTACTGAAGGATTTGTCTTCACTATAAGTGGAGTTGTCGTCTCGTGGAAGTCTAAGAAGCAGACCATGATTGCACAGACATCGATGGAATCTGAGTTCTTCACACTCTGTACTGCAGGAGATGAAGCTGAATGACTTAGTTATTTTCTCTGAGATATTCTATTGACAGAATTGTAAGGTGTAATTATTATCTATTGTGATAATCAGGCGGCGAGTGTTGTGACAACGAACTCGATGTTCAATGGAAAGAAGCGGACCATTCGTCTAAAGCATGACTATTTGAGAGAGCTCATCTATCAAGGAGTCATCTCTGTGATTGACATCTGATCTTCAGAGAATGTGGTTGATCCTTTGACTAAGGGTCTGAAAAAGGACATAGTCGAAAGGACGTCTACTGGAATGGGTCTCAAAGTTTTGTAAATCTTACAAATACTTACCATTTATATTAAGGTTTTAGTTCAAAGCTTATGCTACTAATGATAAGATATTTGGTTCAAAAGTTAAGTAAGATTTACAAAGTTTGGTGAGTCTTACAAATACTTACCATTTACATCTAGTTATTAGTTCAAAACTTATGCTACTAATGACAAGATAAATGGTTCAAAAGTCAAGTAAGATTTGCAAGTAAAATCCTAAGGGGGTTTAAATTTTCTTGGATTAGTCGGTGTCTAAGGTAAGGTTTAAGGGTTGCGTAACACACTTCACAAGGAACAATGTACTTAATTGATCTTTGATCTCCCTCTAGTACTATCCTTACATGGCTAAACTACCCGGGTAAAACTTTGATCTTTTTACCTATAATCCTATCATAAGAGAGGATGACTCTTAAGCCTTAATAAGTTCAAAGCATTTCGGATGCGAGATTTTTGATAGGAAACATGCCTAAAGAACTTACATATGCATGAGTAAAGATTTGGTCGTCTCCTATGGTATCTTACGGAAAGATACCTAGAGCCCTAGCAGAAACCAGGACATGCATAGTACCATAAATGAGCAAAGCAAAGGCAAAGACAAGTGTGGTTCAAAGTAAAAACTACCACAGATGAGTTTGATCTTGTGTGATCGCTGAATTTTTAGACATGTACTGGTTCAAGTCTCTACGATACTATACACCTATCTTTTATTCAATTGGTCTAAGGTGGATTCAAGTTCTTACGACATCTACCTTATGCATAACGATTGAAATGACGATATCGTTACATGACACTAATTTAAAATAAAAAAAACTTGTGGGAGATTGTTAGATAGTTTATTTTTTAAAGCTTATGGGCCCCACCACAAGTGACTTTAACCTAACTTGTTGAAAATTAATCACAACGTGGGTTTTATTTTTCTTCAGCAGTGCCAAACTCGAAGAAAAATTAGGATGTATGCCCTACATGCATAGTAAAATAATATTATTTTATTAGTGTATAGTATTTTTTCCAAACGCTATAAATAGACTCCAAATCCTTAAGGAAAATTCATTCTGAAAACAACAACCATATAT
>BQKN01000543.1:365502-391353 GCA_022839385.1 Asparagus kiusianus
AAAAAAAAAAAAAAAAAAAAGGCGGCGGTTCGGTTCAAGTATATGCTGGATGAGTAGACATTTTTTTTTAAGGAGAAGAATCAATAGAGAACTTGATACAGAATGTCATTTAAGTTTCATGTTATCATTTGTTGAAGTTCTCTTAATAATGTGAGAGAGTTTGCATTATAGGTGACCAGATTAAATCTAAAACATGAGTTGTCATACCAAACATGCAACTAGAACGTTACTAGCTCAAGAATTCCAAACATGTGTAAAATTTCATGCATCATATATAATTAAAACATATACATGAGCAACTTAAGTTACAAAATATTCTTAGAACACAAGCATAATTTATATCAATATTACCTCCTTATAAAACACATGCGTAAAATATTCTTAGAGTCTCATTACACACACATTTTCTGACATGATATATCACACGTTGTATAATGAGTTCTCGAATTCAATCTCTCAAATTTTTTTGAAAATTCTTGATTTTCTTTAGTGTAATGGATTCAAATCCGTAGGAGTCCCTCCATTTATATTTTTAATAAACAACTATTCACACAACTTCTTAAATAAGTTCTATCCTAACCCCCTTTGATAAAATTATTACTAAGAGAAGTTTCATATATACTGACTTCAGTCTAGGGGTGTCCAAACAGGCCCGGTTGGCCCGGGCCTGGGCCCAAGTGGGCCAGGCTCTGGGCCGCCCTGGTTTTTTTTATTTTTTTATTTCTTTAAATTTTTAATAATTCATAACCAAAAATTAAACAAAATTTTAATAAAAAACAATTATATTATTAATCTCTTGTAATTACATAAATTACAAATACAAAAAATTATAAAATTTAAAATAATAAAATAATTTTTTATTAATAATCAATAAAACATTTACAATTATAAATTTATTTTGGAAATTTATCGCATCACAATAGATGAATACATCTCAACTAGGTTGACACATACTCATCTATATCACTATCATTTGCAACTGTATCCAAAATAAGTTATCATAAATTTTTAGCTAAGAAATAAAAATTACAATTTGAGGAATAATGTTTACTTTTTATATCTATCTGTTAGTCCCAACTCTTCAAATTTATCTTTAATATCAGTCATCTGATCGATGTCTTGCGTTCTCTTCTCGTACCTCCACCAATCTTGTAGGCATATTACCACATGTACAGTATATGGATCTAACGATGTCTTGTGGTTGTCGATTAAACGTCCTGTTGTGCTGAAGGCGTATTCCGAAGCTAACATGGAAACATGCACTGTTAGTAAGTCACGAACCATGATGAAAAGTATAGGATGTGAAACTGTTCCATATACTTTTCACCACCGCAAAATATCTTAATTATTATTTTGACATTTAACTAAAGATGCAGTTAAATATTGATCAATTTCAGAAACCTTCGCTGATGATCCAAGTCAATATCCACCAGTTAGCTCAGCTATCATTGATTCCCTATCAAAACTCGCACTTTTGCCCCGACTTGAGCTCGTAGAAGCATAAGTTGTAGACTGATGTCTAGTTACACCTTATTTAGCTGCATACCCATCATATAATCTTTAAAAATAATTTCTAATAGTATTATTATGAGTAAGAGCAGTAATGGTTTGACCATCATTAGTGATTATAATCATATTATCACACAAGGAATTTAACAAACTTCGAAGGCTAATATCCTTCAAACACTGATCAATAAGAACCCCCAAACAAAAAATAATAGGAATAGGCCTAAAATACTAATTAAATTTACTTTCCATTTGAAAAAATATATTTTCAAAATAATTATCCATACGATATTTATTAAAAAATTGAATATTTAAAACTTGTAAAGCAACTAAAGTTATGGTTGGATAATAACAACCAGATAATAACATAGTAGCATCATAAAAAACTTGTAACATCTCTTTTAAATTACTTATAACTTTCCATTCATTCTCAGTTATTTCATACATACTACCAGAGCTAGAACTATAAGTATAGAAAGCAATAAAATTATTTATAATTTTTTTATATTCTATTGCTACATTTAACATTGCATATAGGTAGAATTCCACCTATGGTCAACATCTTTTGGAATTAGTCTGGGTTTTAAATTTTTTCTTTTATAGAATTATTTTTATCTTTTAATTCTTTATTCAGAAGCATTACGAACATAAGCTACGGACCTAACCTTTTCGGTCATAGATTTAATTTTACCAAATGTACTTTGAATAATTAAATTTAAAATATGACATACACATCTAATATGAAAAAGATCATCATGACATGGCAATAGCAGAGATATTTTGATATAATCAACAGCTATATTATTATTACTTGCATTATCTAGTAAATTTTTTTTGAAATTTTTAATTTTATAAGTTTATCAATTATTAAATTTATAATATTAATACCAATATGCGACTCTTTAAATACAATAAAAGAAATAACTCTTTTAAATATTTGCCAATTATCATCAATCCAATGTGTTGTGATACATAAATAACCAGTTTGTACTCTACATGTCCAAATATCAGAAGTTAAAGAAAATTTACACTTTAAACTTTGAAAATAAGAAATTATTTTTTATTATTCATTCTGATAATATTTTAAAATATCACGCTGACAAGTTTGACGAGAAATTTTTTTAAATGCGGGATAAAGACCATCTGTAAACAAACCTTCAAATTCATCATCTTCTACTAATTTAAAAGAAAGATTTTTAAATATAATAAACCTGATACACATTTCCTGGCTCGAACTGCGTCATAATTCCAACTACCGAGACTACCAGAATATGAGGATTGGGAGAGTAAATATTGTTGGATATCACATTGAAGCGTCTGGCCTTTGTTGTGTTTATCTAAATGTCGTTTGAGGTGGTTGATGTCGCTCTTATGATGAGGTTGGAATATATGGCCGCACAACGCACACTTAGCCTTTTGGGTGAGAAGCCTACCGTGTTCATTTCTGGTGACTTCTATCTTCTCAAAAAAAATTTACACATCGGATATCGGCCTTTAGGAGCTCTTGGTGCAGAATCGTCGCCACTAAAGTCGCGATCAACATCGGTAGGAGTAGGAGGAGTAGCTGCAGCTCCTATAGTATGAGGACTCATTTCAAGATCAGGAGTTAGGTTTTGCCCTTAATAATCAGAGGAGGAAGCCATTTGATTGAAGAATTAGAAAGGAAAAGTGTATATTAGAGAGTATTAGAGAGAAGCAGATGAGTTTTGGATGAGAAAAATAAATAAAAACCCCCCTCTATTTATAGATCCAGACCCCTAGATAAATGACTAAAATACCCTCAAATTTTGGTCATTTTTGACCATTTTTGGGGGTATTTTGGCAAAAAACAAAAAAAATAGCCGTTTTTGACCGTTATAGCCGGTCCGGCCCGGCCAAGCCCAACACCCCAAACGGTCACAAATGTGACCGTTTTAGCCGGGCCAGACACGGGCCAGCCAGACCCGACCATTATCCTGGTCGGGCCAGGACGGTGTGGGCGCCGATGAAGGGGCCCGGGCTGGCCGGGTTAGGGCCGGGCTCGGGCCTCAGGCCCAATTGGACACCCCTACTTCAGTCCATAGACAAATTTCAATCTTCTATATGTACATAGGATTTTTCAATGTCTAAATGCAGTGCATTTCTGATGTCTCCATATGCTCTTAATTCGAATTAATACATTTTTCTTAGGTCCCATATTAAATTTTTTCCATATGTATCGCAATTTTAATTATTATTATTATTATTAACTACTGAGAGTTATTTAACTTTTACTGCATATTTAACTTCTGTTCGATCTTCAAGAGGTCCAGCCCATAGCGGCTTCATTTTGGGCTGGTGCCCACCTCATTGTGGCCTTCGAGCTTCAACCGTATAACTACGGAAATTTTTGGGGTAAGTTTCGCAAACAACCCTGAACTTTGGGGGTTTTCTACAAAACCCCAGAAAATTGTCCCCATAAAATCCCCAAACCTTCGTCGTCTCAGAGCTCACTGGTTACTTGCCAGTTACAGTTGGGGGGATCCACTGATTACGTGAGACACGCCAAAGTTCAGGAGGTTTGTGGAGCAAAAAGAGTTCATATGTTACTTATTACAGCACCCCCAAAAGTCCAGAGGCGTTTTCTCAAATTAAAACAGTTCAGGTTTGTTTTCTTCAACGCCCCAGAATCCGGGGGTTTTCTGAAATTAACTCTTTTGTTTTCTCCGCTCTCCTCTCTCCTCTTTGCGTCTCGACTCTCGACTCGAGCCATTGAGACGGGTTTCGAATCCTACGTCATAATCAGTCAGTAGGCTTCAGCTGAATCTGGTACACGTTTTCTCTCCTCCTTACCGAGATTGTCTCTGTTCTTGAAATCAAGATTCTAGCTTTAGTTTACTCTATCCATTCATTTTTCGAGAAAACCCATATTCTAGTTTTAAATTCGCACAAAAGATGTAACTTGGTCTTCATAGGGTTGATATTCTTGTACGTTCAGTGTTAGTCTTTTGACCCTGATGGATTCCTTAATTTGCTGGTAAGGTAAAAATATGTGAATCTTGAGTATGGGTTTATAAGTAGGATTAATAGCTAACAACTCCTTGAATCCATGAAAGCCTCCATTTTCTACCTGTAAGAAACCTTTTCGAGGGTCAATCAACGCACTGTTGAAGAGCCACGATTTCTGTGGATAGGAAGGGAGATCTCTTATCCATCAAAAAGGGAGGAAAATCTCGTAGAAGAAGGAGAAGTAGAAGAATCACAATTTCAGATTACATTGCTGATCTCGTCCGCCACGTTTGCTTTGGACAATGTCTATTGTTTTAAATATCCCAACATGGCCCGATATATGACGGATATATCCTTTTGCAAGGTTTGCCGCAAAAACGATATGGTCTAAATATCCTTTGTCGCTTTCTAACAATTTTGGGCAATATTGTCAGCCGCAATTGCTGACAGCCGCAATTGTGGAAAAACAAAAAGGTGATGAGCTCCCAAATTAATTGCGCCGAAAGAAGCCGCACCGAAAGACCTTTTAAAAAAATTATGAATAGTATTTTCTCGGCTACTATAAACAGGTCCAAAACTCTTCAGGAGAAAACCATCCCAACAACAATTTCAATCTCCACATATAGAAGAGTGAAAGAAAAATAAAGAAAGTTTCTCCTTGTAAAGAGAGAGATTGTAAACTCCTAAAATTTTTCATAGTGAATTCTTCTATCATTGTCCGTGGTTTTTACCCTAAATTCATTTAGAGGGTTTTTCACGTAAATCTCTGTGTTTATTTCATTACATTTGCTCTACTTTTCGCTAGGACCCTACTCTATTGGGCCCGGATTTGTCCCAACAATGATATCAGAACCTTGCTTAGGGTGCATGTATCTACTTATCATATGCTGTGTGACTACCACCAAAGGTGGATCCTCCACATCAGGAAATAAGTTAGATTAGCATTTATACTTTGAAGGTGATGATACTATTCACGAGTATTGTACTGTTCATAAATACTGACTATTCACAAGTATAGTACTATTTATGAATACAATTATTGTTCATAAATACGGTTACTGTTTACATGAAATAGTAAAAAATTATTGTTTGTGGTAGAAGCAATGTCAGCGAAGTTCGAGATCGAGTAATTCATCGGGAGTAATTTCTCACTGTGGAAGTTGAAGATACAAGCTATCTTGAGAGATAATTACCTAGCGGCCACCGTGTAAGGTCAGATGATATCACAAATGAAAAGAAGTGAAACGAGATGGACGGGAATGCTATTGCTGATCTCCATCTGGCATTAGCAGATGGGATGTTGTTAAGCATAGAGGAAAAGAAGACAGCAAAGAAGATTTGGGATATTTAATAAAGCTATATTAGGCAAAGTGCACAACAAAAACTTCTTAAAAAGGAGACTTTACACTATGAGAATGGCGGAATCTACATTAATAACCGACCACATCAACACCCTAAACATACTGTTATCCCAACTTAAAACGTTGGGGCATGTAATCGGTATGAATAAACATGCAGAGCTTCTATTTCAGAGTCTACCTGACTCGTATGATCAACTCATCATCAATCTCACAAGCAACGTCCTTACGGACAATCTAGTCTTCGATAATGTCGCAGTCGCTGTTCTGGAAGAAGTAGGGGCAAAAATAAAGAAGAAAGTCAGTGTAAAAATAAGGAAGACAGACAGGCAAGTTTGCAACAAGCGGAGACTTTATCGGTGATAAGAGGAAGATCAACGGAACATGACTCCAATAGGAGTCATGCTTATGGTAGATCAAAATCAAGAATAAAAATATCAAATGTTATAACTGTAGCAAAAGGGGCACGTGAAATCGAAGTGTTGGCATAATAAGAGGTGATAAAAAGTCTTCAGAGCTATCAACATCTCATGGATGCGTTGTCAGCACATTAGATGATGGTAAATTTTTATACAGTGGAGCAAAAACTGATGATGGCTGGAAGAGGTTTGTTGATGTCTGGCTTCTAGATTCAACAGCATCCTAGCACATGACCTCCCGGAGAGAATGGTTCCACAAATATGAACCTATCTCAGGAGGATCTGTATTCATGGGTAATGATCATGCCTTTGAGATTTTTGATATTGGTACTATCAAAATCAAAATATTTGATGGTACAATACGCATCATTCAAGGTGTGCGACATGTGAGAGACTTGAAGAAGAATCTATTGTTTTTAGGATAATTAGATGAGCTCAGGTGTAAGACTCATATAGAAAACGAGATCATGAAGATTGTTAGACTGACGCTTGTTGTGATAAAAGAAGAAAAGATAGCTGCAAATCTATACATATTCAAGGGAGAAATTCTACAGGAAGCTAATTCATGAGTGACATCAACTAGCAGTGAAGAACAAAACATGATATGGCACAGTAAACTAGGCCACATGTCAGAACGACGTTTGAAGATTCTCTCCGATCAGAAGTTGTTTCCTGAACTTAATTCGGTTACTCTTCCGATCTGCGAGCATTATGTTATAAGTAAGCAGCATCGGCTGAAGTTCAACACATCGAGTTTAAAAGCAATGCTATTTTGAAATTGGTTCATTCTGATGTATGGCAAGCACTAGTTACATCCATAGGAGGAGCAAAATATTTTGTCCTTTATTGATGATTACTCCAGGAGATGTTGGGTGTATCTTATCAAGAAGAAGACAGATATGTTCTCAATCTTTAAAGCCTACAAAGCACGAGTCGAGCTTGAATCTGAAAAGAAGATCAAGTGTTTGAGGTCAGATAATGGAGGAGAATACACAAACGATAAATTTCTTACATTCTGCAAGCAAGAAGGCATCAAAAGACAATTCATTACCGTTTATACTCCTCAACAAAATGGAGTAACGGAATGGATGAACAGAACTCTGTTGGAAAGAACAAGAGCAATGTTGATAACTGCAAATTTGGATAAAGTTTTTTAGGCAAAAGCAGTAAAAATTGTTTGTTATGTGGTGAATCGATCTCCATCAATCGCAATACAGTTAAAGACGTCGATGGATATGCGGACCGACAAGCTAGGTGATTATTTCAACCTTCATATATTTGAAAGTCTAGTGTACGTAATGTACAATACCCAAGAAATTACAAAGCTAGATTTAAAATTTAGAAAATGCATATTTTTGGGGTATGCTGACGGCTTAAAGGGGTATCGCTTGTGGGATCCCACTATCCGTAAGGTTATCGTTAGCAGAGATGTTATCTTTGTAAAGAACCAACTGCAAAGTGAAGAGAAATAAAGTTGTTCAAGGAATAACTCAAAGACTATAGCTGTTCAGGTAGAAAATAATCTAAATTCTTCTAAAGCAACACCAGAGCATGATGTACAAGAACCAGTCGAGTCCGAGGCTTCAGAAATTTGAAGGTCAACTCGTGAGGGAAGACCACCGACTTGGCACTCATAGTATATTACGGAGAGTAATGTTGCATACTATCTTCTAACAGAGGATGGAGAGTCATCAACTTTTCATGAAGTTATAAACAACATAGATGCATCGTTGTGGATGACAGCAATGCAGGAAGAAATTATCGCTCTCCATAAGAATAAAACTTGGGTACTTGTGTCACTACCACCAGGAATGAAGACTATTGAAAATAAATGGGTCTACAAGATCAAGCGAAATGAAGATGATTAAGTGGAGCGATAATGTGCTAGATTGGTAATAAAATGATACGCTCAGAAGGAAGATATTGACTTTAATGAAATATTTTATACAAGATCGAGTATCGTATGCATCAGCAGTGGAAAGTCTAATGTTTGCTATGATTTGTACAAGAGCAAACATTACACAAACAATGGGAGTGGTTAGTCGATACATGACGAATCCTAGGAAAGAGCATTAGAATGCTGTAAAGATGATCCTAAGATATATTAAGGGGACCTCTGATGTTGCATTATGTTATAGGGGATCAAATTTTATTGTTAGTGGATATGTTGATTCTGATTATGCAGGTGATCGTGATAATAACAAATCCACCACAGGCCATGTTTTTGCACTTGCTGACGGAGCTGTAAGCTAGATTTTAAAACTACAGTCAGTTGTGGCTACTTCAACAGCTACACAAACTAGTAAAGAGGCGATATAGTTGAAGTGGTGATGGAGAAACTTGGGCATGAACAAAAGAAGATTTCTCAATTTTGTGACAATCAGAGTGCTTTACATTTGGTAAAAATCCAGTCTTCATTCAAAGACAAAGCACATTCGAGTTTAGTATAATTTCGTTCGTGAGAAAGTAAAAAAAAGAACGGTTGATATGTGGAAAATTCACACCAAAGATAACCTAACAGATTTTCTAACAAAAGCAATCAATACTGAAAAATTTATTTGGTGTCGATCCTCTTGTACAGAGACGTAAGCAATATAAACATGACATGATAGAAAGAATGGTGTAAAGATTTAATTGATACTCAATCAAATTTTTAAGTGGGAGATTGTCAGCTGTAATTGCTAACACCCGTAATTGTGGAAAAACAAAAAGGTGGCGGGCCCCCAAATTAATTGCACTGAAAGAAGCCGCACCGAAAGAAAAAATTATTAAAATTTTGTGAATAGTGTTTTCACAGTTGCTATAAATATATCCAAAACTCTTTAGGAGAAAATCATCCCAACAATAATTTTAATCTCCACATATCGAAGAGTGAGAGAAAAATAAAGAGAGTTTCTCCTTGAAAAGAGAGAAATTGTAAACTCCTAAAACTTCTCATAGTGAATTCTTCTATCCTTACCCGTGGTTTTTACCTCAAATTCATTTAGGGGGTTTTTCACATAAATCTTCATTTCATTACTCCCGCTATACTTTTCACTGGGACCCTGTTCTATTGGGCCCGAGTTTGTCCCAACAAATATATCCCCACGTGGCCCATATATTAGTCAATTTGTTGTCGATACGTCCTTCTATATAGCTTGTCGCAAAACAAGATACGGGTCTTGGGAATTTTTGGGCGGCATATCATGATTTGCCTGAGCATTTCGGCTCAATTAAATCTTGCAATGTCGACATGGACTTTTATTTCTTGTAAAAGGTTGTTTAGTGATCCTAAACATATGTTGTTTGCATTTTTGTATGCTTAGATATCATTAAAGATATTTAGATTACAATTTTATAGCCTTATATTATATACGCACATCAGCTAATAGAGCATTCCGATATTTACCACGTACCTCTGATATTTCCCCGGTATCCACAATATGATATGAATTTTGATCTTCTGATATTTTCGTGATATCTGATATTTAAAACCATGATAACGTCACTGCTCCTTTTCCCCCATTCACTGTTATGAGGAAAGGCAACAAGGTGATAGGGAGCCAGTTTCAGAAGGCAGACATCAGTGCCTTTTTTATTTTACCATCTCCAATGCAGTTGCTAATATGATCTGTGCTGCCTCTTAGATCAACTGCCCCTATGGGACTACTTTTCTGACACTGCAGTTTTGCTCACTGTGGTTGGTATTATACCTTCAGTTCAAAGGAGAACTAGTGCTTGCACATTGTCATGAGATCAGGTCAGGAATGATTAGAGATCATTGTCTCCATAGGTAATTTGGTTATGAGCAGGACATTATGTTGCCTTAAGTGGAAAAGGCTAAGTGACATGCATGAATGATACCTGACGTTGATATTTTTTTATGGAATAGAGTTTCTCATCTATTTTCATTACATTTTGTCAGGGCGACTGAGGTACCGTGTAAATCGTTAAAACTTGCATTTCATAAATGAGAAGAGAAGAAGAAAATCAACTATCTCTTGCTCTTAGTTTGTCATCATTGATCTACCTTATGATCTTCTTAGCCTTGTTTTCTCGTTTACAGTTTTTACTGACTTCATCAGTCTCTTTTTTCCAAATTATTACAGACCATGATTTAGGATTGAGGTATTACATCTAGTGCATATCACATGTTTCCTCCTTTTGTCAGCTATTGTCACTTTCTTGACATCATACCTTCACACGCTTGTTTACCTAACTCGTAACCATAGCAGTTTAATGAAGTTCTTACAACAATGACAAACTATGTTTTATAGTCTGTTTAGCAACTCTCTATCAGTTACATTTTCATATCTATTGAAGAAATATTTATTGGATGTCTCCTAGGCTGGGGACCTCCTCTACTTTCATTTGACACGCTAGAAAATGTTTTCCCAAGCCTTCAACAGATCTTCCTTGATCTTTCATCAATAACCTTGTAAGTTCTTTTTCCCCCTTGCAGTTAACTGCCACCACTGTTTTCCTTAAATATTAGGATAGTAATTCACCATTCTAATGATGATGGTTGCGTGTGGATGTGCAAGACACATTTCCTGCCCGCAATTTATATAATATTGAATAAACATGCACAATCTGTCCTTAGATTCTTACTCCTCTCAATTTCCTTTTCCCTACGAAATAGCGTTGTTGTGGCGAAATTAGCTCCGTTACAAATCTGATGTAAATTTAATGATCATATGTTAACCTGATGAGAACCCTCAACCCTCTAAAATTTGCCAAAAATTCAGGCAAGTAAACTTCAGATAGAACTACCGACTACGACTTTCCATAGTTTCTATAAGCAAGTTGGCAGGTAGACTGACCTACCTTATATTCTATGCAGTATAAGCTTTTGTGACCAAGAAGCAACCCACGAAAAATCTGCTTGATCAGGAAGGTTAAAGAAAGAGAAAACTGATAGATTAGTCTGTTTGTATTTAATTTCTCACTGAACTTATATTACCAAATGTTTCTGTTTTCATCTTCCATGATCAAACGATTGAGTGTTGTTTTTATGAGTGTGATTTTATACCCTTCACGCATGTCAATACTCTATTGACATGACAAATTATCATTTCCGTTGCTACTTTTACTTTCATGAAAACAAGATAAACTATGATATATCACACATGCTGCAAATACTATTGAAACTGTGTATGTTGGAGATGCAAAGTTGGACTTGTTATACTAGCACGTACACAATAGTGATCCAATCTCTCTTTATCTTCTCCAGTTATTTTCTATTTATATTCCCTATATACAACTAGTTGTCAGGTTACTAAACTTTAAGATACTAAAATATAGCCATCGTCTGTTCTACTAGAATCATATGATATCATGTTTCACTGATTATAGGTCTAATGGAAAGCAAGGACCAATTACAGACTCCGAGTTATGCTGCTGATATTCAATCCATTGAGGAAGCACTACTTCGCATTGCTCCATACATTCACAAGACTCCAGTTCTCTCTTCAACAAGTCTAGACAGTATAGCTGGTAGACAGTTGTTTTTCAAGTGTGAATGTTTTCAAAAGGGGTGAGACGTTCTTTAATGTTAATTTACATCTGAAAACACTTCTTGGACCTTAACTTTTAGCTGGTGTTTTAAATAAACTAGTAATGTTATTGACAGTCTTCAATTTATGGACATGATTATTCCAGAGGAGCCTTTAAAATTAGAGGTGCTTCAAATGCTATATTCTCTCTTGACGACAATGAAGTTGATAAAGGAGTTTTAACTCATAGCAGGTTTAAGCTGTGTTATTTTAAAGTTTTGAATAAAACATGGGTTATATCCCTCTTCTCCTGTTTTAATTGTGCTTTTTCAGTTTCAACAAAGCTCCTGACTTGCTCTTCCATTTAGTGGTAACCATGCTGCAGCAGTTTCTTTGGCTGCAAAACTACGTGGCATCCCTGCTTATATAGTTATACCAAAAAATGCCCCAAAATGTAAAGTTGAGAATGTCAAGCGCTATGGCGGACAGGTTATTTGGAGTGAAGCGACACTTGAATCAAGAGAAAGCATTGCTAGCAAGGTTCAGCAGGAAACAGGTGCAACTCTGATTCATCCATTCAATGACAAACGCATAATAAGGTCAGTGTGGCTCTCGATTATCTGAAATGTTGGCAATTTTATACATGAAAGTGGGTCATCCAAGTATTGTTCCATTTAACCAATTCAGAGAACAGCATCTTTCATTTTGTTTGTTCTATAGGCATCCTTTATGTTAGAGTTTTGCATTTAAAATAGCTGATTGCCTAGAACTTATCACTAATCTCAGCTTCAAATGAAATGCCCTGTGGCTTTGAGAAAGTAGGCACTGTGGACATTTGCATAATCTGTGAATTTAGTTGACTAATGTTTCAAACTGTTCCAACCAGTCCTCTAGTGATTAATTAAATGTATTGATCAGTTGATTTAATTTTCATATGATGTTGCATTCCTGAGAACTAAGTTTATTAGGGATAAACAAGATACTCATTGTTTTGCTCTTTCTGTCTTTTTCCCTTTTGCTCTTTTCTTTGTAGAAAAGCTCATCCACAAATGTTACTATTCTACCTTTTTGAAAAGGGAAAAAAAATATTATCTGCAAAAAGACTCCCAATACTTCATCTTTACCTATTCTTTGCCTAAATGCATTACAAAAGTACCAGTTCTCTATTATTTGTAATTTCTCTCCATTGTTTTTTTCCTCCTTTTTCCCTTCCCATCATTTCTATGGTCTGAAAAACTTTTATCCTGGTCCTACTGTGAACTTGTGATGCATGGATATGGATGAAACCTCCACACCAATGAACCCCAGCTCTGTGGTCTATGTACCACAACTGTGATCCGAAATCCATAATCATGAACTCAGATCCTTTCAGTTTAAGTTAATGATTATTGATCTAACTTTGGGTTTGGAAAATAACATGATTCAGATGTAAGATTTAAGTTTTGGGACGAGAATTATTCCACGTGTGTGGTAAGTAGAGGATTAAAATTATTTAGACATTAGAGTGGAAGATTGAATGATGTTTGGGTTCTATGAGGGGAGATAAAAGGTAAAAGGAAAAAAAATGAAGACCCAGATGAAATATTAAATAATATAATTATTTCCTTGATAAAAATATTAAAACTTGGGGATAATTTTGTTAATAGAATATGATGTTTATTAGTTCTAATGGAGGGATGGTTGTCTGAGAAAAGCTCATGGTAGTTAAATGATGTTTCCTGAAAATCCATGAAAATTCATGGTAGTTTTCTTGAACTACCCTTTTCTATATGCTCGTTTTGCGTGGACGCCTCCTTGCTAAACTGGCCTTTAATTGCTTTTTCCAAACACTTGCAACTGGGATGTTTCTATTCAGTTTTGACGTGGTGTTCTCCATTTAAAGTTTTGCTCTCTAACCTCGGAAAGGCCCATTAGTGGTGATGAAGTCAATCTCATAAATTTTTTCTGTAGAAAAAACATCAACACCCCTTTCCTACACATCTTCATACTTTTTCCAATTAATTGTTTCTGTTATCTAGGTAGGCCTCATTCTGCCTAAGTCGTATTTGCTATTTCTTTCAGTTTTTTGGCTTTGTTCATCAAATGGAACATGATCTTCCCTTGATGAAAGCATCGATTTTCTTGAAGGCCTGTAGTACTTTGAGATGGCTAGTTCTTCACAATCCAATTTTAAGCAACTGGCTTATGTCTTTGGCAGTGGACAGGGTACCGTGTCATTGGAACTACTGGAGCAAGTCCCTGATCTTGATGCCATAGTTGTTCCAATCAGCGGTATATACCAGTGAGAAGTCTTTGGAACTTCATTTATAATTTCTTTTATAGTTGCTTTCTTCAGTAATTATCTTGTTGCTTGCGGTCCCAAATACAGGTGGTGGTCTAATTTCTGGGGTAACTTTGGCTGCTAAAGCTATAAAACCATCAATCCAGGTTTTTGCTGCTGAACCCAGCGGTGCTGATGATGCTGCTCAGTCCAAGATAGCAGGAAGACTCATAAGACGACAAGAGACTAACACCATCGCTGATGGACTTCGAGCTTTCCTTGGAGATCTGACATGGTAACTACCAAAATATGAATATAAAAATTTTCTTTCCGTCTTAAGTGAAGTACTAGTCTCTGTTTGTTAGTCTTAAACCAATAGCGTTCTTTAATTTCTATAATAACTTTTGACAATCTTAATTCCATGTTGTCATTTTCATCCCTTGAGAACTAACATGGTATAGATATGGTTTACACAATGAAGCTCTGAGGAGGACACAATTGCAAAAACAGAAGACTATGTCTCATATTAAAAAAGTTTAAAAGATCATTGTTAGGCTGGGTGTTTCCCTTGCTACAAGTCTTGAAAGCCGATTCTTAGTATAACGCCCACGTAGTTGTGGAAAGATATGATGGCATCAATTAAATAGTCCAACCATTCTATGGCCCTCGTATAAATACGGTCTTTTTGAACAATTAACTCAGCAGTTTGTATTTGTCAGAGTTTTCAAAGAAGTCAGTGGGGCAAATGTATCTCACATTCTGATTGGCAAGATCAATCTGTTTGTTTCGTTGGAATGAGGCTAAAAGGTTGTTAGCGTTTCTTAGTGTTCCATTATAGAGGAAGAGCTTGGAAGGTTAGTGTGATGGTCGATAGGAACTTAGTCCAAGTTTCTCCCCTCTAAGGGAAAGGATGAGAGTTATCCGTGTGAATGATGCGGGACCTACCCACGTGAAGAAGATCACTGCCTGAAGTTTTTTTTTAAGTGGGGGCCACAGCATGTGCATGTGGCCTTTTTCTCCGCGTGAGCGTCAGGCAAGCCCACCCGAAACATCTCTTGCAGCTATGTATAAACCCTATTAATCGGCCTAGGGTTGTGAGCAATTAGAGGGTGCAAGTACGAAAGTGCAAAGAGGGATTTTTTCGGCTGTGGGCGTGCGCAAAGGTAGAAGAAAATTTGGCGGCTGCAGGAGAAAAAAGTGTACAGGCAGAGGGAAAAGCCGCCGACTGTGCAAGGGCCCCTTTTGAGAGAGATATTTGTGTGAGGGATTTGAGAGCTTGGTTGAGGGTTTAAGTTGTGTGATTGTGAACCCTAGTTGTATTCTCTCCCTCTAATAGTATATCTCCCCCCTCTCCTCCTTGCCCCGTGGACGTAGGCAATTTATCGAACCACGTAAAATTAGTTTGTCTCGTTTTTGTGTGATTTGTAATAGCTTACTTAGGTTCCCTCGACGGGTCAGTCCTAGAATTGATGAGAGGAAGAGCTGATATCCCACTTTATTGAGATATTTTGCTTAAGGTTTTTATTTCCTTGGTGAAACGAGAATTCCTATTACGACCTGACTCCCTTGTTGTGCTGTTGAGGTGTTGTCGAAATTTTTGCTGTGCGCAACAAGTGGTATCAGAGCCCAGATTTTAGATCTAGGGTTTTTTGGAATTAGGTGGAGGAAGATTCTTATATGAAGCTTGGTTCTTTGAGTTCTAGGCTTCGGTGGAGATAGCATTAGGAGTTGTCGTTGGAGTTTTCGTTTTTCTCGTGTGGACAGGAGATCTATTTGGAATCCGATCTAGGGTTCAGTTGGGTAATTCTTAATTTCTATCAAAGTTTGATTTTTTCTCTACAACTTAGAGTTAGTTTGCAATGGGAGAAGAATGTGAAAGTAGTAAATTGATGGTGAGTACAGTTCAAGTTGGTTTTCAGAACACCAAAATTAGTGTGGTGAAGTATGACGGTAAAATCAACTTTGGTTTGTGGATGAGCGACGTACAAGATGCGCTTAATGCTCAGAACTTGGAGGAGACCATCATGGTCCACGAGAGACCACCAAAATATGAAGATGCGATATGAGAAAATGAATAAGAATGCTTGTGGGGTGATCAAGTCCTGTTTGAAATAGGAGTTGAAGTATGATGTGATTGGGGTGACGTCTGTGATGAAGATGTGAGAAATTCTCAACAATAAGTACCTTACGAAGAGTGTTGAGAACCAGTTACACTTGCTGCGTAGGTTATTCAGATTTTAGATTTCTAAAGGCACCTCACTAGCGGTTTATGTGAACAACTACACTAAGTTGTTGTCGGACTTGGCGAATATTGATGAGAAGATTTCAAATGAGTACAAGGCTATTATCTTATTGGGCTCCTTACCGGATGAGGAGTATGATACCTTTGTGCTCACTTTGTTGAACGGGAGATCTTCTATCAGCTATAGTGAAGTTACTAATGCATTGATGAATTATGATTTGAAGAAGAAGGACAATGAGACTTCTCGTGCTAGTACTTCAGGTGAGGCCTTGTCGACGAGAGGTTGAAGCTCATATCTAAAAGGTGGTAATAGAGCAAGGTCAAAGTCAAGAGATCGTTACCAGCTAGGAAAGAACCAATGTGCATTCTTCAAGGAGCAGGGACATTGGAAAAGAGATTGTCCGAAGCTCAAGGAGAAGGAGAATGACAAAAAAGGACCCGAATGCCAATGAGGTGAATATTACGAAAAGCGATGATTCCGATGATTCGAGCTTTTTTTACTGATTACTCCGAAGGTGAACCATTTGGACGCATCAGGTTGGATGCTTGATTCCAGCGCTACCTATCATGTGACCCCTAAACGAGATTGATTTGCATCTTTTGAAAAGCTCGATGGAGGAGTTGTAGTCATGGGAAATGATCAATCCTGTAGCATTTATAGGATAGGTACTGTGCGGATCCGGATGCACGATGGAGTAGTTCGTGAATTGAAGGAGGTAAGATTTGTCCCTCAGCTAAAGAAGAATCTTATCTCAGTTGGAGCTTTGGAGGCAAAGGGATTCAAGGTGACCTTTGAAGACGTTATAGCAAAAGTTATTAAGGGATCTTTGATGGTGATGAAGAGAGTCCGTAGTCAAAACTTATATTATCTGAAGGGGAGCACCGAGATTGGCCAGGTAGCTTTAGTTATTTCAGAGGCGGACATGAGCAGACTTTGATATTATAGGTTATGACACACAGGTGAGAAGTCACTGCAGGCGCTGTACAAGCAGGGACTATTGAATGGAGCTAAGAGTGGGAAGATTGAGTTCTGTGAGCACTATGTACTTGGTAAAAAAACAAATGTGAAGTTTCGGGACATCCATTTATAGGAGGAGGGGCATCCTGGACTACGTGCACACAGACGTTTTGGGTCCCACGAAGACTGCATCACTTGGTGGTCGACATTGGTTCGTCACGTTCGTTGATGACTATTCTAGACGATGTTGGGTATACACCATGACAAAGAAGAGTGAAGTCCTAGATATATTCGTGGAGTGGAAGAAGAGATTGGAACTGCAGACTGGGAGAAAGATCAAGACGTTGCGATCCGACAACGGCGGCGGGTACACATCAGATCCCTTTCTGCAGCTATGTCGAGACGAGGGCATAGAGAGGCACTTCACGGTTAGTCATACACCGCAGCAGAATTGGATGACAGAGGTTAAATCGGTCTTTGCTGGAGAAGATCCGATGTTTATTGTCGCAGAGTGGTTTGGAGAAGATCTTTTGGGTTGAAGCACTTACATGTACGAGTCATCTCATTAATAGGCTGCTTTCATCTGCGATTGAGGGGAAGGCCCCTATGAAGATGTGGTCGGGAGAGCCAGCACACGATTATGACTAGCTCAAGGTATTTGTGTGTCCTGCATTTTATCATGTGAGAACAAATGAATTGGAACATCGAGTTAGGAAAGTCATATTTGTAGGATTCAAGTGTGGTGTTAAAGGATACAAGCTATGGGATCCAGTTGATAGAAAGATTATGCTGAGTAGGGATGTCACATTCGATGAAGTTTGTATCTTAAAGTTTCTCAGCTCTCATCAGGTGGAGAGCGACCCGACAAAGGAGATATTTGATGCAGTTCCACAGTGTCCAGATGGTGTAATATCCATTAGAGTGCCAACTGAGGTGGCGTCACGTGAGCACGACGGTGACACGGAGGATACGGGTACTGATGTGCAGGATCAGGGACCGACGGTTCAGGTTCAGGATTCTATTGCGATTTGGAGACAGATGAGAGACATACGAATGCCAGCACGGTATACCGATACAGTAGTTACATATGCACTTCCGGTGAAGAGTATCGATGAGATGGTGCCTACTACATTCAGAGAGGCTGAGCAAAACTCGGAGGCTGATTCGTGGTAGGTAGCTATGCATGAGGAGATGAAGTCTCTTCACAAGAATGATACGTGGGAGCTTGTTGAGCTTCCAAATGAGCGGAAGGTAATTGGTTGCAAGTGGGTATACACGAAAAAGGAGGGCATTAGGGGCACTCCATTGAGGTTCAATGCTAGGTTAGTTGCGAAGGACTATGCACAGGAGGAAGGAATAGATTATAATGAGGTTTTCTCTCCGGTGGTGAAGCACTCTTCGATTCTGATTTTGCTAGCTTTAGTGGCTTAGTATGGTTTGGAGTTAGATCAGTTAGATGTAAAGACGATATTTCTTCATGGTGATCTTGATGAAAAAATATATATGACTCAGCTATTGGGATTCCGAACTACAGGGAAGGAAAAATTGGTTTGTAGATTGAAGAAATCGTTATACGGTTTGAAGCAGTCTCCTTGACAGTGGTATAGGTGATTCGATGGTTTTATGATTGGTTATTCGTACACTCAGAGCCAGTTTGATCCTTGCGTATATTTTCGCAAGTTAAAATGAGATACGTACATCTATTTGTTACTTTATGTCGATGACATGTTGGTTGCCTCTATTTCCAGATATGTTATATTTGAGTTGAAGGCAAAGATTTCAAAGGAGTTTGAGATGAAGGATTTGGGTGAGGCGAAGCGTATTTTAGGGATGAAGATCGGTAGAGACAAGAAGAAGGGCAAAATTTGTTTGACACATGTTGCTTATTTGAAGAAGGTACTACAACGATTTCATGTTAGCATGGATACGAAGCCAGTTAGTGTACCATTGGGAGCCCATTTGAAACTTTCAGCTGACCTTTCACCAAAGACAGTTGAAGATCGAGAGTTAATGTCGAAGACTCCATATGCGAGCGCGGTTGGGAGCTTGATGTACGCGATGGTATGTACGAGACCAGACTTGTCACAGGCGCTGAGCATGGTTTCGAGATACATGCACGATCCAGGAGTGGGTCATTGGGACGCCGTAGATGGATTTTGAGGTACATTCGAGGTAGGCTTAATGTTGGTTTGGTTTATGAGCGTGACACTACAGGTGGGTAGTTATGTATTGATTATTTTGATTCGGATTATGCCGGGGATTTGGATAAGCGCCGGTCTACGACGGGGTATGTGTTTACTTTGACCTATACGTCGGTGTGTTGGAGATGCACCTTACAATCTACGGTGGCTTTGTCTACGGCGGAGGCAGAGTATATGGCGATAACAGAGGCTGTGAATGAGGCTATTTGGCTTCGAGGACTTTTGGAGGAACTTGGTATATCGTAGCGGTCCGTCACTATTCATTATGATAGTATGAGTGCTATCTATTTGGCTAAGAATCAGGTTTTTCATACGATGACGAAGCACATTGACGTTCGTTATCACTTCGTTCGAGATGTTCTTGAAGATGGCGATGTAGAGATTGTGAAGGTCCACACAAAGGATAATCCAGCGGATATGCTCACTAAGTTGATTCCGAACAACAAGTTTGATCATTGTAGAAGCTTGTTGCACATTCGTGATTGTTGAGGCCATTGACGGCCATTTGGTGAACTACGTTCGGCTTGATTCCTTGGGCAAGAGGATACGTAGACAGTCTTTCAGATGTAGCCGGTTTGGATTAGTTGATTTTGATGGGGGTGAGATTGTTTAGACTCACGTTCGGATTCCTGACTTGTTGTGGATTGAGTCAGTTGTCGGGAATTAACTTCTCGGCGTACTGGACACAACAAGTGGGTCACTTGGTTGCTTTGGTGTCGGCTCAGTTTTGGAAAAACTTCGCCGAGGTGGAGAATTGTGAATGATGCGAGACCTACCCACGTGAAGAAGATCACCGCGTGAAGTTTTTTTCAAGTGGGGGCCACAACATGTGCGTGTGGCCCTTTTCTCCGCGTGAGCATCAGGCAGGCCCACCCAAAACATCTCTTGCAACTATATACAAACCCTATTAATCGGCCTAGGGTTGTGAGCAATTAGAGGGTGCAAGTACGAAAGTGCAAAGGGGGATTTTTTTCGGCTGTGGGCGTGCGCAAGGCAAAAGAAAATTTGGCGGCTGCAGGAGAAAAAAGTGAACATGCAGAGGGAAAAGCCGCCGACTGTGCAAGGGCCTCTTTTGAGAGAGATATTTATGTGAGGGATTTGAGAGCTTGGTTGTGGGTTTAAGTTGTGTGATTGTAAACCCTAGTTGTATTCTCTCCCGCTAATAGTAGATCTCCCCGTGGACGTAGACAATTTGCTGAACCACGTAAAATTAGTTTGTCTCGTTTTTGTGTGATTTGTAATAGCTTACTTAGGTTCCCTCGACAGGTCAGTCCTAGAACTGATGAGAGGAAGAACTAATATCCCACTTTGTTGAGATATTTTGCTTAAAGTTCTTGTTTTCTTGGTGAAACGAGAATTCCTATTGCGACCTGACTCTCTTGTTGTGCTGTCGAGGTGCTTTCGAAATTTTCGCTGCGCGCAACAATCCACAAATACTAAATATTAAACAAAAATTTTCATAGTCAGTACATGACGTTGAAATTTAAATTCCCCACTGGTCCCATCATATATTTACATAATCTTTTACTGCATTGATAGTTTTCTTACATAGTTCCTTATTTTCTGTGATCAGGCCAGTAGTCAGAGATTTAGTGGATGATATCATCACCGTTGAAGATAAAGAGATTGTTGATGCCATGAGAATGTGCTATGAGATTCTGAAGGTGGCTGTGGAACCCAGTGGAGCAATTGGCCTTGCTGCTGTTCTCTCTGACAAGTTTCAGAAAGATTTTGCACTGAAGGGCTGCAACAAAATCGGTATCATCCTCTCCGGTGGTAACGTCGATCTTGGTGTGCTTTGGGAATCCTTTGGCAAATAAACTCAATGTTGTTTCCTCTGAAGTAATAATGCTGGTTGTGCAGACTACAGTAGTTGTTTGAGTGGTATTGAGATTGTAAGCGCTTACTCTTTTGGGTTGGTGGCAGGACCAGCCCATGTATTCCAACCAGGGGTGCAGAAACATATCGCTATGCAGGATATGTTCATATTTGTTAGGGTGGGGATATGTTTACTACTATTTATGTCCGATAGGATGTGGTTACTGATATAGATATGTAGTGAAATACTCATATCCGTATTCAAAATATACGAATATATCTCTTGCAACTGTTTTAATCCTTAGATTAATGGATTTGAGGATTTTGATGATCAGGAGATATCACTTTAGCTTTTCAGATATAACAAACATATTAATAAACTCTCTTGCATCATATGAACTATAATTTTTCGTCTTTTTGCAAATAACAAACTCCTGTAGGGAAAGGGATGCAGAATCTCATCTCCCTGTACATACACCGAGAAAATATGTGAAGTTTTACAGCAATTTCTCCTTTTGTTTCATAATCTCTTTTGTTAGTGCCTCCTTCAATAGGTATGTTTGTTGTTGTCTTCATTGTTTTTATTTAGTAATACTATGTATTTGATTCAATTGTGATGTTTGTTATTTCTAGCTTGCATATATGCATAAATTTTCTTTTCATTTCTATCACATTAATTTGTTTTAAAAACAATTTGAGTCCAAATTTTCTTTTGACTTGAAGTTCTATATTTTTTTGGGTCAATGAACTTAAATTTTATTCATTTTCCAAATTGAGAATGAGAAGTACAACAAGGTGCCAGAAAATCTGGAAATCAAAAAAAAATTACAGGTTCTCAAGTATAGCTTTCATATGCACATTTGAAGTATCATTATGAACTTTTGTGAAGACTGAAAACTTAATGTCACTAAGAATCTGAACAGGAAGCCTCATTTTAGCTTGAAAGATTCTTTGATTTCTCTCTTTCCAGATCATATAAACTGCGGTGGAAAAACACATCCTCTTCAATTTCTTCATAGGGCCTTTACCTTTCAAATTACATGAATACCAGTTCAAAACCAAATTCCATACACAGGACCTCCATCTATATCCCAATCATTCCATCACCAAATTCCAGACTTCAGCTGAAAATTGGCATTCAAAGAAAACATGGTTCCTTGTCTCCAGTTCATGTCCATTACACAGGACACAATGAGTCTGATTGGTGCTCAGGATACCCATTCGGCACAAGCTATCCTTGGTGAGAAGTCTTGAATGACAAACTAGCCACAATATGAAAGAATGTTTAGGATATAAAAAACTATCCCATACAGTTTTAGCCCAGGATACTGTATTCATAGGCTGGATAAGAGTCTTGTACACTGCAGATAATTGAAGTTTGTCATCAGCGTAACATTCAGCTATGACAATCTTAATATTATCAACACTTCCAAACTTGTGCAACAACATATCTCTCACTTTGAGGAGTTGCCTCCATGTCCATGAATCATTTGCCTTGGATGGAACAGCCCAGATATTTTGCCTCTGTAGATAGTTTCCGTGAGTCCACTTGATCCATAGTAGATCCTTTTTAAGATGAATCATCCAAAGGAGCTTTGTAGCAGCAGCAAAATTCCAGAATTTTGCTGAAAAAATCCCCAGACCCCCTTGCTCCTTCCCTTGACACACAGATTCCCAACTCACTAGGTGAAATTTATGCCCCCACAGAAATTCAGAACTCATTCTGTCAATTCTTTCCAAAACTTTTATTGGCAAAATATAATTGTTGATCCAATATGTTTGAATGCCTAGAATAACAGACTTTATCAACTCAAGCCTACCAACATAAGACAGACATTTTTTTTGTTGCCAGGTTTGGAACTGGTTGTTTATTCTTTCAATAAGGCTAGAGCAATCAGAATACGATAGTCTTTTTGCATTCAGTGGCAGCCCCAGATACTTCATAGGCAGTATACCCTCAGGGAATTTTAGATAATTGCATATCTCGACTTTGAGACTATCACTAACTCCACTAAGGAAAACAGAGCACTTACTTGCATTAGCTTCCAAGCCTGAAGCTTGTCCAAACTCTTGTAGGCATTCATATATTTTTACAATAGAGCTCATGTCAGCTTTGCAGAACAAGAGAAAGTCACCGGCAAATATCAAATGATTAATCTTCAACTTAGAACATTTCGGGTGAAATTTGAAAGAGGAGTCATTCTTTAGAGCACTAAGTTTTCTAGATAGAAACTTCATTCCAATGACAAAGAGATAGGGGGAAAGAGGATCCCATTGTCTTAAGCCTCTTGCACCATGGAAGTATCCATGCAGCCCCCCATTTAATGCTAAAGAAAATTTTGGAGAGGAAACACACTCCATGATCCAGTGAACCATGATAATAGGAAACCCCAGACCAACCAACATACTTCTTATAAACTCCCAACTAATAGTGTCAAAGGCCTTCCTCAGATCAACATTCAGAATAGTTCTTGGGGAGTTATTTTTCCTTCTATAGTGTTTAATAAGTTCATGAGCAAGTAAGAAGTTACTGGATATGAGCCTCCCTTTCACAAATGCACACTGAGCATCATTAACTAGATAGCCTATAATCTTTTGCACCCTACTAGCAATAACTTTAGAGATAATTTTATAGATGACATTGCAGCAGGAAATAGGCCGATAGTCAGCAGCTGATGTGGGATTAAGGACTTTGGGCACAAGAGTAATAGATGTAGTATTAAGGGAACCCAAGAGTTTACCTAATTGAAAGAATTCTTCAACTGCTAGAAAAAGATCCTCACTGATGACACTCCATGCAGCTTTGAAGAAGTAAGCATTGAAACCGTCAGGCCCAGGGGCCTTGCTACCAGGCATGGAAAATAAAGCTTGCTTAATCTCCTCCCTAAAGACAGGAGAACTCAGTTCATTCCTCTGAGCTGAAGTTAAGACAGGGCCATTAGAGATTACACTAGGGTCAGGAATAGTGTTAGCCTTAGCATTCCCCAGCAGCTTCTTATAATAATCAATGAGTTCTGAGGTAACAAGTCTGTAAGCCTGGAGCCATCAGCATTATATATTGACAAGATTCTACTCTGATGCCTCTTAGATTTCATCATTGAATGGAAGAATTGAGAGCCCTTATCTGAATGGAGACCCCATTTGATGTTTGATTTTTGCCTAAGAAATGAATTTTCATTATCCAACATAATAGCAAATTTTTTTATGCACTCCCTCTCTTTTGAAATCAGATCAGAATTAAAAAGATCAGTACTCAGCTTGAATTGAATATCCAAATGTTCAGGTTGAGCTCTTGAAACTTGCTGACTAATGTTCATGTAGCTCTTCTTGTTAAGATCCTTGAGAACATGCTTGAGATTTTTGAGTTTTGAACAAAATCTGTACATGTTATATCCTCTGACATACTTATTCTAAGCAGATCTTACCACTTCTAAAAAATCAGGGTGTTTATCCCACATATTAAAGAATTTAAAAGGCTTTTTACCATCAAAAATTTCATCTCCAATAGTAACAAGCCCAGGGGAGTGATCAGAGCATTGAAGTTCTATTTTAGTTTGTTATTCATGCTAATCAACTTACTTTATGCCCTTCAGATGGGGGAAAGATCCAAGAAATCGTTTTTAATCGCAACTATAGTATCTTGAAATTAACATGGATATTCAAATAGATAGCGTGAAGTATTTTAAATAAAACTCTTTTTCGATGGCTGATGACAACATGTTTTATTTATTTTATTTATTTATTTATTTATTTTATTTTATTTTATTTTATTTTATTTTTATTTTTTTTTGGGGGTGGGGGGGGAGATGTTCTCTTTCGCTCTCAAACATATTTTCTTATGTTACGCTTTTTTATACTAGCGCATTTTGTGTCATCGGAATAGGGTTTGGTTAAAGAAATCGTTTTCATAATAACTACTTAATGTCTGGAAAATATTCAAATATATACTCTGAAATATTTATGAATCAAAATTCTCTTTGGATGGTAAACAAGTGAAATCTCTCTCAGACTAACGGACACGCATGCAACTGTTAGTTTATAGGTTTTAGGGCAGAATATACAAGAAGCCCCTTATCCATAAGTCATTTAAAAAATTCAGCGAAAAAATCCCTTGTGTATAAGTGTTGATGAAACTGTTAATTTTAAGAGGAGAAGTCTGTTTTAAGATTAAAAAAACTAATTCTTTTTATCATTAACAAGAATTATCATAATTCATAAGTCCAATGTTTACACAATCACAGATGGGGGCTTCTTGTTAAAATTTTGGGTTTTTTTAAATACTTCTCCCGCAAAACTTAGGGCTCGGTTTTTAAAAAAATTTCCTCATGGTCAAATAATAGGCTTTGGAGGACAAGTCGCAAAATACATAAGTTTTGAGGGGTTTTACTAAAAAAAACAAGGTATAAATGAAGCTTTTTTAAATCATATAAGTTAACGTTAATTTTGTATAAATTATTAATTTATTATGACACTATAACAGTGGACGATTGTGATCTTCGTGGATGACAACAGACAGTCATCGCTCCAAGAGAATTAAAAAGGAATTAATATCAGAGAGTCTAATACTAAAGGGAATAGGATAGGAGTTTGATTCATGGTGTTGGGTTTCAATACAATTGAGTAGGAATAGGAATATTTATCTACTCCT
>BQKN01000543.1:396561-414739 GCA_022839385.1 Asparagus kiusianus
CTCTCTCTCTCTCTCTCTCTCTCTCTCTCTCTCTCTCTCTCTCTCTCTCTCCTTCCGCCTGATTCTATTGTTTTAATCCGTTTCTTCTTGACAGGTAAAACACCATGGTAGCAAAAGATCCCAGAAAAATACTACAATTGAAACCACTGCTCAGCAAAGCCAATCAGTTTTCAGAAAAATGCGGATCACAAGAGCACAACCCGAAATTCCTCAACATGTACTGCATGACTTGCAACATTGAACCGCTGTGCATAATGTGTTCGGGAAGCAAAATAGAATCTGCGCATAGAGAACTGGGTCATAAGGTTATTCAAGTGAGTATATGCTTCAGCGGTAGCTAGCCTATGAGGGTTCTTAGTTTTCTTTGTAACTGTCTCAACTTACAAACTGTTACAAATAAATTTACAGGTTCAGAAATCAACATACCAGAACGCACTCAAAGTGAAGGAAATTACGGATTGCATAGATGGTTCTGATGTTGTGCAGTGTGTTAACAATCACAAGGCCGTCTTCATTATTAGTACACGAGGAGATCCAAAGAAACATCGTCTTTTCGTCACTGAACAAGACTGTGTCCATTGTGGGTTTGCGCTCAAGCCCACCAATCCCCAACCTAATGCAAAATACTGTTCTATCGAATGCAAGGTGACTAAAGAACGCCTCTTTTCTTTTGTTTTTGTCTTCTTTTTCTGATTAGCATCAGAGATCCTATTTTTCTTACTTGATACTGTACGTTTGATACAGGTGAAGCATATAGAGAACTGGCCCGCCTATGGAAGCACAAGAACAGATACAGAGAATTTGCCTCCTCCATTAGATTTATGTGCGACAACATCAAGTCAGCCTGATAATTTATCATTGCCAGTTTCAAATGCAACAACAGCGAGTCAGCCTGATAATCTATCAAAGTCAATAGCACCCACTGCAACCTCGCTCAAATGCCGGGCACGTATGAGAAAGGGGATTCCACGCAGAGCACCTTTCTTCTAAGAAAGAGTGAAGATTTCCACGTTCTTTTGTTCATTTGTTGAGATAGTAGAAAACAACAAATAACGATAAAAGGAAAAGTTTTGATGTGTTTACTTTCATCAGAGAACAATTTAGGCTCTGTTTGCTTTAGAATATAATTTCTTGAATGTTCAATTAGTTCTTAATCAACAGACCAATCTTTGTACCTTCTTTATTCAGCAAGTTCACTAATTTACAGTTTTGTGCGTTATGTGTTGGCAGTATGGTGTATTAATGTCCAGCATATTCAATGTTAAACCCTATACATACTAATTTCCCTTTTGTAACTCTGAAAATTTCAGCCTTAAGCTAAACACAAATTCAACTAAAAGCTGAACACTATCCTGCAAACACTTGCTTTTGTTTGCTGCTCAACCTGCAAAGAGAGAGAGAGAGAGAGAGAGAGAGAGAGAGAGAGAGAGAGAGAGATCTAAGGCTATAACACTGGCTACACATTGCCGACATTAATCGAAACAAAAATAATTCTGAGACGGCATCAAAGGGAGAGAAAAATGCATTAAAGCTGCAGTGCTACTCCAAGCTGTAGATGATAGTTACAAAAGAACTGACAGTTTTTCTTTTGTATCCTATGTGTGATTTGTTGGTGCTATTATGTCTTGACTTTGCTTGATGTCATTGTTACCATGTCGGATATCAAGTGTTAACTAATGAATGATGCCTGGTTATTCTGATAATTGTGTATGAGAGCTGCAAAGTCCCCGATAGATAGTCTCTCTTATTCCCAGGGTTTAAGGCAGTGGCTTCAGGGGGGTGATAACAATGGCCGATGCACGAGGATGACCTGAGATGGAACCGCTCCAAGTTGTTTCTTCTTTTGATCAGTTTCTGACGGAAAAGAAAACATGGAAGCTGTGAATTATCTGTAGATTGGAGAAACCTATACTGTGATTGAACAGTCCGAAGTTCTCTCAGGCTGACAGTTGAAATTATTTCAGCTTTAGATCAGTAATGGTTAATTCAGATGCTTCAGTAGACCCCTAACTTGGGTTTTTTTTTTTTCTCGTGGTGCTGAGATTCGACTTGGTCTACATTATGTCTGTACAACTTCGTATAGGTAGTGATAAGTCAACATCAAAAGAGGGGATTGGATTGATCGGATTTGTGTCTTGAGCATAGCAAATACTAAGAGCACTAGACTGGCATCAAAGGGAGAATTCTTTTGCAGAGCTTTCATCCGAGAGGATGTTTGGTAATTTGAAAGTGAAGATGGAAGTAAGAAAGTGAATTTACTTCAAACCAATATCAGGGTAACATATACAGGATAACAAAGCTTATTCAGACAAACCATCAAAAACCTCTGTCAAAGGAACACACGGTAGTTAAGCCTCAAGAGAGATATAGAACTGAACATTGTAGCAACATTACAGTACAATAGAAACATACTACTCTCCCAAGTAGAAAACTAACGACAGATGCACTACAATACCAGAAGATATAATAACTTACAACACAGAAAATCAACATCAAGCCTCTTGGTACTCTCCTTCCTCCTCATCCTCGTACTCACCCTCCTCATCAGCGGTCGCATCCTGATACTGCTGATACTCCGACACCAAATCATTCATGTTACTCTCCGCCTCTGTAAATTCCATCTCATCCATACCCTCACCGGTGTACCAATGCAAGAAAGCCTTTCTCCTAAACATGGCAGTAAACTGCTCGCTCACACGGCGGAACATTTCTTGAATTGACGTGGAGTTACCGATGAACGTCGACGCCATCTTAAGCCCGGTGGGTGGAATGTCACAGACAGAGGATTTGACATTGTTGGGGATCCATTCGACAAAGTAAGATGAGTTCTTGTTTTGGACATTGATCATCTGCTCGTCGACCTCTTTGGTGCTCATTTTGCCACGGAACATGGCAGAGGCAGTGAGATATCGGCCATGGCGGGGGTCAGCAGCGCACATCATGTTCTTGGCGTCCCACATTTGTTGGGTGAGTTCAGGGACCGTGAGAGCACGGTACTGCTGCGAGCCGCGGGAGGTGAGGGGAGCGAAGCCCACCATGAAGAAGTGGAGACGAGGGAAGGGGATGAGGTTGACGGCCAGTTTGCGAAGGTCAGAGTTGAGCTGGCCAGGAAAGCGGAGGCAGCATGTGACTCCACTCATGGTGGCAGAAATGAGGTGGTTCAAGTCACCAACTGGTTCAGTAAAAATCTTGTTAGAATGTGTATATACTTTGAGATGAATAAATGCACTAATATCAATTGACAGGGATCAAGTGAAATAAAAATTAACTGTAGAGAAGAATCAAGTTGACTGTGATCAAATGATGTTACTTAATCATTGAGATATTTCATATATAACAAAATTTAAGCTATAACAAAATTTAAGCTACTTACAGCACAAACATAGCAATAACAAATATTAGCATTGTGAACATCCATTTCAGTTAGCTTTGTGACATGTATATTTCTATTATTTCATTTAGCTTCAGTTAGCTATTTTTTGGAGTATCACCTTCAATGACATGAATATTTCAGTGAGCTTTGTGAACATCTATTTTATAAAGAAGAAATGTGCTGTGCAGAGACAGGTATACTTCAACGAGCTTCAATTAGTTGTTTTTTGGAGTATCGACTTCAATGACAAGTGACTCAATTATTCTAATAGTGTGCACCACCCTCAGTGAAATATACATCATCTTAGCAGATCAAGATATACAAATCTATATATTAGTAGCCATCAGAAGACCAGTACAAAACGACTATGTCTAGTTCCTTTCACCAGATCACTGGGAGAATCAGGGTTCACTAACCTATTTCAGTGCTATTATCAGGAGACTGTACAGTAATGTCTATGAACTCGGCAGGTAAGGGTGCACAAATCAAGACTCTGTACAAAAAAAGAAACTATATATACACTATGAGAGGAAATTCTTACAGCTTGGAGTGGTTAGCTTGAGAGTGCGGAAGCAGATATCATAGAGTGCTTCGTTGTCAAGCACCATACACTCATCTGCATTTTCCACCAGCTGGTGCACTGAAAGAGTTGCATTGTAGGGCTCAACAACAGTATCAGAGACCTTTGGGGATGGGAACACAGAGAAGGTGAGCATCATGCGATCGGGATACTCCTCTCTGATCTTTGATATCAACAATGTGCCCATGCCAGACCCAGTTCCACCTCCCAAAGAATGGCATACCTGGAAACCTGACGGGAAATTTGAATGAAAGTTAGCCCACAAGCTGGAGAATCAAAGAAACTGTACAGATAAAGAACAAAAGAGAAACAATCAACAAACAGATGGACAATGAAAAAAGCAAACAAGAAAACAATCAGAAAAATTAGCTACAACATGAACCATCGTCAAAAGCAGAAATTAAGATCTCAGATGAGGCCATTGTAGACTGAATCATTTTTTCGTTTTTTTGTCTTTTTGTTTTTTTTTTTTTTTTTGAGAGAGAGAGAGAGAGAGAACTGTTTCTTAAATAATTAAGACAAAAGGTACCAATGGACCCCAAAAAGGGGAGCAAGACAGAGCTAATCCATAAAAGAAGACTGACGAAAAGCTATGATTCTCTCTGCCCAACTTTATGGTATTAGATGAAACAACTTGTAGAACCATGGTATCATTTTTCTCGAAAAAGACATAAAATTGATTCTTAAGCAATGTATTTTATCTGAAACTTTTATCATGTATCTATTGGAGCATTTTAGAAAACAATTCTCTCAGATCAAAGCAGACACGAGAAAGGAGCCATTTATTTTTGTAAGATTGTTTCAGATCTGATCATTAGAGAGCAGATCTGGAGATAGAAAGCACGAGGGGAATTATGCAAACAATTAATTAAAAATTCAATCACAAGATCATAATCAATTAGCAAGGAAAACACCAATAAAAGAAGAAAAATGATCACTGATGTTCGTTGACCTATTAAAAAAGGCAACTTTATACAAGAAAAGATCATGTTTGTACCAAAGTAATCATGATTAAGTATTAGTGCCTTAATAATTAGCGTACTGATTTCGAATTAAAGAAAATAGGATCTAGTTAACAGATTAATGGGAAGATCAAGATCTGATTTAGCATTTGTTAAATTAATTTCACAACATCAGGATCCAATGGGAATCCATCTGATCTACTGAATTCTATACATTTTTCTTTATATATATATATATCATCATTTTAAGCAACAGTTACTATTAAACAAAGACAGTAACTGAATTCTACACATTTTTCATTCTAATCAACCCAATAGTAGATAACTCTAGATCTGATCTTAACATTAAAAGCACATTATCCCAATACCACGAGGTCTACCATAATAAAATCCTTTAAAAATAAGCAAAAAAAAGAAAGAAATCTCACCTTGCAGAGAATCGCAATTCTCAGCCTCCTTCCTCACAACATCAAGAACCGCATCGATCAACTCCGCTCCCTCAGTGTAGTGCCCCTTGGCCCAGTTATTCCCAGCGCCGCTCTGCCCAAAGACAAAGTTATCAGGCCTAAAAATCTGGCCATAAGGCCCAGATCTGAGGCTGTCCATGGTCCCAGGCTCGAGATCCATGAGCACCGCCCTCGGCACGAATCGGCCGCAGCTCGCCTCGTTGTAGTAGACATTGACGCGCTCCAGTTGAAGATCGTTGTTGCCTTGGTATCGGCCGGTGGCGTCGATGCCGTGCTCGTCGCAGACGACCTCCCAGAACTTAGCTCCGATCTGGTTGCCGCATTGGCCTCCCTGGATGTGGAGGATCTCACGCATTTTGACTAGATTAGGGTTTCGAGATCTAGGGTTAGGGTTTGAGAGTGGAGAGCGTGAGTGACGAGGGCGAGCGAGAGGAGGATGATGATATATATAAAACGAGGAAGGAGGGGTTAACGGGGAAAATTAACGGACGTTTTGAGTGAGGGGAAAGGCTAAATATCATAAAACGCCCTTAACTTTGGATAATTGTCATAAAATATAAGAAAACCCCCATAAGTTATGGGGTTATCAGAAAACCCCTTTAACTTAGAGATTTTATGAAAAACCTCTAATTTAGGGGGTTTTCTGCTAAAATCTGAACGCTAAAGGGGGTGTTGTGATATAATCTACAAGTTAAAGGCTGTTTTGTGATAATCCCGATACTCAGGGGGTTTTTTCTCATATTTCAAAAGTTAAGGGGGTTGTCCGTTAATTTTCCAATGTTAGGGGGTATTTCTGATATTTAGCCAGGGGAAATTCCTGTATTTTTGACAGTGAATGAAAATTGGGATTTGGGAAGGGCTTTTTTTTGTCCTTTTGTGTCGTTCCCATGTCACGTGGTGATATGTTTGGTGTTGCAGTTTGAAACCCGTGGTAAAACTTACAATTTTGCAACCTTCCATCTTTTTCCATGGATGAGCCCGGATCTTTTTTTTTCTTTCTTTCTTTTTTAATTAAAATAAGAAAGGAGACGAGGAGTGTCCTAAAACTAGTCTTCGGGCTTTTAGATGCAATTATAGGGAGCGCTTTTATTCTGATTTAAAGTTCCACAACTATTTATTCTTAACGTAGCTAGCAGAAAGCAGACGATGAGAGTTCTAGAAAACTCGTTGCATTAAGAAGTTTTTAATCTCTCAAACAATCTATAAATCATACTGATAATTTGAACTGACATTGAAACAAAATTAAAGTTCATCAAGTATTTTAATTCATTAGTATATCATATTTGAATTATCATCTTCTTGAGAATCCAAATTCAAAAACTAGTATCTAGGCTTGGATGATTTATTAAATAGTGCAATTTCATTAATGCTAATTAAAAGCTAATAGTCTCCGTTTCAATGCTAAAAAGGAGCTAAGAATACCCGACATATGTAGTTCAAACTTCACATTACAAAACATCATAGAGCTTTTTTTTTTTTACACCCAGAGAAAAAGGTTTGAAATATGAGCAATGACGATGACGACAATAATAATTAAGTTTTTATTTTAAATTTTTTAGGTCGGCTATATAAATTCAACTCTTCTTTTAAGATTTATGCTCATATAGACTCATGTTTAATGTTGGTTGTAAGCTATACAATTCCTTCTTCATGCATTGAAAAGATAGACAATAACGCATGGCACTGACTGAGCAATGCAATACATGAAAATTTGTAAGGACTAGTATGTGAAAGATGCTTCAAAATCATTCGGTCGTACTGTATGTACATCAGATAGCGTCAAGTGGGTTTTGTTCAGTACTTCTCGAAAGGTTAATGTCAGGGATCAGGATGAGTAGCTAAAATTGTCTGCAGACTGCAGTTTGTCCAAAATGTTTGTTAATTATGAGATAACCACAGTTTATTAATTTATTACTGTTTCTAATAACTACTTAATCAGGTACTAACCGCACACAGCTTGACCGTCCTTTTACTGAACCGTACGTCCAGTTTCAGAGATCTAAAAAGCTTCTACTCTTTCGGCGCCCTGTGCCTCTGACGCCCCTTCAGGGTGTTAATACTCAAAATCTAAAAAAGGAAATTTGTAATAAGTTACCTTGGAAATTTTCTTATTGGTTATTCATTCATTGATGCCGTTACACCTAACTGCTATTAGCTGCCTGTTAATTGATATTGCATAGAAGAAGCTCACAACATGAGAATAGTCGTCTTCATGGAAGAAATAGACGGTTTCATGGAAGAAATAGACGGTTATGAGCCTTATATTAAGGAGGGAAATTAAAAAAATGCTCACATGCTTGCGGGTAAGAGTGGTAAGCGATCGAATAGATCGGAATCAAACACTAATGTGTTTGTGTTTGTATTTGTTTAAAATAATCGAATTCGAATGCGGACTCTAATATTCATATTTGGAGTTTTCGAATTCGAACCTGAATAATTGGTATTTGATAAATATTCATGATTAATACTGGCAAATACTTATCGAATATCAAAGTATATTTATTCCGCTAATGAATAATTTGATTTTCAAATAGTATTTAAATTCATTAATAAAAATTATTCATTTATAATATATAATTTATATATATTTAAATCAAAAGTTTATTAGAAAACAGATTTAAGATTACTGAAGTCTTCAAATTAGTACATAAAACTTAAGTAGAAATGGTGAATGATTAAAAATATGCAGTCATATGTGCAATAATATTAATAATGAGTGATCAAAATTTAAACCAATGTTTGGTAGACAAACGAATCAAATATATATCTGGTTAAATTCTATTCGTTAGTAAACTCGAATACTTAAAAATATTGTTTAGTGGTAAATGAACTACCGAATCGAATATGACCGAATAGTTACTCGAACGATTATCGAATTATTTATTAATTATTTAGTTTATTTCCATCCCTACTTGTGGCTTTGAGAGAACTCAGACTCCTAGCTACAAAATCGATCATTTACTGTTGAAAAAGTGTTATATGTGCATCTTTTTAGTTCTATATTACATCTTCGTTGAAAGGTAATTAATAGCCTATTTGGTTAACTATGCCATTGATCCTTGCATCATTTGTTTCCAACATGAGCAAAACATTTCATTTTAATTTGGGTTTGCTTAATACAATAGTTGTCGCATGTGATTAGCAAAAAATTAAATTTAGTTACTTGCCTAAGGTAATAATGTTGTGCTTAACGGCGGCGCCGAGGAACCAAAACAAACGCCGATCAAAGAAGGCCAAAAACAAATCAAAAAACAACGGCACAAATCCAAACACAATAGTTTAACGTGGTTTGGCAATTGCCTACGTCCACGGGGCAAGAAGGGGGTGGGTTTTCACTAATAGAGAAGGAGAGTACAAATTGAGATTACAAATCGCTCAAACGAACCAACTAATCTCACCAACAAATCTCTCAATCTCTCAACCAATAACCCTAACAAATAGCTCAGAAAGATTTCTCTTTTCTGTGCTCCAAAATCCCCCAAAACTCTCCTACAAAACCCTCAAATCGTATTGGTATTTATACCAAAATAGAAACCCAAACAGACTACAAATAGGAACCTGAACTTGCCAAAAAACCCGTCGTAAGTCGACTTATCAGTCTACATAAGTCGACTTGGCAGAGCGAAAAACCAACAACCCAGAGCAGAACGTAAGTCAACTTACGACACAACATAAGTCGACTTACCATAAGTCGACTTATGTCTGTGCATGAGTCGACTTATGACCAAAAATCTGCTTTTTCAAGTTCTTCTCCATAATTCTCCATCTCGGCGAAGTTTTCTCAAAACTGAGCCGACACCAACCAACAAATGCCTCACGTGTTGAGACCCAAATGGGAGTGCGAACACTCACCCTAAATGTCGATGTCGCTCACCAAATCGGCTGCATCAAAATGACTGCCTATGTATCCTTTGCCCAAGGAATCAAGCCTTCACGTAGTTCACCCAATGGCCTCCAAAGACCCTCAATCAAATAGAAAAGTCTGCAACTCTTCTCCAATATCACCAAACGATCTGCGACTGATAGCACCTCCAATGGCCCCGAATTGACTCAATCCAAACACCTCCACCTGAGGTAAACCAATGACCATATCTAAAATATATCTACCAGCTACACTCGAATCTACCAACTCGTCATCCGCATCCAAATCCAAATGACTCACACGCTGTGTCACCTCAGTTGGAATCTCCAATAATACAGAATGACCTGGAGTACATGGAGTAATCTCCATCCAACGTGGAGTAGCATCACTCTCCACCTGCTGCGACATCCGAACGATCTGATCAACACTCTCCACCTGCTGAGAGTCCAATGTGACATACCTGCTCAGAACAAAATCAGAAGCTCTCAAATGATAATCAACTGAGCCTCCGAACCCCAAACGCGCAATCGGATCCAATCTCACATCCACAATGTGACCAAGTGCTGGGTATCCAAACATCCGACGCAACCTAAAATCTGAAGCAGCTCCACCAAATCCAAAATTTCCAAACGCAGCAGTCGGCGACCTATGACTAAGATGATCCAAATATGTCGAAGCTTCAGAACCAATGCTCGACAACCAACGCCGATCCTCCTCCAGAAAGGAACGACCCATCGAAACTGTCATCTCATCTCGTCGCCCCAAAGTCTCCACACCAATGAAGTGTCTCATATTGCCGTGAGCTCGGCACCAACGCAAGAAAGGACCCCTACCAAATCTAGAACAACGAGTTACCTTTCTGCCAATACACTTCTTCCAATTGTTGTTGACTTCTAGGACTTTACACAAACGGGAACTGGTCGTGACCTAATAATGCCTAGAACAATCACCAACTGTAGAAACCAAGATACGATTACCTCCCAATGATGTCTCCTTGGAAGGCCCCCAAATGCCTGACTGAACACCTCCTAAAAGACCCATCGCTCGATGGATAGAAGTGCCAAACTCCACCACGGTCTCGCTCATCCCAATGTGCTCATAGGACTTCAATTTGTAGGTCATATCACTCCTCAACAACCAATGCACGGCATTACCAATCATATACCCCAGCACCAAACAATGCCACAGTCTAGCCAAATCTGATGAAGTCGTCATCTCCCTATCAATCACCGTGCTTCCGTGCAAATAATACAAATCTCTCCTTCTGACGCCCTTCATCACAATCATGGACCCAAATGTAACCTTCAAGCGTGCATCCACCAAGGTCACCCTATAGCCTGCTGCCTCCAAAGCTCCAAGTGAAATGATGTTCTTCTTCAACTGAGGAACGAACCTCACTCCAACCAACTCCCGAATCACCCCGTCACTCATCCTGATCCGAACGGTACCGATACCACCAATTAAGCATTTGTGATCATTCCCCATGAGCACAAAATCCCCTCTTTCCAACTCCTGAAAGCTGGAGAACCAATCCCTCCTAGGGCAAATGTGGTATGTAGCTCCCGAATCCAACAACCACTCTGTAGAGTTGGCAACACAAACTGACGGCAGTGCAGATAATGAGTAGCCCGGAGAATCCGAATCTGAATCGTTGCCACTAGCCTTGACAACATTCACCTCAGAAGCTTGAATAGCTTTTCCCTTATTCTTCCCGGCTCGATCAACTAACTTTGGGCATTCGGCTTTTCAATGTCTATCCTCTTTGCAAAAAGGACACTGATTCTTACGAACTCCAAGATGTGTCCCTCTAGACTGCGACCTTCCACTACGGTTTGGACCATTTGCTCTTGCGACCAACGCCCCCGCTACCGGCTCAAACGAAGTCTTCTTATCCTTCTTTCGAAGCTGATAATTCACAAGTGCAGCGGTGACCTCACTATACGAAATAGATGCCTTCCCATTAATAAGAGTAAGAACGAAGGTCTCATATTCCTCGTCGGGCAAGGAACTCAACAACAACAACGCCTTGTCCTCATCTTCAATCACCACATCTACATTCGCCAAATCCGCAAGAAGCTTCGTGTAGTGGTTCATGTGATCACCAATGGAGGTTTCTTTCTTCAACTGGAAGCGGTAAAGCCTCCTCTTCAAATGCAAGCGATTCTCCACACTCTTGGTCAAATACTTGCTCTCAAGGATCTCCCAAATCTTCTTTGCAGAAGTCTCATTGATCACATCATACTTTAGATCTTGAGTGAGATAAGACCTAATCACACCACACGCCGTTCGATTCATCTTTTTCCAAACCTTCTCATCAATATTGTCCGGTTTCCCGTCCAACTCCAATGTATCTTCCAAATTTTGCGCGTTGAGCGCATCCATGACTTCGCATCGGCAAAGTCCAAAATTGTTTGTGCCATTGAACTTTTCCACGTCAATCTTCATTGAGTGGATATTCAAGCTTTGGACGGTCTTCACGCCAGAAGTACTACCCACAACTCCTTCTTTCTCGGCCATAATCCCCAAAGCACCACCAAACCAATGCGGAAACAAACGAGAAATAGATCCAAACTGAAAAAGACGAGATTTTTACCAAAAAGATCCCACCTTTATCACCAAACGAAGCCCTAGATGAACTTCCAAAACGATCTACTCCTCCAAATAACTCAAGCGTAGCCCGAGCTCTGATACCACTTGTTGTGCTTAACGGCGGCGCCGAGGAACCAAAACAAACGTCGATCAAAGAAGGCCAAAAACAAATCAAAAAACAACGGCACAAATCCAAACACAATAGTTTAACGTGGTTCGGCAATTGCCTACGTCCACGGGGCAAGAAGGGGGTGGGTTTTCACTAATAGAGAAGGAGAGTACAAATTGGGATTACAAATCGCTCAAACGAACCAACTAATCTCACCAACAAATCTCTCAATCTCTCAACCAATAACCCTAACAAATAGCTCAGAAAGATCTCTCTTTTCTGTGCTCCAAAATCCCCCAAAACTCTCCTACAAAACCCTCAAATCGTATTGGTATTTATACCAAAACAGAAACCCAAACAGACTGCAAATAGGAACATGAACTTGCCAAAAAACCCGTCGTAAGTCGACTTATCAGTCTGCATAAGTTAACTTGGCAGAGCGAAAAACAGCAACTGGAGAAGAGATCATAAGTCGACTTATCAGACCTGATAAGTCGACTTGGCAGAGCGAAAAACCAACAACCCAGAGCAGAACGTAAGTCGACTTACGACACAACATAAGTCGACTTACCATAAGTCGACTTATGCCTGTGCATGAGTCGACTTATGACCAAAAATCTGCTTTTTCAAGTTCTTCTCCACAAATAAAGTACTTCATGAGAATCTTTTTTTACACAGATTACTTCATCAAACCTGTGTTGTTAGGACAAAAGGCTAAAGCAGCTCCAACAACATTTTCCAATTAATTAAAGTTGGTTGCATCTTTCACTTACCATTTTCACAATTGAAGAAATGTCCAACTGCACCATTTGCTACCAATTAATGAAGTTAGTGACCATTTTTAATCCAAACAAAAATTTCTATCAAATCAAACCCTTGTCTAAACATTTACAAAATCAAACTTCAATAATACCCATAAAATAAGAACAGTAAATGCATAATGCCAACCAGTCTCCAATCAGTATCATGTGATATGTCTTATGGACCGCACTGGGCTTTTCTACTAAATACCTCAACATCACATGAGAGAGAGAGAGAGAGAGAGCATAACGTGCACTATACTCTGTGAGAACTATAATAAGTGAGCTTTTCTGTATGTGGGCCCATGAGCCATATGGACCGACCGTACCGAAAATGATTGGTTTATCTAAAGAGAGGGCGCAGCGCTCGGATGTAGATCTGTCCCCTAAACTTGTACTGGACGTTGATTAACTCCAAAGTTAGCAATCATAATGATGATCATTCACGAGGTAGATTGTTGCAATCCGTAGAGGGCTTTTAAGTTGCGTAAAGATCTCGTGGATTTGGATAGAGCTGTGTGAGGGACACACCCTTAAACCACACTTCTAACCACATCCCTCTCTTTTTTTATAGTGTTTTTTAGATTTTTTTTTAATAAAACATGTGGGTCCCAAGAAGCACTATAAAGAGAGAGGGATGTGGTTGGGAGTGTAGTTTAAGGGTGTGCCTCTAACATTTCTAATTTGGATACGTAGATCGCGTCTTGTCTTCGAAGTATTGATCAGCTCCCAAGAGCATAGCATGGGCTTGCTTTTAGGTGTACTACTTTCCAGTGTACAACTTTTTAGGAGTAATGTCTGAACAATGCTCGATACGGGAATATCTCGGTCACACATAAGTCGGGATAATTACCAAAATATCACTTCTGCAGTGGACATGTTCGAACCAGAACAACCTGTACTGGGCAGGGCGTCCTGCAGGGCGTTCTGATAGAATTCATACTCATTTCTCAGTGAATGTCTTTATTAGAATTTCACTTTTTCTTTTTTTGGGTTAATTTCACATAACCCTCTAAATTTTGTTCATCTCACATAACTCTTCTAACTTTTAGGGTATCCCACAAAACGCACCTAAACTTTGAACTTTTCTCACTGTACATCCCTACATGCAATTTTCAAATAACTAAAGTTTATGTAGAGAGAAAAAAATACAAATTTTAAGAGGGGTATATTACCTATAAATGGTAAACAGAAAATTTTAGAATTTTTTTCTCAATAAAATTTTAGTTATTTTCAAAGGTCAGGGAGGGTTGTAAGTCACCTCAAAGTTTAGAGGGGTTATATGAGATAAACAAAGATTTGGGTTGTTATGTACAACACCCCCCAAAGTTTAGGGGGGCTAAGTGAAATTTACCTTTTCTCCCTTTTAGTTTCATTCCAATTTGTGTATTAAGGATGCAAAAGATTAGGGGTTAAGTGAAATTTACCCCTTTTTTTCTTTGTAGTCTCATCCCCAAAGTTTAGGGGGTGTTAAGAGCTAAAATGTTCGATTCTGGCTTTCATAGTAACTTTTTTGTTTCATTTGATAGAAAGTGAAGAATGCAAAAGATTTAGAAAAGTCAGCGTAACATGATAACCATCCGCTCTCTTCTCTCAGGTATGATGTGGGGCGCAATAACACAAAAAAGAATTATATGATCTCATCACATTTACCAACGAAGTCCACCTTAAAACGAGGATTTCTAACGTGAATTCTTCTTAAGGAGGACACCACTTATTTCTATCAAATCAAACAAACGTTGTAAAGTTGCACCCACGAAAATTTATCTTTTAGGCCCACAAACAACACCTCAGTTATTGTTTGATTTGATAAGAATAGAACAACTAGCTGAAAATTGATCAACAGTTTAATTACAAATAGATTGTAGTTATGAACACGTAAGTGAAGGTTTGCTGAGCACTTTCTGTATCTGAGCCTGATGGGGTTGTGCATCTTTAGCAGATCTATTTTAATAGCTATACAGGTTGATTAATATTGTCGCTGCAGAAGGACGCCATGCAGTACTCCCCTATTTAAGAGCCGATGATGCAGTGATACGCATGGGACTAGTCCTGCAACGAGCTCATTCCTCTTTCGGATGCCCAATAATGTAAAACTACCCCCCCTCTTGCCCCTTTTGGCTAAGGGTCAATGAGGAGAGATTGAGGAGATTAATGGTTCGCATGATTAGCTCATTTATTAACCTGCAGCATTAAAAACTTTTAATCCGTTGGGCTAGTTTCTACGACTTCTTTTGGTCCTTCTGTGGTTTGGGAGTAAAAATGAGATTATGACCCAGTTTCTTTGTAAGTTGAATGGTTCTCTCTTAATCCCAAGTAGATTTGTAAGCTCCTCGCTTTGAGGGGTTCAAATCATTTTAACCTCTCTAGATGGATTTATAAATTGGCAAATTATAGAAGGTTCACTCAGTCTACGCTGTGTGTAACTTTTTGTGTTTGGCAAGCTAAGAAGAAATTTACTCTCCTTGATTTCTTGCTTTAACCCTTGGCCAAACAAGGCCAAAAAGGCATAGACATGCGCTACGAAATCAAAAGATCCTCTAGGCATTTAAAAACGGAGTTGTATATATTAAACTGCTATGCTCGGCAAAATACGAAATCTAAACCATCAAATATCAAAGATAGTGAGCAACCTAACATAGTGCAGCCTTCCAGTCAGCGATCAGCATCAGGACAGAGAGCAAAGAGCTCGAACAACTTTCCAAATCTAATTCAGTAAGAGCATAAGAAACCAAAATATCGAATACATGATTCCAACCAAACTTTAACATAATAATTCCGGCGTCAATTCAGGAATATGAAGAAGTTAAAACCTCCACTAAGAAAAAAGCAAACCCATATTGCGCCCCAGAGAATTCACAGCAGAAAGCAGAGCATATACAGCACATAACATCAAACATACAGAACATAGGATAAGAACACATAGTTCATGGCAGCTTAGAACAATGAGCAAAGCAAATCAAGTTTCCTCATACTCACCCACCTCTTCATCCTCATACTCCCCATCCTCATCCGCCGTCGCATCCTGATACTGCTGATACTCTGACACCAAATCATTCATGTTACTCTCTGCCTCCGTAAACTCCATCTCATCCATCCCCTCCCCCGTATACCAATGCAAGAAAGCCTTCCTCCTAAACATGGCAGTAAACTGCTCGCTCACCCTCCTAAACATCTCCTGTATCGACGTTGAGTTACCAATAAACGTCGACGCCATCTTCAGCCCAGTCGGTGGGATGTCACATACAGTGGACTTCACGTTGTGAGGAATCCACTCCACAAAGTAGGACGAGTTCTTGTTTTGGATGTTGATCATCTGCTCATCGACCTCTTTGGTGCTCATCTTGCCACGAAACATAGCGGAGGCGGTGAGGTATCGGCCGTGGCGGGGGTCGGCAGCGCACATCATGTTCTTGGCGTCCCACATTTGTTGGGTGAGCTCAGGGACAGTGAGAGATCGGTACTGCTGGGACCCACGGGAGGTGAGGGGTGCAAAGCCGACCATGAAGAAGTGGAGTCGAGGGAAGGGGATGAGATTGACGGCGAGCTTGCGGAGGTCAGAGTTGAGCTGGCCAGGGAATCGGAGGCAGCATGTAACTCCGCTCATGGTAGCCGAAATTAAGTGATTGAGATCGCCAACTGAATTCAGTAAAACATCAAGTTGGAAATCAAACCAGTTTCAGAACGACAGAAAAGGCATCATTATCGCCAAGGTTAATGATTCACTTAAGATAGCTAGACAATTGAAGGGACGTGTGTGCAATAGATAAACCATCTTAAACAAACAAACTAATTTTGGAGGATGAGGCATAGTTGAGTTCAGTAACTGTAGATCTCAAAAATCAAATTATAAAAGATTGTGTAATTTACATCTCCTTTCTTTCACTATAATCATAATCATCATTACTCAAACATTTATCACAGTAGAAGGAGCAAGCATTGGATTGCAAGGTTCCAATTCTGATGGAGTTTAAGCTCAGCTATCGATCTAACATTAACCCTAACATAATCTGAATCAAGTTCCTCATCAAGAATATTCAGGCAAAAGAGACCTGTCATAACACTAAAACCCAGTCTTTCCCTTCCTACTCAAGAAGATATATTAAAGAATCAAAAGCATCTCCTACTTTGAATAACTGCACATCTCTTAACATATAATGCAAATGTCCAAACAAGGTTGAAAATAATGACAACGCATGAAACGTTAGCCTCTCGATAACGTAAAATGCAAAGCAACGTAACGCATAACGTAGGTTACATGTTATCACAATTATCAAATATATCATGATTTTAAAAAATAAAACATGGGTTTGATTCATACTACGTTCTGAGAAATATTTACCATCCAGAAAGAGGAAAAAACGAAGTCTTTGTCTAAAGAAATACGTTGAGAAAGGGCGGATGGATAGAACCTTTCAACGAGATAGTGCTTTTTCAAATCTCTCAAAATGGAATTATATCATCACAGGAACACCAAAAGAAGTCATCATTGAGGCTTTGTAAACAATTGAAATGAAATACACAACTACTCAAAGTTCTAAACAAAGAAAATACTTTGCAGTCTCCTTGATAAATAACATTGAAATAACATAGTTTTATTGAAAATAATGCATGTTATATTGAAATCACGTAAATTATATTGAAATAGTGCACAATTTAATGTTATAACTTAGATTTATGACGTGTCTGAGTTATTTCAAAGGGTTACGTAACATTTACGGTTTGTTACTTAACGCAAAATAATGAGTTAAGGCAACGGGTTTTTTCAAAAATGGGTGTAAATAAGTGCAGGCAACAAAACAAAAGGCCAGCTAACAACCACCAAAGTGATTAGTCCTTAACATGTATAGCACTTGAAGCAATCAATAGACACTACCTTCAACTAAATCTCTCCATATATGCAAAACAAACACAAAGGAAATTAGCCTAATAGTAACAATATAAAAACTCCCTTTGAAAAGGAATGGAACATTATTAGGTGGAAGAAGTACTTACAGCTCGGGGTTGTCAGCTTGAGAGTGCGGAAGCAGATATCATAGAGGGCCTCGTTATCGAGTACCATGCACTCATCTGCATTTTCCACAAGCTGGTGCACTGAAAGAGTAGCATTATAGGGCTCAACAACTGTATCAGAGACCTTTGGAGATGGGAAGACGGAGAAGGTGAGCATCATGCGGTCGGGATACTCCTCTCTGATCTTCGATATCAACAATGTTCCCATGCCAGAGCCTGTTCCACCTCCCAAAGAGTGGCAGACTTGGAATCCTGCAGAGTAAAACCATCAACCAATATGGTGAAATTAATAATGCATTTAGTAAATATATATCAGTCGATGAAAACACTGAAAATTAGAGAAGTGACAAACATATAGGTTGAGTTACGTGTACCATATGACTAGCAACAATATAAAATTGAGCTGTCCATTTTTGGAATCAG
>BQKN01000544.1:0-16708 GCA_022839385.1 Asparagus kiusianus
ATATTTTAGGCTATTTAGTCTAGTGGTAAACTTTAGGAGTTTGGAGAGGCTCTTTAAATTCTACAATTATTTTTAATTTTGTTTATTTCTATAAATTCAACAGCCCCTTTGATATCTACAATTATTTTTAATTTTGTTTATTTCTACTTCTATAATTATTTTATATTATTTTAATTTTTATATTTTTTTTTATATTTGTAAATTACATAATTACAAATGATTAATAATATAATTTTTAATCAAAATTGTGTCTATTTTTACCTTTTTTCTTTAAAACTTAAAAAAATTAAAAGAATTAAACTTTTCAAAACCGGGCCGGACCGGTGTCCGGCCCGCTTAGACCCGGGCCCGGGTCCGGGCTCCGGTTTTGCCCGGCCTGGGCCCGGTTTTTCGAGCCAGGCCAGGCCGGGCCGATCCGGATGGACACCCCTAGATAGTTAGCCTTGACATTATATCCTATGGTCCGTCCCCTCCCAAACGCAGCCCCCCCCACCAAAAAAAACAACAACTTTCAAAAAAAAGCCGCTAAAACAAAATTTTTTTTCCCAGCTGCCTATTTTGTGGCTGTGCTACTGTTCCTTGTTATGGCGTTGTAGACGTGTGCTTATATTTCTTTAGGAAGCAGGGCATATTGTTGTCGTAAAATTATAACCTTTACTTTTAATTCATTTAGAGTTTTGATACAGCAAAAGAAATTTTTAATATGTAACTAGACCTATGCGAGACTCAAACTGAGATTAGTTGGTCAACAACTATCTGATTATGGGTTGACACAAAAACGAATCCAGAAATTTTGATTAATGGAGATAACACCACAAGTATAACTGATGTAGGATGCTTAACGGACAATTTCATGGAAGATTCAGATAATCTCGAGCTACACGTATTATTGACTTCCGCAAATAAACAATCATATTTTTTAATCCGGAAGACGAATTCTGACATATTATATATGTAAATCGCCTATCTCGATGAGACGGAGCCAACCAGATTGTCAGATTTTTCAAATCTCATCATTAATACCCAGTTTTGACTTAAATCCGAAAATAATCAGCTTTTAGTTTATTTTTAGTAATAAAGATGGATTCTATTTAGATTAGGAAATAAATTAGAGTCAAATTAGATTAGAAAACAAATTCTATTTTGATTCATGATTTGTTTCCTCTATTATAAGGAGTCTTTTTAGGATAGAATTTAATACTTTCTATTTCTTTGTAATTCTAGTCTTACTAAGAGTCTTATTTGTTTTTCTATTTAAGAAGAGTCATGTAACCCCAAAGAATAATAACTTTTCATCAATAAAATTTCTCTTTTAATATTTTCTTCGTGGATTCAAAGTTCTTCTTGGATTCGAAGATCGTTCTTTGTGGATTCAGAGAACACCCTTGGTGGATTTTCAGGTTATCACTTCCGCGCTGCGTGAATAACTCTATGTTTTAAGTAAATATTAATGACAAAAAATATGCATTTATTGCTATATGTATAAACAAAATATGGTTGATAGAAATAGCTTACTAAAATTCTGTACAATTATTATTCTATCCGTGTTTGTATATTTTAATAACGTTATATAATTTTCTTATTATCTATGCTACCAAAGATTTGCTTATTTTAATATAAAAGACTAAAACAATCATTCAACGTTGCGAGGAAGAAGATTAAGGCACTGTTTGGCAACCAAAAAAAGTGTCTTATCTAAGAGCTTATGTCTTATTGACTTGGTCAATAAGCTAGTAGAGCTGTTTGGTGACCAAAAATAGGAGGAGATTATTTTGGAGATTGTGACTTTTGCAAGTAGCTTTTGGAAAGCTATCTCAAGTAGCGTTTGTCTATGGGGAAGGAGCTGTCAATTTTTTTCTTTCGTTTTTGCCCCTAATAATTCTAATTTTATATCAATAATATTGCATGTCCTTTTTAGTCATTTAACAAATTTAAGCTAGTTGTACAGCTACTTTTGCCAAACAGCTCTAGTCAATCAGCTAGCTACACAGCTATGAGCTTTCAGCTACAATTTCACAGATTTCAGCTAGCTTAACAGCTTTCAGCTATAATCTCGTAGCTTTCAACTAGTTTTTCCAAACAGAGCCTAAGTGGCTTTGGACCCGATCTATTTCGCTAGGAAAAGGAAGATGCTAAATAGTTTGGGGGTAAAGATCTAATGTGAGGATTTATGAATGACATGGCAAGTTGAGAGGATGACATTGCTTAAAGATCTATGTTTGAGATTGTATTTGCAAATGTAAAATAAAATTTAGGGTTAATTTCACAAAAAAAACCCAAACATTGGGGGCTGATACACATAGCCCCCCCTAGAAATTTGTTTATCGATCATGCAAACCCATAATCTTTGGCGTGTCTCACCTTTAATCACCCCCCCCCCCCCCCCAAAAAAAAAAAAGCATTGGGTGTGATAGACATAACCCCCTAGAAATTTGTTTATCGATTGTGCACCCCTCTAATCTTCGGTGTGTCCCCCGTAAAAAAAAACTTTTAACTTTTCTCATCCAACCCTACTAGTTTTAACTTTATAAATAACTGAAATTTTCTTGAGAGAAAAACGCCCAAAATTTAGGAGAGATAGTGTGTTGTATGCAAATGACAAGTGACAAAGTTTAAAATATTTACTCTCAAAGTCCTTACAACAATTTGCAAATTACGAACGAGAGGGTTAGGTAAGATAAGGTAAAGTTTAAAGGGATTTTGTGAGAGACTCTAAAGTTGAGGAGGTTATGTGAGATAAAACAAATTCAGGAAGATTAGGGGATCATGTGTGACCCTAAGTTATACTAAACAACTTTCAATGAGGCCCGATGACGCAGCGTGGAAGTGATAACATCAGAATCCACCAAAGGGTGTTCTCTGAATCCATAAAGAACGATCTTCGAATCCAAGAAGAACTTTGAATTCACGAAGAAAATATTAAAAGAGAAATTTTATTAATGAAAAGTTATTATTCTTTGGGGTTACACGACTCTTCTTAAATAGAAAAATAAATAAGACTCCTAGTAAGATTAGAATTACAAAGAAAAAGAAAGTATTAAATTCTATCCTAAAAAGACTCCTTATAATAGAGGAAACAAATCATGAATCAAAATTGAATTTGTTTTCTAATATAAATTGACTCTAATTTATTTCCAAATCTAAATAGACTCCAACTTTATTACTAAAAATAAACTAAAAACTGATTATTTTTGGATTTTAACTAAAACTGGGTATTACTGATGAGATTTTAAAAATCTGACAATCTGTTGGCTCCGTCTCATCGAGATAGGCGATTTATATATATATATATATATATATAATGTCAGAATTCGCCTTCTAGATTGAAAAATATGATTGTTTATTTGCGGATGTCAATAATACGTGTAGCTCGAGATTCTTCGAATCCTCCATGAAATTTTTCGTTAAGCGTCCTACATCAGTTCCTCCCCTTGTTGAAAGAAGCTCGACCCCGAGCTTATATTTGTTAAAATAGTAGCTTCATTGATAAATAATTTTCTTCTTTTGCGACGATCAGCATCCGCCTTGTATTTAGTATTGATTTTCTCCATTTGTTCTTTTACCTCCTCTACAAGGACTTCTTTTATATCAAACTTTTGTATGAATTTTTTTCATGACATGTGTATGTAACTGGCAGCATGTGGCTCTATAGTCGATATGAAAAACTCCTCTAAATATTTTCCTTATTGCTTCCCATATTCTAGTGTTGATGGTATTATCTCACCATTGTTGAAATTATTGATGACTATTGCTTCCAAAAAATAATTTTTTTCCTCATACTTCATACACAATTCTTTTATCTGCTTTAATTTATCTCAAGCTCTCCTCCAAGCAATGCACACATACCATCAATTGTCTCGCTCTCTATTTTATCCTTCTCCTCCATCGGGACAATATCAATATGTGTAACATCACTCACGATATCATGTAGAATTTTCATCTTCATTAACATGTTATCATCAACATCAAGAACCTTAGAATGAATCTTAATGGTGGCAAAATCTTCCTTTTCGGGGGTGAGCGTCTTGTTGTTTGCCACTAGAGAAGCCTTCTCCTTAGCAATCTCTGTCTTAAATGCCTTCGGTTCTATGATTGATATAATTGATGAAGTCTTTATTGGTGCTTCCTCTGTGCTCTTCGTAAATCCAGACTCTTTCTCAGAGATGAATTGAGGTTTCTTAATTTTTCTATAATCATAACTAGTTTGATAACTCTCTAAAAACATCCATGATAAAGATCGTATGTTATTATGCTCAAGTTCTCACTCCACCTTCTTTGCTAGACGGACCGTAGCGGTTAAGGTAAAAGAATCTTTTAAAGGCACTTGACATTTCTTGTAGTTAGAAGGTAAAAAACGGTCTCTCAATAATTTCTTTATCTTTTCCCACGTTCGAACCAGATCCTTCCATTGATGGTATCGATTTATTAGTACTTCATCCCATCATGCAGATGCTTTTTCTTTAAACCTGTAGACTACTAATTTAACTTTACAATCTTTTGGGATTATTTTATACTCAAAATACTTATCCACCTTATGATTCCAATAAAGGAAATCATCAGCATGAAGCTTTCCATTGAAGGATTATATTTTTAATCTTCTAGTGTCACAATTATCCTATTTTTGGTGGTCTCTGCGATCATAACCACGGCGTGAGGCTTCATAGTCATCACTATTGAATTCATCACGTGGAGCCGGATCACGTCGTTAGCGACCATCAACGCGATTTTGAACTCCTCCCATGTTTAGATGCCCCACCATCGACGCAAATCGTTCTATTACAGTCTTCATCTGATTAACATCGGTCTTCAGCATGTAGAACTCAGTTCAAGAAAAAGGGGCTTCATCACCTACCATCAGATCGGAGGAACAAAGCTCTGATACCAATTGACATGGAGCGAAAGTGATAACCTCGGAATCCACCAATGAGTGTTCTCTGAATCCATAAAGAACAATATTCGAATCTACGAAAAACTTCGAATCTACGAAGAAAATATTAAAAAAAATTATTGATGAAAAGTTATTATTCTTTGGGGTTACATGACTCTTCTTAAATGAAAAAGAATAAGACTCCTAGTAAGACTAGAATTACAAAGAATAGAAAGTATTAAATTCTATCCTAAAAAAACTCCTTATAATAGAGGAAACAAATCATGAATCAAAATTAATTTTTTTTTTCTAATCTAATTTGACTCTAATTTATTTCCTAATCTAAATAGACTCCAACTTTATTACTAAAAATAAACTAAAATATGATTATTTTCGGATTTCAGTCAAAACTGGGTATTACTGATAAAATTTTAAAAATTTGACAATCTGGTTGGCTCCGTCTTGTCGAGATAGGCGATTTACATATATAATATGTTAGAATTCACCTTCCGGATTGAAAAATATGATTGTTTTTTTGCGAAAGTCAATAATACGTGTAGCTCGGAATTCTCCGAATCCTCCATAAAATTGTCCGTTAAGTGTCCTACATCACCATATGACACCACCAACCCCATGACACATCCGGGTCCTAGCATAACCCAATTCATTCGGGCTTGTTGAGGTCCGGACCAGGATCATCTGTCCAATTATAGACCGTGGCCCAACTAGTTCAATTAGGTCTATTTAGATTTGGATTGAAGTTGTCAAGAAGCACCATGTCTGATTATGGATTGAACTGATCCCAACCTAATTGCCACCCTTACTTAAATACTAAACTCCTTTGAACTATCGAAAAGTCTCATAAAACTATGTTAATGTACAGAGAAAAAGCTTAAAATATGATATGGTTATTCTATCTTGTCCTTCAGCATGAATGTTCTTTATTCAAAGTTTTCGTCTAAAATTTAATTTCTTACAATCCTGGTCATAATAATAGGGTTATGAGATTTTTCAATAATTCAAATAATTAATTAAAATTTTGAAAGAGTAGAACACTTTTTTCTTATTCATAAAGTTTAGGGGTGATTTGTGCAAAACCTCCAAAAGTCTTAAAACAACTCGCGTGCTCCGCTGAGTGCTGACCAATGGCCTACTCTAAAATAACTCGCATTGATAAACATAAAACTAATGGAGTCCATGATTCTGGATAAGATTTTATAGCAAATAAAAAAATAAAAACATAGGGTGTGATGCATCCAAAATATTCCAGATATCTAGTCAGTGCTCATCCCAGCAAGCGCAGCGGCCAGCCTCCACGTCCAGCTCGAATAATAATGTCCTTGCTGGCACGATAGCTTTCGTTAAGATCTTTAACCCCTTGGATGCGTTCAAGAGCCGCTTTATGTTTTTTTTAAAGGCATCCTGTTACATGCATGTCAATTTCAATTGGGGTTTGGGTGAGCTTCCTCCCTAGAACGTGGAACAAGCAAAAGGTCGGCGGCAGGGAAACTCAAAAAAAAAAAAAAACCATAAAGGGGTATCCAATCCAAGTGTGACATGTGCTCATCATGTCAATCTCACAAGGGGCCTCTATAGGATATGACACAGAGAGTTAGGGGCTGTTTGGTTGGCTTTTTTTGTTTGGTTTTTCCTGTCAAAACTGACAAAAGCTTGACAGTTTTACTTGCAAAAACGCCCCAAAATGGACGTTTTTGCAAGTAAAGTTGTCAAAACTGATAGCTTTTGTCAGTTTTGACAGGGAAACAAGGGCAAAAAATACCAACCAAACAGCCCCTTATCCAATCCGAGTGTGACATGTGCTCATCATGTCATGTGTATCACAACAAGGGTCTGACACTTGTGGGGGGTTAATTCAGAATATTTTCATTTTCATATTAATACATAATTATTTATAATTTTATCTTTATTTTCATCATAAAATGATGTACTATGCATGGTAGAAAAATTTATGAATAGGATTGTCGAAAGCCGAACGAATTAGATTGAGTGGTTGACTTGTACTTAAAGGAACGATCATATCTTCTAATCCTAAAGGCGGATTTTGACATATTATCGATGAAAATCGCAAATCTCCACAAGATGGAATCAATCAGCATAGCATATGCTCACAAGCTTATTATCACATTTTATTACACTTTTATACCATTATTAATTTATTATCTATTTTATTTTGAATAAAAAAATCTACTAATAATATTTCTTTATCTTAATTTGCAGGTAATAAAGATTAAAGAATAAAATTCCAGATTGACCAATTCTCCTACATTTTCAAGATTTCATTGAAGCCTACAAAAAGTCCAAAAAAGAGGAAGTCAACAAAGTCAACATAATTTTATTACAATTCTATTATAAACTAATCAATGTGCTCATCGATGAGCCTATCGATGAGTCCATCAATTAGAGTGCAACAGAATCAAGCAATGGCTGATCATTTTTATTCTCCCAAAACTCTAGTTGATTTAAGGGCCGAGGTGAAGGCTGTAAGCTTTAAATAGTGGGATATAGTGAGGGGTTGGGGGGGGGGGGGGGGGTTAAAAACTCCTTTTTGGAGAGGAGGATAGCTATTAATTGAGAAATTCTTCAAAAATTATGAACTTTTTATTTGTAATAAATAAAAAAAATTAATTTTTGTTATTTTTCTCTTTTAATGATGAAGATGAAGATTTGCTTATAAGGGACCGACCCCTTAAAATGTAAATTTTTATTTTTATTTTTTTCTTATTTTAGAATTGCATGTTTTAGAATTTTATTTCTTATTTTTATTTCATGTTTGGTATATTAGATTTATTACTTTAGTGGATTTATTTTATGCTTTGAAGTATAGATTTATTTTTTTGCTCTTTTAGGCTTTGATTTTCTATTTCTTTCTTTCATTGCTTTGTAGTTTAGATTTACTTTCTTGTTCTTTTATGCTTTCACATGTGGATTTTATTTTTCTATTTTAATTTATAATATGAGTAGCTAATTCTTGTAAGAAATCTAGGATTAGATGAAAGTAGTTTAATTTCTCTTGTGTTTTTGAATTGTTCTCTTTGTCCTTACAATGGTCATGCTTAGGATAATTAACTAGAGAACCAATTGGTAGATTAGAGTTTAATGGTCTATGCGTTCTCTGAGTGGGTTGGTAGGCCATCCTCATTCAATACGTACTAAGGTTATTATCTAGTTATTTATTTCTTTTCATGAGCGATAATAATACTTGGATGTAATTTTAATAGGTTATGCTTCTTTTAAATAATTTGGTAGTCTATACTTAGCAATTCTAAAGTATTATATGAATAAAAAGGAAGTAATTCTTAAATATAATTTGAAATTAATTAGTGAATTCAACCATAAATTTCTTCTCTCCTCTCTTGATTTCCTCCATCTTTTCATTCCCTTCTTGTTTTGACTTTATTTTATTTTTTATTTATTTTTATTTTATTTTTCTCTTTCTCTCATTCTTTCCTCTTACTTTAGCTTTTTATTTTTGTGCAAACCTCTATCTAAGTCACTCTACACTCTCTTTTACACTCACATCATTAGTTTCCTACACAATTCAAAAACCCATTTAGATCTTTCTTATATTCTCCTCTCCCATAGATCTATATATTAAATATTATAACTTAATTGTTATGCACTTATAACTTTTGCATGATTTTATCACTGTTAAGTTTTTGGAGTTATTGCTGGGAAAGACGCATGTAATTAGGATTTTTCTATTTTGATTCTTTGAGTTATGTGTTTTATTGTGAAGGAATAACATTGAAGAAGAAGATTGAAGACTTGAGAGAAAATTTGCCAATGAAAAGGTAAGTTTTTTCCTAGTATTTTCAATTCAACTCTCTGGTTAGGCATTGCACATTAGAGACAAACATGAACTAATAAAAAATAAAAATTTTCTCTTGTTAAATAAAATTGTTATGCGGCATATCTGTTCCGCGAATATATGACTTGATGAGTCAGCATCGCGACCAACCCAATAAGCCGACACCCTAGTGTCAGCGCGAGAAGCGGCGATTGTCAACATTAGAGATCCTGACCTCCCAGACAAGTCGACATCTTTATATCGACTCGAGAGATGGCTGTTAGCTGAGACGAGACGACATTTCAACCAGTCAGATAGCCGACACTCCCGAGTCGACGCAAAAGGCGGTGTCGATCGACACGAGAGTCAGCAACTCAAAGATATGACCTTGTTGTCTTTGCTTCTCAATGAAGCTAAAGGATTATCCTTATCTCAAATCTGCCAGCATAGGTATCACTTCTCAATATTATTTAATCTTTGATGATCATCATTATGTCTCCGTCCTCAATAGTCTTGAAGACTTGTCGGCTGCTGGCTCTCAATGCTGCAGAAGTGATCTCCCGTCACTCACAAACCAACACGTGTGGAGCAAATGATGGCTTATTTTCCAACTCACTCCTCATCACCGCCTCACTACCATCTTACTGCACACTCATGAAGTGACCAATCTGCCATCGGCATCCTCTATAAATGTAGATGCCATTCGCTATAGCTAGAGGGTCGCAATCTAAAACCCTCAAGAGCACGTACTACACAAAAATAAGAACACATAGTTTTGTTACTCCGCTCAAGCTCAAGTTCATCAACTGACTTGATCGTTATAGGTACCACAAGGGAACTTATCCCCGCCCTCTTATGACTCTTTGTGTGCAGATTGCTCAATTATCCTAAGTGCAGAATTAGGTATAAAGTCGAAGAAGAAAGTGGCCACTTACAAACTCCGTGACTTTATTTGGTTGTGTGATATTTAACATCAATAGTTTAGCGCCCACCGTAGGACTTCTTTTCCTTTTTTTGAGAAAAAATATCAGGCTCCAATATAGGATCTGAGCAGTCTCAACCTCGAAGACAGTCGCCTAATTATGTTACTCGGGATTAATTAGAATAAGCGGTGAACCAGCTCTCCCCGTTACTTAGAGAGCAATTTGTCGTCTTGACCAGCGAGGTTCTATGACGAACCCTAGCGCCACCACATACCACTGTATCACCCCACCCTCTGGAGACTGATGATCAGGAGCACCTTCTTCCCAGCAACGGGATGTCTCACCACGAACTCCTCATAATCCTCTTAAGCAGACGGAGAACCGTCTCAAGCAATTGGGTGTCTCATCTCAACAGGAATTGCTTCACCATCATTATTTAAAGACCTATGATGAAAGTCTCAGTCCCAGTCATTCAGAAGGGCATGCCACATGAATAGGCTTCAAGACACCCCACCACCACGCTTTCTCGTCCTCATCTACCACTGTAGGAGCTTCCGCCTACGATCGAGTATATAGGCCGGTTTCTAATGAAATTAGAGGGAATACTCCACTCTCATACAAAATAATGGAATGTCCGTTTGAGAAGTTCAAAATGCCCTACTTAAGAATATACTCGGGTGAAGGAGATCCTTCTGAGTATGTTCAAAATTATTTCGACATAATGAGTATACTCCAAGTTTCTGAAGCCATCCTCCATCGCTGCTCCCCTATCACCCTCATAGGAAGCGCTAAACTTTGGTGGAACGCTTTGAGTAGAATATCCATCAATAATTTTTGACAGTTGAGTCGAAAGTTCATCCACCACTTCCTAGCTGACACCAAGCAAAAACTCCCCCCTCATGTGCTGATCCAAATGAGGGAGGGACCAAAAGAGAGCCTTTGGGCCTACTTCAAGAGATTCCAAGCTAAGAGGTTAGAAGTCAACAACCTAGGAAGCATAGTCGCTATGGTGGCACTCGTCGCTGGCCAGCGGAGCAATGAATTGGTCGACTCTCTCGCTAAGAAACCAGTCACTAATTATGAACAATTGATTGCCAAAGCCCATGAATACATGGACATGGAGGACGCCCGGGCTTACAAGGCCTTAACAAGGAACACAGGGGTTCCCCTTGCCACAACTTCAGTAACGCCAGCAACCGTGGTCGTTTCACCAAACCCTCAAACTGCGCCAGCGGTAATTCTGCCACCTAAATTGACCAGGAGTCCTCCTAGGCTATGGTGGCACAAGAATCCTCCAAGGGCCAACTCCCGTCCTAATCACTCAGACAGAAGGAATCAGTAGATAAATTTGACACCAAAGGAGTCTCTAACCATCTTAGACACCTCGCTTACTAGTGCCTTGTCTATGTTTAGAGGGAAGGATATCTCAAAGATCATGCACCCAAGATGTCAATAGATCCTAGAAGCAGGGACACTAATCAATTCTACCATTACTATCAGGATGGACACCTTACCAATGATTGCTGGATCCTCAAGAGGGATATGGATGATCTAATTGAAAGAGGATATTTGAGGAATCTTACTTTCCAGAGAGATCGCAGGGATACTTCCCCAAACAAAAATGATAGGAGATCCTGCTCGCGGTCGCCTCGACCTCGACCTCGACCTCAAATAGACGAACGATCCTAAGAGACTACTCATAAAGGAGTGAATAAATATAATAAGTGGTGGTCCTACAGTTGGGGGTCATCTAACCATGAGCGGAAGAGATATGCTAGAAGAACACTGCAAGTTGACCATAATCCCAAGAAGACGAGGACAGAAGAGCTCATATCTTTTACTGACAATGACCTACAGGGTGTTGAGACGCCCCATGATGATCATCTTGTTATCACCGCAGTCACTAATGGGTATTAGGTGAAACGAATTATAGTCGACACTGGAAGTTTGGTGGACGTCTTATATACCAGCGCCTTCAATCAAATAGGAATTGACAAATCATGCTTCCTCCCTTATAGAGGACCCCTTGTGGGTTTCACTGGCCATGCCCTCTTACCAGAGGGAATGATAACTTTGCCATTTGTATTAGGAGAATATCATAGGCAAATCACTGCCCAAATCCAGTTTCTGGTAATAAATTTGAAGTCGGCCCATAATGTTATATTGGGTCGAACCGCTCTCCACCTCTTGTAGGCCATCCCCTTAACTTACCATCAGATTATCAAATTTTCGACCACAAATGGAGACAGAGTAGCTCGGAGCAATCAAAGAGAAGCTAGATCTTGTTATCTACTCTCGATCAAGGGGAAAGGTGTCCAAGGCACTATGTTGATTGAAAAAACTTGTCTCCAACTGGAGAAGACAGCAGAAGGACTGAGGACGGAGCCAGTAGAAGAGTTCCATGAAGTCCATATTGATCAAGAAGGAATAAAGATAATCAAGATTGGGTCCAGATTAGTCGAGCCCTTAAGAGGGGCTATGGTGGAATCTCTAAAATCCAATACTGATGTATTTGCTTGGAGACCGGATGATATTCTAGGGGTTCCCCCCGAGATAATGTGTTACAAACTGGTTGTGGACAAACATGTCAAACCAGTTCGACAGAAGAAGAGGCATCTTGGCCCAGAGCGCTAGAAGGCAGCAACAGACGAGGTGAAGAGGCTTCTGAAAGCCAACTTTATCCGAGAGGTCTAATACCCAGAGTGGTTAGACAATGTTGTATTGGTGAAAAAAGCACTAAACAAGTGGAGGATGTGTGTAGATTTCACCGACTTTAACAAAGCTTGTCCTAAAGATAGTTATCTCCTGCCTTTAATCGACCAGTTAGTTGACGAGAGCGTGGGACATGAAATGCTTAGTTTCATGGATGCTTTCTCTGGCTACAATCAAATTTTTATGGCTAAGCATGATCAAGGTAAGACTTCTTTCATAACTAATATGGGTACATACTGCTACAGAATGATGCCCTTCGGACTGAAGAATACTGGAGCCACCTACCAGAGACTTATAGCCAAGGTATTCTAATATCAGATCGATCATTATCTTGAAGCTTATGTGGATGATCTACTGGTGAAATCCAAACAAGCATCTACCCATATCTCAGATTTGGACGAGACCTTTTCAACCCTAAGGTGATATCGAATGAAGCTCAATCCAGCTAAATATGCCTTCGGAGTACAATCAGGGAAATTTCTTGGATTCATGATTACCCAAAGGGGTATTGAGGTCAACCCTAAAAATATTGTTGCAATAGAGTGACTCCCTGAGCCGTGTACTTTGAGAGAGATTCGGAGGTGAGTCACAACTCTAGGTCAATTTTTGTCTAAGTCCGTCGAAAGAAACCTCCCTTTCTTTAAAATATTAAGAGGAAGCAAAAGCTTGAAGGAGGGTATAGTCTGGACGACTGAATGCAAAGCAACATTTCAAGATCTCAAAGCTTACTTGAGTGCAAAGCCATTACTGAGCCAACCTATGAGAAGGAGACTTTGTTTGTATACATAGCCATCTCCTAGTTACACTACTGCAAAGGGGACTTTTGGCGACGGACAAATCCGTCGCCAAAAGTCCACAATCCGTCGCTAAAAGTTTTAGCGACAAAAAAAAAGATATTCCGTCGCTAAACTACCGTCACTATTGTGAGGGTAGCTAAATCAGCTTTTAGCGACGGCATATCCGTCGCTATAAATTAGCGACGGATATATAGCGACGGAAAATCCGTCGTTTATTTATAATTTTATGACGACGGTATTTTCCGTCGCTATATACTTACCCGTCGCTATATGTTTTGGCGACGGAATATCCGTTGCCAATATAACTTATGGCGACGGATTTTGCCGTCGTTAAATAACCGTCTCTATATAATTTTCCGTCGCTAATATTTATTAGCGACGGAATATCCGACGCTAAAAAATGTAATAGTGCACATCTGTGTGTCAGTTTTCCGTCGCTAAAAGGGCTTTTAGCGACGGAATATCCGTCGCTAAAAATCATCCGAATTTTTTTTTGAAATTAGAAATTCCTGTACACATATTTTACAACAATAACCTGTACAGTAAATTTACACAACACAAGCACATATAACACATATTTCACGCATATATAACAATTATTTCACTAAAGCATAATAAATATCCCAACAGTAGAAATGTTATTTATACAGCACACCCATTGTTTTTAATGTTAAAACAAATAATCTCAGTCCCGATCAACATCATCATCATCCTCATCACCAACTCCACCTTGTCGAGAAGTCCCAGCCTAAAAAAATAAATAAAACGTTATAGAGCAATACGTACATCATCAAAAATTGAATTTTACAGTAAAGTAACAAATTATAAAACAACAAGGCATAACATGCAAGTATAGCAATAATAGAGTATCATGCCATATTCTTACATGTTATATGATTCAGAGAGAGTATCATGGCATATATTTATATATTATACGCAAGCACGCACATGTTTTTAACAACGCACACACCCGTACCTATCTCCACCGACACGCACACACGCACGCACGAGTACCCAGCTCAACCCAATCCCCACACTTCCCCCTCCCCCACCACGATCAAACCCAACATCAAGCACGCACATAACGATCACGACAATACAACACATGCAACACCACAACACAACAATAACAACACCACCACCACCACAATAACAATCCCCCAACCAACCAAACTCCTACCCCCACCCCCTCCCCCTCCATCATCATCATCACCACCACCACCACCACCACCACGACGAAAACACCCACCAACCAACAACATAACCAACGACGTTACGCACGAACGCCCCACAACAAAACAAAATAACATCCAACTAACCAACTCACTAGCCAATACAACCATCGCTACGCACGCACGCACCATCAACACCACCATCACATAAAAACATTAAGTATATAATTTTAGTTGTGTTTCGGAGAGAGATATAGTTTGTGTGTAACAGTTTGTGTGATATCATTTAGTCACATGGCATACTCGTAACTAAGTAAGAATTTTATATTTAATTCATTTAATTAAAAAAGAAATATATATATATTACCTGATCCGCCAAAAACCGTCTCCTATATGCCTCCTGAGCATCAGAAGGTAGAGTCGATATAAACTGGGTGAATTCCAGCTCCCTCTGCTCCCGACGCCTCCGTTCTTCCTCCGCCATCTGGAGTAGCTCCGACTCCCGACGCGACTGCCAATCTTCCATCGCTTTCATCCGCTGCTCCATAGTCGGGTCTTGAGAAGAACTGCATCCTGGTGGAGCTGCAGACTCGTAGGTGCTACTGGACTCGTACGGCCGATGCTCGGATCCTCTCCACCTGTATCTGTTCTAACTACTCGGTTCAATGACCGTCTCGATGATGCTATCCTCCTCCTCTCTACTTAATCGAGTCGGAGTGTTAGAATCGACCTGAGTCTGTGATAATTGCTCCTGCACCTTAGCATGTAATTTCTCCTGCGATATACCAAAACAACCCGGTCAATTCTAACACATTTAAAATGCATTGTTATAAAAATTAAATATACAAATTAACTGCTACTTACAGCCAGATCCTGGTTCTGCGCTTTCTTCACTTCATCGGTGTAATTTGGACTCCAACCAGTCAGAATACGATCTGCAAAATGCCCGAGTTCTCCTCTTCCCTATTTTATTCACATATATCATTAACTCATAACACATAAATTATACTCAAATTGATAACCTAAGAGCTAATATATTATATACCTCAAGCGCCAATTGACGATAATGCTGGCTGAAGGACCTGGAGCCCCCGTGATGCTCGTAACTGCGGGGCGCATTGCGGTTCCTCCTTGCTATTTCAGCTTGTTCCTGCAAAAGAATATTAAACAGATATAATATAGAATTTCAAACAATAAACAAAGATATATACTTCAATAATACCTGAGCTTCGGCCGTGTCCCAATAATCGCAAAGTGCAAAAAAATCAACTCCATCCACGCGCTCGTCAAGATGCCAGTAACGCTCCCAATCTCTGTTCTTTGAGTAAAATATTTTTTCTTCAGCTCTGACCGCCACCTCTTAAACGATAGATTGATTTGCGTGAAGCAGTAAATCCAGGCACAAGCGTAATCGTCAAGAAAGAAAAATCGCTTCAGCATACAATGAAAAAAGAGATACAAATCAGTGTGTTAAACAAAATAATAAAATAACTAATAATTATGAGAATTAAAATAAATGACTCACACATATATATCGCCAACAAGCCACCAGCACATCAATCCGCTGCGACTTCCACGTCAAATATATGTTGAAGAAATCATGTCTCCTGGCTAAAGAGGCGAGGAAATTGTTAAAAGAGTTAGCAAATGGCCCGACAGGCACGCCGTTCTCCTATCGGATCACGGCCCTCCGACGAATATCTGGGACGAGGTTCTGTGGCTTGGTACCACTGCGGCCGCGCCTAGTAGGTCGCTCGTTACCTACGAATATTTGAAATTCAGGCGAAATATAAATCAATCAATATCGATAATACAAATTAAAATATTAACAGATAAACTATAAAAATCTATACACACCTTTCAATTCGAGGCATCTACGCCTTGCTTGTTCATACCTCTGCTGTGCGATAAGTCACAAATCATGATAAGCATCCCAATCCTCCTTCACCTTGGCCGGGTCGTGGGCTCACTGATCCGAAATAGAATCCGGCGGTAGTGGTGCAGCTTCTACAGCTGCGCTATATGGCTCAAATCGGTGCTCCTCCAATACATCTGCATGCGGAGGAGGCGACAGCGGCATCTCTGCATACTGAGCAGGATCAACGAGAGTCTCCGCATCAGGTGGAGCATCTCCTCGTCCTGTGTCCTGTGGCGGCCCATCATGTGTAGCAGCGATGCGGCCTGCGTAGGAAATGTGAAAAAATAATGTTAGGCTCGTATTAATAGTTTATAGAAATGTACAGATATAATAAATTAATAAAAATACCTGACGTAGAGCCATGTGCGTCGCCTCCAGAATGTCTACCAATAAGTCTCTCAAGCGCTCTCTTACGTAATCCTTTTGTCATCTATACTTTGAAAACATAATGAGTACCCAACAAAACTATAATACATGACAAAAACTGATACATGATAACCAGTCAAACAGA
>BQKN01000544.1:23642-40489 GCA_022839385.1 Asparagus kiusianus
GGGGGGGGGGGAAACCTAGGTAATTAATTAGGCGCGGGCTGCCCAAAATATTTGGGCGCCCGCGCCCAAAAAATTTTGCCCGAATTATTTTTTAACGACGGAATTTCCGTCGCTAAAACCACTTTAGCGACGGAAAAGTTTTTCGTCAGAAGATTAATTAGCGACGAATAATTCCGTCGCTAAAACCCAAATTTCCGTCGCTGTATATATTTTAGCTACGGAGTATTAGCGACAGAATATTCCGTCGCTATAAAGTACTTATAGCGACGGAAAAATCCGTCGCTATTATTCCGTAGCTAAAACATTGTTTTCCACTAGTGTAGTTCTGTTCTTGTTTAGGAGGAACAAAATACACAAAAGCCCGTCTATTATGTGAGCCGAATCCTCTGAGCGGGTGAACTCAATTATACTTTTGTAGAGAAAGCTGCCTTTACCCTCATCCGTACGGTCAGAAGACTCCATCCGTATTTCTAGGCTCACCCCATTATTGTTAGAATGAGCCTACCCTTAAAGAAAGCTTTGGGAAGTCCTACCATATCAAGAAGAATAGTTGCCTGGGTAGTTTAGCTTAGCGAGCACGATGTCCATTTGAACCTCGAACAACTGTTAAAGCTCAAACTTTGGCCGACTTCTTGATTGAATCGGCTCCCCAAAATGATGAACTAGAAGTACTCGCGCCACCTCCTCAGCCTTCACCCCCAGAACCCCAGGCGATCCCTCCAACTCGTCATGCTCTGGAGCATGATTCACCCGAATATGACTCGTGGTGGCTACTGCAAGTAGATGGATCCTCTGGAGAGGCTGGCAGTGGAGCAGGAGTAGTCATACAAAGTCCAGACGAGTCGATATATGAGCATTCCATTTCCTTTAAATTCTCGACCTCGAACAACGAACCCGGGTATGAAGCTCTACTCGCCAGCCTCTAAGCGGCACGAGCTTTGAAAGCCAAACACCTTTACGTTCCAGCCGACTCATAATTAATTGTCCATCAAATCAACGGGCGCTATGCTGCTAAAGACCCAAGGATGGCCCTATATCTTTGAGTCACCAAAGAACCTCTAATAGCCTTCTTGGAATCCAAGATAGTTCAAGTTCCCCGAGCCCTTAATACTCGAGCAGATGCCTTCTCCAAACTGGGATCAACGAATTCAGGAATTTGCTCTAGACATGTCCATATGGACAAATTGGAGAACCCCAGTATCTCGAAGCCATCAAAGATCCTTATGGCGATAGAAGACCATATATCACCTTGTTGGCTAGATCCCATTATCCTTTATCTAACACAAGGTGTTTTGCCTGAAGATCGAATTGAAGACAAGCGCCTATTAAGGAATTCTCACCGCTACCTCGTGATTGAGAACCAACTTTATCGAATGTCCTATGTTGACAGCAGTATAGGACCCTACTTACGATGTCTACGACCGCCAGAAAGCTATCTATGTGCTTAGAGAAACCCATGAAGGTATATGCGGAATCATTCAGGGCTCAAACCCTAGCACAAAAAAAATCATTCGTCAGGGTTATAATTGGCCGACTATCCTAGCTGAGTTAATGAAGCTAGTATCTTATTGTCAAAGTTGTCAATTCTTTTCATTCATTCCTCGAGTTGCCACAACCAAGTTGACTCCTATTTTGAGCCCTATACCTTTATCCCAATGGGCCTTAGATTTGTTAGGACCTCTTCCTATAGCTTTAGGACAAAGGAAATTCCTTATAATAGCGATTGGTTACTTCACCAAATGGATCGAGGCCAAACCACTGGCTAAGATTGGTGAGAGCAACATCACAAACTTCATATGGAAATTCATTGTTTATCATTTTGGTGTGCCTCAGCCATTCATTACCGATAATCGCACCAAATTCGATAGTAGGGGTTTCCGAGATTTTTGTGAAGAGTACAACATTCATCTCAAGTTCACTTCAGTTGCTCACCCAAAATCAAATGGACTCGCAGAAGCTGCCAACAAATGCATTCTTCAAGCATTAAAGAAGAAGATGGATACCACCCTAGGACGATGGGTGAAGGAGTTACCGAGTATCCTATGGTCATACTACACAACCCATAAGAATTCAATAGGGGACACTCCCTTTAAGCTGACATACGAGGCTGAGACAGTTACTCCAATCGAAGTAGGTATGTCGACCATTCGGCTGCAACACTTTGATGAAGACATGAACTCGATAAGACTTCGAGTCAACCTCGACCTCTTAGAAGAAACCAAAGAGAAAGCACTCCGAACTCAGGTCATCAACCAACAATGGATCACGCGCCACTACAATAGTAGGATTCGTCCAAGAAGATTCAATGCTGGTGACCTTGTCCTTCGTAAAGCCATCATTGACAAAGATACCCGACGAGGCAAACTAGCTCCTAACTAGGAAGGCCCATATATGGTTATGGAGGAACTTAGAATGGGTATCTATCAGCTAAAGGCCCCAGATGGAAGGATCCTCCATCACCCATGGAATATCGAACACTTATGACAATATTTTCCTTGAACTGCAAAGTATAATTTTTCTCAAACTCTATAGACTTCTTTTGAAGAAAGCATGTAATAATATGTTTAATAAGAAGGCTCTAGTCAAAATTATGCATTCCTATTATAACTGAGAAATGATATATCCAAGCCCTTGGTACTTATCAGGAATAAACCCAAGGTATAACCCTTTGGCCGACTCCCACAGTCATCTCTCAGCCTCAGGGGAAGGAAAGACCTAGTCGACTCTCTCGAGCCTAGGCGTTCGACTTTTGAGTCGTATTCTAAGCCATTGGTACCTTATCAGGAATAAACCTAAGACACAACCCTTTGGCCGACTCCCACAGTCATCTCTCAACCTCAGAGGAAGGAAAGACCTAGACGACTCTCTCGAGCCTAGGCGTTCGACTTCTGAGTCGGATTCTAAGCCCTTGGTACCTTATCAGGAATAAACCTAAGGCACAACCCTTTGGCTAACTCCCATAGTTATCTCTTAGCCTCAGGGGAAAGAAAGACCTAGTCGACTCTCTCGAGCCTAGGCGTTCGACTTTCGAGTCAGATTCCAAGCTCTTGGTACCTTATCAGGAATAAACCCAAGGCAAAACCCTTTGGCCGACTCCCACAGTTATCTCTTGGCCTCAGTAGAAGGAAAGACCTAGTCGACTCTCTCGAGCCTAGGCATTCGACTTCCTAGTCAGATTCTAAGATCTTGGTACCTTATCAGGAATAAACCCAAGACACAACCATTTGGCTAACTTCCACAGTCATCTCTCGGCCTTAGGGAAAGGAAAGACCTAGTCGACTCTCTCGAGTCTAGGTGTTCGACTTTCGAGTCAGATTCCAAGCCCTTGGTACCTTATCAGGAATAAACCTAAGGTACAACCCTTTGGCCAACTCTCATAGTCATCTTTCGTTCTCAGGAGATGGAAAGACCCAGTCAACTCTCTCGAGCCTAGGTGTTCAACTTTCGAGTCAGATTCCAAGCTCTTAGTACTTTATCAGGAATAAACCCAAGGCATAACCCTTTGGCCGACTTCCACAGTCATCTGTCAGCCTTCGGGGAAGGAAAATCTTGGTCGGCTCTCTCGAGCCTAGGCACTTGATTCTAAAGTCAAATTACATACTTTTAGAAAATATACAAGTATGGACATTGATTGGGTTCTAAGCCTTTCAAACTTTTATCTTAATAAAAGCATCATAAACTCGAGATAAGATGGATTCTTCCTAGATCAATACTGGTTGTTTACAATCATACTGAAACCACTGATAACAAGTCAATTCAAGGAACAAAGGAAAGTGTATTCTCATTCAAGAAAAAATTCTATTACATTTAGCAAAAGCCTGATGAGGCTTGATAGAAAAAAGGGGGGAGACGAGGAAAGGGCACAACAAGTTCTCAATTATCTCCGCCAGCGGAAGCTTCTTGGGATGGAGCGGTAGCTTCTTGGATAACCGTAGTTTCCACCTCTACGTCATCTAAAGATTCGTCATCATTTTCCAAGATTAAATTTAGTCCCCCTTCCCTCACCTCGAACTCTTTTAGAAGATTGAGACAGCAAGAGATTAGGGGAGGATAATAACGATCAGTGGGAGGATGTGAGCTAGGAGGCACGAAGGAGGCGAAGTAATCTACCCCAGCTTTACATGGTAAGGCCACCTCGGCCTTCCCTATAGAGCTTTGGAACCAATCTTCGATTATTTGATCCTTGTATTGAGATAAGTCAAAGCGAGCAAGTTTATCATTTAAGTCCTTCATCATAGTGATAGACGCTTGACTACTCAACTACTCTTTCTCGAGATCACGCTTCAATTGTTCGATGGAGACGGCAACTCTCCTTTAGCCCCTTTCGAATTCTACCTCCTTGGTTAGAGTGGCCAGAAGATCATCTCATTCTTTAATCCCTCACTGGAGACGATTAATCTCCCTCTTCTGATGAGCAGCCTCTCCCTTCAGATCTCTAATTGTGGATACATGCTTATCACACAGGGACTGAAGCCCTTCGAGAACTCTCTCTCCCTAGCATTCACCTCCTGACGCCAGTGAGCTTCGACGCTATTTAGTTCAGCCTCCAAGGTGCTGACTTCTTCCCCACCTCCTCTTTGGCCGTCTTCTCCTTTGCTATCTCTGATAGCCACCTCTATAGAGCGTCATGCATGTGCTTGAGTCGCTCATACAGTTCTTGCTCCACCAGTGCGCCTCGGACTAAATGAGCCTTGAGAGCTAGATGCAAGCCAAAGCTTAGCATCCTCTTCAAGACGTTATCATCTTTGGGAAGGGAGAATTATTGAACGACCATGATTAGAGCCGAGAGAGATCCTAGAATGGAAGTCTCTTTGTCGAGAGCGCAGGTAGGATGAACTTGTCGCTATCAGAGAGCTCTTTTCTTGGCGAACAAGGGCCTAGCGGCACTCCTGCTAGCATCACTTTGGTTCTTTCCCAATCTTAGGAGTCGACCTCCAAAATCCAGTGAGGGAAAGGCCAGCCACCCTCCTCCCTTTCCCCGGTCTCATAGTCCCCGATAGTCTCTTCTACCTGAGGCATAGGGAGGGGTGCAGTTTCTTCAGTCATTTTCCTCGCTGACTCAACTGGTTCTTTGCCCGGCCTATGAGTTAATGCCGACTCAGAATCCAGGCCGACGACTTCGATGCTAATCGTAGCATCCACGGGTTTAGACGATCCCATCTCCTCCTCAGGCACTAGGGGAATAAGGAGATCTCTTGTGATGAACTTATCCCCTTCACTGGCTTGAATGTCCAACTTCTCTTCTAGTAGCCCTTGTTTTGCAACAGAGCCAACTCTGGGCACCTCAGTGACTTGTGTTGCAACTGGTTGCTGGACGCATCTAGTCACTAGTCTCTTAGTATTTCTCCTCTTTACCAGCTGGGTAGCTAGTTCGCTCATCTAAAACTTTAGGTCGGATGTCTCTTGAGAGTTGAGATATCCCTCGGCCTCTTTTAGGGCCTAGCAGCGGACCCTAACTCCTCCTATTTAGATCTTGCTTCCTGACTTCTAGCAAGTGGGAGCATCAACATGTTTACCCTAGTTTGATCAGTCTCGGTGGGCAAGACATACGAGATGAGCGCCACCCGAAGTGACTCCGAGTCGAAGAGGTTGCCCCTCTCTCTAGTTCTAGTATAGGATTGGATCTTCCCAAGTTGTCGCCTTTCCTCAGCATCAAGAGGACTGGGTTTCAATACATCTTTGTTGATCTCGGGCCAATCCGAGCATGAAAGAATCTCTTTAGCTCCTTCAACCCACAAGAAATGTCCTTGTCAGTCCCTATTGGACTCTGGAGCATTAGAGACAAACTTGAAATTGCTTATATAGTAAAAGAAGAAATGTGGATCCTTTTTGATTGACTTAATGCAAACCAAGTGGCCGAACAAATTTAGGGTAGGCAAAACACCTACTCGGAAGCAAATGACTATGAAAGCCATCAGAATCCTCATTGCATTCAGGGCGAGTTGAGAGGGGGAGATCCTCATGGCGCCGCATGCCTCCTATATGAACGGATGAAGAGGCAGTCAAAGTTATTGATCAAGATGGGCCAAGTATAAAGGCGCCCTGTTGGGACTGTGGCGATATACTAGGTCGTCTCCCTCAGGAACCATCAACTTGATATCCCTGGGGATATCATACAAGCTGTAGAATCTTTTGAGATTCCCTACAAAGACTTTTGAATGAATGGGATGAAGAAGGTTAATCCTCTCTTCGTTACGACCAGCGACAAAGCTTTGAGAAGCCATGCCGAGTTCTTTGGAAGAAGAAGACTTTGAAGAAGAGGAAAAACACTATGAAGATTAGAACGAATAATGAGTGTTCTTCTTCCTTTCTCGTAAAGTTATTTTATAGCTTTCAACCGCCAGATGGACTTATCCTGATGGTCGTTACTTTTTGAGATGAATGGAGGAGATTCAACCCATAACCCCAAGCATTTTGAATTTTAAAATTTTAAACGTCACATCCCTCCTAGGGTCCCACATCACGTTTTAAAGAATCAAAGCATCATTATTATCTCCGCCAACCGACAAACTGTTGTGTCATATCAGATAACATCGGTCAAAGCCTCTCGAAAATATATAATAAAGAGAAAAATAATCTAGTGAGTGAACATCTTAACCGACCAGACTAGTCGACACCCTCTCCGACGGCTCGAGAGGCGGTATCAGTCGACTAGGAGTAGTTAGCAAATTTCTTCAAGTTTATGAAGAAGGCAACTCATTTGGCAAAAATTTTGAGAATTCACAAGATCAAGAGAACAAAAGATTTTTCATTCATTACTCAAGTATTACAAAGTATGAGATCTATAAGATGACAATTAAAGAATTCTTATAAGACCTATGGAACACCCATTCCAGTTCCTAGAGTCGGAGATGGGGAACTTTTAGGAGTAGGCGGTGGAGGAGACGATTGGCCCTGTTCTTCATCTAAATCATCTTTAGCCTCATTAGGGTCAAATCCTTCTCCTAGCGCTTCCGATTTCTCTAGCTCTCCTAAGCAGTTGGCGACCATAGAGGGATATCGAAAGCGATTGAGGATACTTTTCAGATCGGCAGGAAGGATAGCCAATAAATGATCGTATCCGGCCTTGCATGCTAAGGCCACCTCTGTCTTCCCAAGCAAGCTTTCATGATAAGTGTCAATGATATCTTGGCGATAAATTTTGAGGATATCCTAGTAATACTTATCCATAATTTCTCGCTCATGGGATGCGGACTTGAGGTGTTTAACCTCTTCTTGGAGCTTGGTGATAGTTATATATTCTTCGTCTAATTAACGCTTGGCAAGCACCGCCGCTTCTTTCTCTGTTCGAGCCAGCACCTCAGCCTGATCCCTCTCTTGAAACGCTTCATTTAACTTCTCTCTAAGCTTGGCGACTTGAAAAGTGTTGAAAACGGATCCCTCGACAGCCTGTTGTTGACCCGTTTTCTCGCTGGCCTTTAATAACTCCACCTCCCCAAGAAGCTTATGGTATTTCGTCCATACATATTCTATTCTACCATATAGCTCATTTTCCAAAATGGTCCCTCGAATAAAATAGCTACGAAGAGCCTGATGAAGACCGAGGTCAGGCACCTTCTCCAGATACTTCTCATCTTCTGGGTGGAGGAATTGTTCAACTGCCCTAGACTAAATACGGTGAGATCCAAGGATAGTCCCCCGAGTATCGAGATGACGTTCAACTTTGTAGTGGGACTCCAGTGTAGGTTCCATCCCATACTTGGCACCAGATGAAGAAAGACCAATAAGGCACGTTCTTATCTTGTCGCATTTTCCCTCTTCTATGTCGGAGAATTTATGGGGAAAAGGATATTTTGGACTGACAGAAGGCCCCGTCTCTTCATAAGCCGACTCCTTTCCCCCATCGAGTCGACTCCTGATGATGACCCGATGACTGCTCGATCTATATCCTCTCCTCAGTTCTCTCTTCTAGAAGTGCTCCAGATGATTCTCTTGAGATTGTTTTCTTTCTTGAGTCACCTAAGGGGACAATATCAGCCTTCCTCTCTTCCTCCCATGCTTGAAGCATTCCTCCCGACTCTCTTTTTCTCTTCCTATGAGCAAGGGAAGTAGCGCCTCCGGCACCGACCAACTGTGCCCCTAAAGAGTAAAAATATTCACGGAGATGTTTAGCCGGCCTAATAGATGGTTCCCCATGGGGGTCGACTGGCCTAGCTGTAGGCATTATAGTTACCTTCCTTGATCCGGTGATGAGGACCATAGCCCTATCTATGTCTTGAGGAGCCACCGGCACAACTGACACCCTGAACATGTGTAAGACTGATCTATAGAGTAGATCTTCAAAATGGTGAGAGCCTGTGAATCCCTTGATTAAATCAAGTTGATTTTTCTCTTCCGAAGACAGCATGTTTCTAATAAGAGCATCTCTCCTTATCTCGGGCCATTCGAAGCAACGCATCTCTAAATTGTCCTCGATCACCTACATAAATTTCTCCTTCCAATCCTTGTATGAATCTGGACGATCAACGATCAATTTGAACTTTCCTATCATTTGAAAGTGATTATGGGGTTCCTTTTGATTTACCTTCACGACCACCAAATAAGCGAAGATCTTCAGAGTAGGCCTTATTGCCAACCAATGGCATATAACCGCAAATGCCACAATGACGACTATAGCGTTCGGACTCATTTACACAGGTGAGACTCCTAATGTCTTAAATAGTTACTTCAGAAAGGGGGGTACAGGTAACTGTTAGACCCTAAGGGGGGGGTGATTAGGGTCTTATGCTAATCTAATCCCGATTAAATTCCAATTAAAATTAAGTTGATCAATTTGTTCTTGCAAGAATGATATAAGATGGATATGAGCAAGAATGATGTGAACAAGCCCAAATAAAAAGAACGCTAAGCAAAACACAAACAAACGATATGTTCACGAGGTTCGGTCCTCACGACCTACGTCCTTGCTCCTCACCTCGAGGAGATACTCCACTATCACAACCCGGTTTGGAAGCCGGAACTTCTACCAAAAACTCTCACACACCAAACACTATGTAATCACACTTTACACACTAAGTGTAGAAATCTAGCCCGTGTCCTCCTCCTCAAGTGCTCAGTTACAACCTCTCCCTAGGTTCGTCAACCGACGCCACTCCTATTGGATTCGACCCCGTCTCTCGCCTCACACTTCTCTCGGTGTACAAGTGTATTACAAGTGATTCTCACAAAAGAAGATTAAATACAATGGTTTGTTCTCAAATAACAAGTGAGAACACAATGAAGCTCACACTCACTAAATCACACCCCACAACCCACACTATATGGTATGAAGATATTAAGCTCAATATTGTGTGTGTGATAACAGTGAATGAAAAATATAAAACTCAATAAATATAGCTAAGATATGAAAATGAAGTAGAAAGCTATATGTAAAGATGAGTTGGAGAAAACTTCTCTATAGACAAGAAGAACAGTGGATGAGGAGATTGAAAATCATCTTCCTATAGTAGGAAAACTTCTTTTGAAAACAGACTGATGAAATCAGCTTAAACAGCTCTTTTAAACACACTTAAAATTTTGTTAAACACAAAACTTGGATAGTATGAAAGAGAGTAGCAATGGGGTATTTATACCCACTCAAATATCAGCTAAAAACTAACTTGAAAGGACTAAAACCCCCCCAGATAACCGTTGTAAAAATAGCCGTTAAAAACCAATGATGATATCGGCGGTCGACCGTGAAATCTCGCGGTCGACCGCGAGGCACAAAAAAAATCTGAGAACAGGGTTTTAAGGCTGGCGGTCGACCGCGACGGTCGACCGCGAAAGTCTCTGGAAAGTTCACGGTCGACCGTCACGGTCGACCGCGAGCACATAAAAGCCAGGCTCAGAAAATTATCACTGGCGGTCGACCACGATGGTCGACCGCAATCTGATACATGCTGAAACACCTATTTTGGCTGATTTTAAAAATTCTTTAAAAATAGCAAATCAAATCCAAAAATAATAAAACTATGGGAAAAGTTTCTAAATGATAAAATGAACATGTTAGGAAAAGGAATTTTTGGAAAATCAATTTTCGTTTGTGAAAACTCCCTATTTTTGAAAAGTATTCAGAAAACCTATTTTTCGTGAATATGAAAATTGACATAAGACTTGTAAATACGTATATATATATCATACATATATTATATGTATATAATAGAGTATGAAAGAGCTGTAAACATGAGATAAAAGATATTTTAACGACGTTTGATAAAAAATCATTTATATGATAGAAAACGTCAAAAATCGTGTTAAGTGTACATATATTGAGCTTAAATATAAACATACAATATATGTAAGAAAACTAAACTTATACCCAGGTAAATCCACACATATGAACTTGAATCTTTAACGCTTGATTGTTGTGTGTTGAAATACCTGTAAAGAGAAATATAAACACAAAACTAAAGAGAATATTAGCGATAAATTGTTTGACAAATCATCATCAAAACTATAGGGTCAACAGTAACCTTAAACCGTACTCCAAATATCTCAAATAGAGAGGATGTCGTTCAGGCCCATGGTCGAAAATAGCCTCGTCGGAAGAAGTAGTTCATATCCTGCAGGGATATCAAACTTCTTAGACATCATCTTTAATTGGGACAAGGTCATTTTAGGGTGAATGTTTTCTAGAAAATCCCGACGATCAACCGCTTCTAAAGCCATGGAGGAACGGAAGGATAGTTGGTAGGAAGAGCGAGCAAAAGGCAAGAGAGATTGAAGAAGAAGAAGAACAGTTAATTAGAAGAGAATTTGAAAGGATGATAGCAGCGTATGGTGATTTTATATATAAACGAAAAGAAACTCTGGCTTTACAGCTATCAGATTCGAGTCGTTGGATTCAATTACCTCTTATGGTTCGGATCCATTCTTGGAATTCAAAATTCTCACGAAAGACGAAGCACGCCCACTCTCTTTTACCTCGAAGAGCCCGTAATCTGCCAGAAGAGCAGCACTGCTACAGTTATGATGATGCCCACTGATGCCATACAGTACAGTTTTTTAAATGAAACTATCTCTTCTCTTATTTTGTCCTTTGATTATCTTTATTTCACTCGGATTCGGCTCAAGACGAATCCAAGAAAAAGGGGCTAACTGTTATGGGACATATCTGTTCCATGAATATATGACTTAATGAGTCAGCATCTCAATCAGCCCAACAAGTCAACACCCCAGTGTCAGCGTGAGAAGCGGCAACAGTTGACATGAGAGATCCTGACCTCCCAGACGAGTCAACATCTTTATATCGACTCGAGAGACGGTTGTTAGCTAAGACAAGATGATATTCCAACCAGTTGGATAGCCCAACACTCCTCAGTCGACGCGAAAGATGGTGTCGGTCGACACGAGAGTCGGCAACTCAAAGATATGACCCTATGGACTTTCTTTCTTGATGAAGCTAAAGAATTGTCCTTATCTCAAACCTACCAGCATAGGTGTCACTTCTCAACATTGTTTAATCTTTGATAATTATCATTATGTCTCCGCCCTTAACAGTTTTGAAGACTTGTCGGCTGCTGGCTCCTAATGCTACTAAAGTGATCTCCCGCCACTCATAAACCAACACGTGTGGAGCAAATGATGGCTTACTTTCCAACTCACTCCTCATCACCGCCTCACTACCGTCTTACTGCACACTCATAAAGTGACCAATCTGCCATCTGCATTCCCTATAAATGCATATGCTATTTTCTATAGCTAGAGGTTCACAATCTAAAACCCTCAAGAGCACGCACTACACAAAAACAAGAACACATAGTTTTGTTACTCCACTCAAGCTCAAGTTCATCAACTGACTTAATCATCAGAGGTACCATGGGGGAACTTATCCCCACCCTCTTATGACTCTTTGTATGCAGATTACTCAATTATCCTAAGTCCAAAATCAGGCATAAAGTCAAAGAAGAAAGTGACCCCTTACAAACTCTGTGACTTTATTTGACTGTGTGATATTTAACATCAACAATAATAAAATCCACTCACCACTTGAATAATCACTAAACAAGATAATAAATTCAAACAAGAGGTCTTTTTCTCACATTTATTTGTTTGTTGATCTAACTAAGAAATATTTTCTTTTTGCATACTCGTGTAGTTGTTTTTAATTCTTAGAGTTTGCATTGCATATAATTAGTAGAAATTTACCAATATGATTTGAGCATTTTAATTTGAGCATTCACTTTAAAACACTTTTAAGGGTAAAACACCTCTAACTAAGATAAGATGGGTTATTTCATCACACTTGTCTTAGCCTACAAATCACTAATTCCTCACTACATATACTCACGCCTTCTAAAACTCATTAGATGTTGGCTCTAAGGATTCAAGCTCATTAAGGAACAAGAAATTATAAAATGATCCGCTTTAAGTTTACTTGACTTCGTTGGTGTCTAAGGCAATGTTTAAGGGTTGCGTAAGGCATTTCGTAAGGAAAAATGCACTTAGCTGGTTCTTAACCTCTCTTTATACTATTCTTACCTAGCTAATTGATCAAGTAAACTTCAAGCTTTTCACTTAATGAGTTCTAATTTAGATTCTGGTCTAGTTGAGTTAGGTATAGCATTAGAACTAAGGATGATAACTTCCACTAGTTGATCTTGATTTATTTAGTTGGGTTTTTTTTTGCTTTAATCCTCCTTTCCCTAATCTTTTGGGTCTTTTAGTTTTCCTTTTTATAAAAGCAAAAAAGTTAACATTTATCTTTCTTGTTAGACTTTTTCTTAATTTTTTTGAGTGATATAAAAAATTAAAAATAATTTCATTTGATGTATACAATTTTTTATTAGGGATAATACTAATTGCTTAATCCATGTTGAAATAATTTTTAAAATTAAAGAAATGACAAATCCAGATTTACCTACTCCCAAGATATGTGTTATTCTACTAGGAATGCAATCTGTTTTGCTTTGAACCTTCTAAATTTAATGGTGTTAATTATGAGGTTAGGCCGCACTTCATGAATATGCTTTTCAAGTTTATAGGAAATGAGTCCAAAAATAGCTACATTTTTATAGTCGAGTTTGAGGAAGTTTATTTTATGATTAAGATTTGAGAGTTATTCGAGAATGCAATTAAGCTCATATTTGTCCCATTTGCTCTTAAGAACAAGGCTAAGAAATGGTTGTATAGATTACCCACAAATTGTATCTTCACATGGGATGAATTTTTACCTTTCTTCTAAAGATATTTTTCCCAATTCATAAAATGGTGAAGCTTAGGAATAACATTTAGTCTTGTAGGATAATTCTTAAAGAGTCATTCTATAAGTATTTTGATAGGTTTAAGGATCTTCTCCTTCAATGTTCTCATCATAGTCTAGAAAAGTGGTGATTATTTAAATCATCTATGAAACATTGGATTATTCTTCAGAACTATCCTTAGAATCTATATGTCAATGGGATTTAATGAAGAAAAATGTTAATGAAGTTCAAGAATTTTTAGAAAATTTATCTGAGAAAACCATGCAGTCAGGACATTGCGATGAAAGAGTGCCATCAGTTCCCTCAATCAAATCCACTGGTCCTTTTCTAGAGTCGAACACAGCCTTTGAAGCTAAGATGGCTATATCCTGCATCAATTAGAAGCCCTAGAAACTAAAGAACAAGGTCCGGCTCAAATCAACTAAGTTTCTGCCCCAGGATGCATAATTATCTATGTCCAACCCATATTTTAGAGGAATGTCCTTTCTTAGAAAATAATCACCCACTAAGCTAGATGAACGTTGTATTCTAGCATCTTAGGAATAATAAAATTTCTCCAACCTATAACCTGGGTTGGAAAGTTATTCGAATTTTGCATGAAATTAGGAAAATTACTATAAAAATTAAAATTTCACTGCCACTTCAACCTAATAATTCCCTTAGAGGAAATATTGTTAATTTTAATATACCGAATGATTTTCAATAACCTAATCATATATACCACAATCACTCTCTTCAAAATCAATCTATAAAAGCTATTCCATCAAGTTCTGATCACAAGAGATATTTTAGTGTCTTAGAGAAGAATTTAGAAGTCATGATCAAAGGTTCTACACAAACCACCAACATGCTGACTCAATCATCCAACACTTTAAATTCATTCATGCAAAAGAATGGTCAATTGTTTAATTCTAACACTCAAGACATATCTAAGTTAGAAATCAAACTTGGTCAATTAGCTAGTGCCGTGTCTGAAAGAGAGAAGGAAAAATTTCTGAGTCAACCCGTTACAAACCCTAAAGACACCAGATTGAGTCTAACCTACCCAACTTAAGTGAATGCAATCCATGTACTATGTTTAGGGAAATAAATAGATAATCAAGTTAGAATGCTTTAGGATTAAACTCCATCTTTTTCTTTTCCTATTCATATTCAATCTAAAAAACCCTCTCTCCTTCTGATAACTCTGCTAAAAATTGACCCCATTCTGATGACCAAAAAAATCAAAATCGAGCCTGAGCTCAATCTCGATAAGTTTAAGCCCATTGCTGCCTTTCCAAATAGGCTTAGGCCTAGGAAAAATTCTCCCCAGGTATAGAAAATCCTAAAAATTTTCAAGTGGGTCAAGGCCGACATTCCTCTCTTAGATGTCATCCAATAAATCTTGTTGTATGTAAAATTTTTGAAGGATTTATGTACTAAGAAAAGAACCACCAATATTTCCAATAAAGTCTTTCTAGCTGCTAATATTAATGACATGCTCTCAAAGTCCATACCTTTAAAACATAAAGATAATGTTTGTTCTACTATTTCATATGTTATAGCAACTACATTCATTGATAAATCACTTTTAGATTTAGAAGCTAGTGTAATTCTCTTTCCCTATTTAGTCTATCAACAGGTAGGGGTAGATGAATTAGAACCAATTAGATGTACCCTCTAATTACTTAATAAATCTGTAAAGATACCCAATGAAGAGATCAAGAACATTCTAATCAAGGTTGGGGAGTTCATTTTTCTGTTGATTTTATAGTCTTAGAAATGCATCACGTTTCAAATCCCAAGGGTCAGATACTTGTTATTATAGAATGGCCATTCTTAGCAACTTTTAATACTCTGATTAATTATAGAACTGGCCAAATGAAGCAGTCCTTTAGCAATATAACTATTGATCTTAACATTATCAATCTGGGGAACCGACCGACTAACCCATCAGATCAATCCTTAAAAGTGAACTACATCCAGAAAATACTGAGTGAACAGTTTGTAGACACATAAAAAATTTAATATGAGGAGCTTAGCACCCTCTAAACATTTTGTTGCTCTGAATATACTAAGGTTATCTTGAAAGTGAAACTAGCTTAAGAACAACTACATCTCATATGATCAAATATAAAAGTTAACCTGAGGGTCGCCCCTCTATATTAATTAATTCAAGGAGGCTTGCCTTCCCCTGATATATGTGAAATATGATAGGCTCAACCAGCCTTATCAATAAAATATAATACAAGGACGGTAGCACCTCATAAATATGCATGGGGAATGGACATTATAAGCCCTATTCATCCTTTATCATCAAAGGGACATAGCTATATATTAGCTGCAACTGACTTCTAAGTGGGCCGAAGCAATCCCTCTAAAGGATGTACAGGGTGTAGATGTGGTAAATTTTGTTCGTACTAACTTAATTTATTGATTTGGTTTACTAGCTAAGATTGTATCTGATAATGGAACTTTATTTAAAAATTAGGATATACAGAGACTTTGTGCAAAATTTTATATTAAACATCACTTTTCATCAGCCTATAATGTAACGTTCAATGGTCAAGTTAAGGCATTCAATAAGACATTATATAAATTATTAAAGAAAGTGGGCTCTAATAGTTCGTGGGAGAAATCGTGTCTTTCTTCATTGATTCTATTGCTATCTCAGTTAACAACTTTATGCGTTACAAAGATCCGGTCTTTTTATAAGATCCGGTTACAATGAAAATCAAAATAAAAGAAAAGAAAGATTACAACTTTTTCTCTTGTTTGTCGAACAAATCACGAGCTCCTGTTTTGTGGTCGCTCGCTTGCGTGGGTTGTTTGCCTGCGCCGGGGTTTATCCGTGGACCACCGCGAGATCTAGATCCGGTCGGATCTACGCAGTATAACGGGTATTATTTTACTAAGGAAATAATAGCCGGAGGGATTATTTCACCAAGGAAACAACCGCTTGAATCTCGGGATCAAAGACCAAGCTTTGATCCGGAGTATAGCAACGTAGATCTGAGATCCGGTCCTCTCGAACTCCTGCCTTATTTGGCGTTGACGATCGCCGAACACCGGATCTGGATGGGCAAGTCTTCAAAGTCTTAAAGCTCCGATCTTTTAAGTTTTGAGATCTGAATCCGGCAGAGCTTCGACTCCTCTTTTTCCAACCCCTTACAAATGAGCCATGCCTAGCCTATTTATAGGCACTCGAACCTGTGCCCGTGCACACAAGTCAGAAGCCACCCGAGCCGCCGGCCACCTCAAGGAGGCTCGGCTCATGCCGAGCCACCATGAGGTGGCTCGGCCACCCTGGGGTGGCTCGGCCTTGGCCGAGCCACCTTGAGATGGCTCGGTTTAGGCCGAGCCACTCCGGGTGTTGTCCGTTTCGTCGTTTTCCGTTGTTTTCGGTTCCGGTTATGTCCGTGATTCGGTTGTGTAGTTGATTGATCTGGAAACGACTCGTTGACTTGATTCCAGATTTGGCAGTAAGTCGGGTTCCTGATTTGGCAGTAAATCCGCCTTGGTGTTTGAGTTCGAATCCTCTCTTGATTGGATGACTCGTTAACTCCCCAAACCGTTGACTTGATTCCGCATGCGAATGGATGCATTCCGTTGTTCACGTGTGGTTCGTTAGCTTCGTAGCCTCGTTAGTTCGCTTCGTCGCGTATCGTTTGGCTTCGGTGTTTG
>BQKN01000544.1:40499-123727 GCA_022839385.1 Asparagus kiusianus
GGCCGAGCCACTCCGGGTGTTGTCCGTTTCGTCGTTTTCCGTTGTTTCCGGTTCCGTTTATGTTCGTGATTCGGTTGTGTGGTTGATTGATCTGGAAACGACTCGTTGACTTGATTCCAGATTTGGCAGTAAGTCGGGTTCCTGATTTGGCAGTAAATACGCCTTGGTGTTTGAGTTCGAATCCTCTCTTGATTGGATGACTCGTTGACTCCCCAAACCGTTGACTTGATTCCGCATGCGAATGGATGCATTCCGTTGTTCACGTGCGGTTCGTTAGCTTCGTAGCCTCGTTAGTTCGCTTTGTCGCGTATCGTTTGGCTTCGGTGTTTGCAGGCTAACGGTCATGCTTGGATATGTCGCCCGATGGTCCATTTGTCGAATCGGCGTCGTCGAGCTGCGCGAAGGGACCTATAGGCAATTTTATACGCCTACACTAATAATAAACGAGAATGGCATAAATGGATTTTGGAGAGTTTATGGGCATATCGTACGACTATTCGAACACTTATAGGGTCAACGCCTTATGCATTGATATTCGGAGGTGAGGCTGTACTGCCACTTGAGATGCAAATCCATCTTATGGAGTTACATTCCATAAAGGGCTTTCAGAGAATGAATCACTAAAAGATCGGCTACAAGAATTGGATGGCTTAGAGGATAAACGCTTAAAAGAAAAATAAATTTTGGAGATGTATCAAGCTCGTATTTCATGAGCTTTTGACAAAAAAGTTCATCATAGATCCTTTGAGGTTGGAGATTTAGTATTGGTTGTTATTCATCCTAGGATCCTCACAAGGCGAATAAAAAGTAAGTTTTAACCAAAATGGGAAGGCTCGTTCATAGTGCAAGAGGTTTACTCCAACATGGCTTATAAAATAATTTCACCTGACAGGGAGTACTCTCCTCCCCCAATAAATACAAAATTTCTGAAATGATATTATGTCTAAAAGAGGCATAATACTCCTAACTTTTATGAGTCTAAACTGTAAGACATTCAAAATTTTTATGATTATAAACTGTAAGATACTCCAAACTTTTATGAGTATAAACTGTAAGATACTCCAACTTTTAAGAGTATAAACTGAACGAAACTCCAAGCTTTTATAAGAATAAATTAAAAGACTCTAAACTCTAAGAGGATAAACTATGAGTAAACCTACCAGGTAAGCATGGTCTATACAAGGTAAAAAAATATGACTTTTCTCTTTCTACACTTGAAAAATATTATTTTGAGACCATCCTTTGGTATTTCAATGATAACTTTCTAAATAGAGCTTCAATTCAAGTAAGTTACTTTTATACAAAAGTAGACTCAAAATCTCATCGATCATTTCAAACAAAGTCATTTGGAGTTTTTTAGACAAAGTTAAGGCAAAAAATGTGGATCTATGTGCAAAGCAGAGTAGACTAAAAATATAAATTTTTGTTAGTGCTCTCACATCATCTCATAAAAAATCTTCAATGGCCTCCAAACTCAAAGAGGACAAACTATGAGTAAATATGACACCACATAGGCTTGTCCATCAAAGTTCAACGAAAAAGTTCTCTTGCGTATTTAGTAATGACTTTATCTTTATTGAGAGGTGATTGTAACAAATGCAAGTATGAAACCTTGAAATACTGTTTATACTAAATATCTATTTGCTATAAAATAAAATATCTAATCTCAAATATAAATAAATAAGATCTACTCGAAAAAAGTAATAATTACTTCTTAAAGGACATTACATAGGTTAGAAGAATTTTAAAGATAGTCGAACATGCTTCGTATTCAGTTTTAAAATGTTGTATGTTAAGAGATCTTTGTTGTGCCTGATGAAGCAACAATATAAAATTTTCTTATTTATTCAAGACCTTCTTCAAATGTGCTTTTGTTGTGTCAATTATTTTTAATTTTGTTTTAGCCAACTCAATCTTCTTCTCCAAATTTTGAACCTTCTTTCTCCACTTTAGAATATTTTGATTCGGATCATCCTTGCATGATTGATTATGATTAAGAGTCACTTTATGAGTAGGCAAAGATTTCTCTATATAAGAGATAAGACTTTCCAAAGATTTTGAAACTTCTAGAGAAGATGCCATATCAGTACTTTGAGGCCTGGAAATTGACTCTCGCTGGAGTGTATGATACTTGTGGCAACTACAATGATTTTCTCAAATGCTTTCCTTCGCTTGCCACTTGAGTTAGCAAGGGCACCACACAGAGTAATTTTATTCTTTATTAGTTTGATAAAACCCTCAAAATCTTGCCCGAAAAAGGACCCAAGGCTTCTGTTCATATTCTATCACAAAAATGGGTAGCAGTACTTCTGAAACTGAGCTCATAGAAGGGTCAACCAGTCCTTCATCACTAGAATCATCATTAGCATCAACAATTACGGGTGTTAAGGGAGCCTTATTATATTGTCTTTCATAAACCATCATTAAAGGTACATGAATAGAGTAGTCTTGACATTGTAATTCTGAATTCTCGTCTCTAATTTTAATGTGATGTATTCTGTGCATTGGGAGATGCTCAAATCCAGGGGATAGAGATATAACACGTAAAACTTGATCTTTGGATTCCTTAAAGAAGACTTGAGTATCTTACTCAACTGAATTAGTAATTTCACTCACTGCACTATTCATCTAGGAACAACCATAATTTGGTTTTGTTGAATTGGAGTGTTTTATTTTGATATATCCTCATGGCTTGAAAGACTGTCATTTATTTTTAGATTGAGTCTCCTCTTCATCAGAAGAGTTGCAGAAGAATCAAGTTCTCTGGTAATGTTTAAAAATATCAAGGCTCTTGGTAGAGGATGCATTTTAATCAAGTACCTAAAAATATCAAGTACCTAAAAATCCTTATAAGTATACACCTAAAAAACCAGTCTTATGTATGAACTACATGGGAATGCAACCACCTTGTCTAGTGATTGAGGCTATTGATGTGCAATTGAAGTAGGTAGAATGTGATCCTCACCACCTTCTAAATCTACAACTGCCTTATTAGCACTAATGCTTCTATTTCTCACTTGTGAAATGAAAGTTGATTGAATGGTTTTTGATACCAAATCAGAAGAAAGACGTTACGTTTTCTTGGGATCATCAAGCCTTTTTTTATATTCTGAGTAGGCCCTGCCAAATCCTCCAATGATGATGACTGTAAAAAAAATTTAGTGATTGAGGTTTGACATATATTAAGAATTGATTAGAAATTTAGTTCATTTTTCTCAGAACAAAGAATATATAACTTTACTTCTTCAGCAAAGAAGTCAAAATATTCCTTTTGATACCAAATAACATAACCATAAAGAATCTTCTTCATTTGACCATTAGAAGCAACGATGAAATACTTGTCCGTAGCCCAATAGTTGATTTCTTGATAAAGAGTACAAAGAGCCAGAATAGCCAGGGAATTAAGTTTTCTAATGTCAGCCATTCTTACAGCTACAGCGAACACATCAGGCCTGATATAGGTTAGGTCATAGAGAACTACAAATTTGCATAACCATAACGTGAGAAAAGCTGTAAATTGTGTGTTCTTCCCAAAAGTCTAAATGCTATCGAAAGATTTGCCCTTATGTTTTCCTTTAGATTTGATTTGATGATGTTGCCCGTGAAAGAAAAGCTTTAGCCACATTTCAAAAGAAACATTCTCTATAGGACTAATATCTCTAAGATATTGATAGCAATTCAATAGTGTCTTGCAAGTTTACCCGTGCTTTATTTCAGGATCTTCAAGCTCTTCATTTTTGGGCACATATTCATCATATACTTGTCCCCAAATAGGAAACCCCCAGTTCTCTCCATATCTACTAAACTGGTAGAAAGATCTCCCCAATTTGTAGCAAAGACATTACAATCTACATCCCAACACTATAAAAAAGATTGTAGAAGCTAAAAGTCAATATAGTAAACTCTAAGAGATGAAAGCACAGCACCATAAATGTTAGGTCATTCTAAGGCATCAATGTATTTTTTCAATACATATAGGGACCAGTCATTATATCCTTTGATCATGAGAGGTTTATTTTCTTTTACATCCCCTCATCCTTCATTTTGAGCAGTAAGGTTAGCCATAAAACATGCCAATGAGCTCGATGGAAAAGCCTCAATACAAGGATTGGGAGTGACAGTGGAGGTAGAGGCAGTAGATATGACTTTTAGAAATTCTCTTCATTTAAAGTGTGCAATCATATCTCGAGTTGAGCTGGTAAGATCTTTGGGTAACTCATGTGCTTTCTGATAATTCATAATGCTTGAAGAGGCATATGTCATGTCTTTCTAACTTTAAGTCAATTGGTTCATCTTCATGAAAATGAGAAGGCATAGGGGAATCATTAATAACCAAAGATTTATAGGACTCGGCTTCTTCAGCTAGTTACCTAACCCAAATGAAACACTAGTTGAATGAGACATCTGAAACAATATCAATATATATTAAATGCATACATAATTGATAGTTGAGCAAACAAAAAAAGGAATTACCCTATAACAGACTATAAAATGATAAGGATGATGAGAATAAAATCTTAAAATAAAGTTAGAAGTCTATTGGCTTCTAAACTTATTTTATTAATTAAGGCTATGTTAATTTTTTGAGCTATTTTGGATCAGGAAGCAAGACCTTAGGGGTTTCTAAAAATTTTTTCTACATATGGCCCACACCTATAAATTTTTATTCTTGAAGCATGAAGTTTTCGAGGTGCACGTCCTCCATTCTAGAGTTTAAACTCCCTACTTGAACCTCATGGCACTTTTAGAATAAAATTTTAAAATAAAGGAGAAGCCTAGTGTCTTTAAACTTATTTTATGAAGTGAGATCATCTCTTTTGGAGCAGGGGAACAAAGCCTTAAGGGCTCCTAAAATCCAATTCTATGTATTATGGCCTATGCCTCCAAAATTATTCTAAAGTATAAAGCTTTCAACGTGCATGCTTCTCCATAATAGAGTTTTGAAATTCCATACTTGAACCCCATGACACCTTGAGAATAAAATTTTGAAAACAAGGGAGAAGTCTAGGGTCCCCAAACTCATTTTATGAGGTGAGGTCATCTCTTGATCTATTTTGGATTAGAGGGAAAAGTCTTATGTGTTTCTAAAATCTATTTATATGTATCATGACCTATGTCTCAAAAAAATTTCTCGAATCATGAAGCTTTCGGGGTACATGGTCCTCCATTCTGGAGTTTTGAATTTCATGCTTGAACCCTATAACACATTGAGAATCAAAATTTGAAAATAAGGGAGAAGCATAGGGTATCTAAACTTATTTTATGAGTTGAGGTTATTTCTTGATGTATTTTGGATAAGGGGCAAACCCTTAAGGGCTCCTAAAATCCATTTCTATCTATCATGGCCTATGTCTCAAGAAATTTATTCTCCAAACTTATTTTATGAGGTGAGATCGTCTCTTGATCTATTTTGGACCATGGCCCATGTCTCAAAAATTTGATTCTCCAAACTCATTTCTAGTGTCTCCAAACTCATTTTATAAGGTGAGATCATCTCTTGATCTACTTTGGATCAGGAGGCAAAGCCTTAAGGGTTCCTAAAATCCATTTCTTTGTATTATGGTCTATGTCCTAAAACTTTTATTCTCAAAACATAAAGCTTTTGAGGTGCATGGTCCTTCATTCTGAAGTTTTGAATTCCATACGTGAATCCCATGGTACCTTGAGAGTAAAATTTTAAAACAAGAGAGAAGCCTAGTGTCTCTAAACTTATTTTATGAGGCGAGGTTATTTCTTAATTTATTTTAGATTAGAGGGCAACGCCTTAAGGGTTACTAAGGTTTCTAAAATCCATTTCTATGTATCATGGTCTATGTCTCAAAAAATTTATTTTTGAAACATGAAACTTTTGAGGTGCATGGTTCTCTGTTCTGAAGTTTTGATTCTGTACTTGAACCCCATGGCACCTTGGGAATAAAATTTTAAAGCAAGGGGAAGCCTAGTGTCTCCAAACTTATTTTATGAGGTGAGGTCATCTCTTGATCTATTTTGATTAGAGGGCAATCCCTTAAGGGTTATTGAAGCATTAAGCTTTCAAGGTGCATGGTCCTCCGTTCTGGAGTTTAAAATATCATATTTGAACCCCATGAAACCTTGAGAATAAAACCTAAAACTATTATAAAAGTGGATTGTGATGTTAAAACATTTCTTCCAAAAATACCATTTAAAACATATACAAACATACATAAAATACATGCATCCATACATAAACCATATCATAACCCCCAATTAAATGTATACTCATAATACATAAAATACATGCATCCATGCATCCATACATAAATAATAGCATAACCCCCAATTAAATGTATACTCATAACTCTCAAATAATTTTATTTTAAAAGTCATAAACATGCAAGTCATAACCCTAATTAAATGCATACTCATAACTCCCAAATTGTTTTATTATAAAAGTCATAAATGTGGTATAAATAGTTTTTATTTTGTGGTAATCACAATATTTAAATAGAATGGTTATGATAATAACAATAAATTAAAACTCAAAACAAATACACTTTTAATTATGTACTGAATATTGTTTATACTTTTATAATCTCCCATCATCAAATTCGGTTATGATAATAGCAAAAGGAAGGAAAGAAAGTAAGAAACTAAAAACTAAGTTTGCATGATCATTTCTTATTTCCACCTCACCTAATTTGAACATAATAGGATGGACGTCCTAAAATACTAAAGCATAAAGAGCACTGCAATGATCTGTAAATTATTTACTATTCAAGTAAGCCTGAAAAACTTATGTTAGAGGATTTATATTGGGCGATTCTTCAATGGGATTACATTTGATTTTCCTCAATAGAGGAATTTAAGTTGAAGACACAATGGTTAAAGCACAAAAGACACATTTAATAATTTTTCTTCTGAACTAATGTACGACACTATTAATCTTCTTTAACTCCTCATTCAAATCAAAACCCTCTTCATCTCCTCAGTATCATAACCTCTATATTCAACAATATATAACTCCCCCATCCTTGCCTCCTTCTCAACAATCCATTCACTATAACAAAGAGTAACGATATCTCTCTTGTAAAACGTATATAGCTTATCGAAACAATCTATTATTTTCGTGTCGACAACCCAGCCATTTTTCAATTTCGCGTATTGACCAACCTTGATGATAACGGTCTTGTGGACTATTGGAGTGAGATGATATAGCTCCAACATCGGTGCTCTAATAAGATCATATTATTCTTCATCAATGATGAATAGCACATGGCCTCGACTGTAGATGATAAGCTAGCTTCATCTTATTTTCATTTTTAGTTTTTGTACACAGTTATCTATGCTTTCTACAAGATGTCTATGATATTATACTTTGTATCATAGTTTAAAAGGAAAAAGTTTCCCTCCATTCGTAATTCACTTTGTTGTGATTGGTATTGCTGAAAGTTACAATAACCGGATTTGAGAAATTGATAAACAGGTGACTGTGCTTAAAGTTTCATAAACATCAGTCAAAGTTCATATTATCAGGCCCTTGAACTGTTGCTTTCCTCCTCTGTGCTTACACATGAAAGTGGTTACACGTGCATCGCACGTACACTATACTAGTTTTAAAACAAGAGAGAAGTCTAGTGTCTCTAAACTTGTTTTATGAGGCAAGATTATATCTTGATTTAGTTTGGATCAGAGGGCAAAGCCTTAAGAGTTTCTAAACTCCATTTCTATGTATCATGGCCCATGTCTCACGATGTTTATTCCTTGTAAGTATAAATTTCTGATTTTCCCAGAAACAGGGGATTTCGTTTGTATTGATAAAAAAATTGATTTATTACAAACTAATCAATCGAAATTACGACAGAAGCAGAGGGAAGGCCCTCCTTGTTTAATCGTGGGGACTTGAGGTAGCTACAGGATGCTTCGCTCGGTGCTCGCGCCGAGTCTGCTTCCCTTGGACGGTTCGACTGAGGTTGTTGGAGAGCTTCAGTACTCAGTAGAAGCTCAGGTCGATGGAGTTCGGATCTTCTGGCTCACCGGCGATCGGGGCTCGGAGCTAGGAGATGGCGCTGCAATGCCAGGATGTGCAAGAAGCCTCCTTTTTTTGATCAATCGATCTCTTTCAAGGTTGCTGAAAGCAGCTCTTAAATGAGAGGGAGACAGCTTGGCCGCTCCCTGAATCATGGGATGTGACCATACATCGTTCAGAGATGTCCTGCTGTCCCTCTGTGCCACAAGCGGTCATTCGAGGAGCCGCATGTTGCATCACGTCGCGTAGGAGTTGGAAAGCCCCTCCTCGTCTCTGTGACAGTGGCAGCCAGATACTTGAGTGGATCTGGCCAACACATCGAGCGCCGGCGGCTTTCGCCCTTTGCTTGGACGAGTGAGGTAAGCAGCATTTATGAGGGTGCAGACTGTTCTGATGCCTGTCCGCTCACTTACACGGTGAGCGGCTGCCTGCCAGTTCTAGGACGTTGTACCCTCTCCCTACGCCTCGATAGCAGCGGGAGAATGGATGCCTCGTACACAAGTGGGCTTAGACAGTCTGTCGCACGCCGGCGGTTCTAGCCCTTGACTCTGATGGGTGAGATGAACTGCATTTATGAGCATGCAGGTTGATCTGACGCCTATCTGCTCACTCAGATTGTGGGCGGCCATCTGACGAGCTTAGAGCACTGTGACTTTCCTTTCGCATCGCGGGAAGTGGGGGAGCTTGTCCCTAGGAACCCGGCTTTCGACTCACGTAGGCGGATTGGGACACCTGCAAGCGGATTTGGCTCATGAGGGCGGATTTACCCTACTGGCAAGCCCATGTGATTTGGCGCGTGAGGGCCAATGTGGGACTCGTGCGTCAGCGAACCCGTTTCGTGGCTACAATCCATTCTTCATCTAAGTGGATGGTACTGACTTGTGGGCGAATTTGCTCGTTAGTCCGCCGCGGTAATTTTTACCGTCTACAAGACCCCCTTCAAAGTTTTTAGACCTAAACCGGCTTACGTGTGGTCTGGAATACTTTGAACAAAGAAGTTTTGGGCGGACCAAGGGCATTTAGGATTTTCAGCAAACCTCAGCTGTCAACGGGTTTGATTTGCCTTTACCGATTACCGTTTGAATTGGGCTAGCCATACTATTCCCCTCAGTATGATGAGTTGTCGAGTGATTTCTCTTAGGCTTAATGCTAAGATTTTCACTCTGATCCTTAGCCATCTGGGGCGCGGGTTTAACCAAAGTTACCAAGATTTCGGGCAAACCGCCTGTTCCCAGAGGTGGATGACACATTCAGGTGAAGTTAGGCTCCGAAGGAGAAATTTTGCCTGACTTGCGGATTTTATCAGGGTTTTCACCGCCAAGACCTTTCCTTTGGGGCGAAAGTAGGCCCAGTGTGAACAAACCACGTGTCCATTGGTGGGGTTTCGTGCTTTACCAGCTAAGGCGACATGGTTCCGTCCTGCCGTTTTCATTGTGATTCGACAGTTTGATGTCAGCTTCGTGGGCCTCGTTCGAATCATGACCATGGTTTTCGAACTCCACTGCTGGATATAACCGTCGAGATTCGGGTTCCGGGTTATGACCGGCCCGTCTCCCGCTTCTACGGTTCCCTCGACATACTGGGGGCGATCTGGGCCGTTGAATCCGATCGTGGCCATGTCTCTTGTCCGTTAGGGTTTCGCCCTTCGAGGGTGACCGTGGCCACGTGGACGACTCTGCCTTTTTAAATGAGCTGTTTTCCTCTTTTGGGGGCTACCGTGCTCCGAAATCTCGAAAAACTTCTACAGAGAGAGTTCTCGCTTCGTCTTTCAATGGCGCCGAGATCCAAGAGGTGTATCGTGAGGGGAAAAGGCCCCGGGCGCTATTCCGACCGTCTCTCCGCTAGTGCACCCGCCAACGTACCGGAGCCGCGCTTGGGTAAGTCAATGGGTTCGTTTGACGACCCATGTAGGTTATAGGTGTCGGGTCGGCAGCTTCCCCGATTCGGGGCAAAGTAGGCCCTCTCCTTTTTGGCTGATTTTACATTCATCCTTAGAGGACGATGTCTGTTTCCGCGGACGAACTCGACCTCTTATGGATGGGGGAGAACTCGCTTTTTGATAGGCGAGTTCGACCCTCTTCTCCAGTGAAGGGGAGTGTCGTTTATCTGGACAGACCTCGTTCGTTCTAAGTGGGTTTTCCCTTCCGACAGGCGAATCCGCCCGCCCTTGCTTGATAGGCGAGTTTACTATTTAGGCGGATTCTGTCTTGATTCTTTGGCTTCTTCTTGCAGCGACCTTTTCTGATGAGGCTCTTCCGAAGGGCGTGGCCATTGGTCTCGCCGGGGGTACTGGCTATACGGCACCTCCTCGATTTCCCTCTTTGGCTCCGGTGCCCTCGTTCACCGCTGATAAGCCTCGTAGTCTAGTAAAGAGGGTTACGGATGGTCATCACTTGACATTACGCGAGTTGACGACCGACGCAATACTGACAGATGACGCTAGGACGGAGCTGCCAAAGCCTTAGTTTCTGTTCGGCGACGCTATGACTGATCCTTCTGTTCTGCTGCTCAAGGAGAGCAGGTGGCTCCGCGTAGTGGAGGGGACTCCCTATTACCTTCCCAGCATGCCGAGAGGATTCTCGATCGTTGAGCTACGGTCCCTCGTAGTTCCCCGAATGATGAACTGGGATTTGACCCCTACTCAGGACGGGGTCACCTGCGGCGTCTTTACAGGCTCCACGGCTGGGTATGGAGTGGAGAGCTCTTGCAAGCGCGTGACGGGTCTGCGCCCTGGCCTACCGTCTAATGAGCCGCCTGCAGGGGAGACGACGGCGGTAGCGGAGACCTTCCACCATCGCTTCTTCCATGCTGGTGGGAGATTTCCCCCAAAGGACTTCAGAGCCCCGGGGTGGGTATATTCCACGCCGGGTAGCGACACTTGGTGGTCCAAGATCACCGACCACGTCTTGGCCGAGAATTCTGACCTTAAGAATTCGGAGCTATATGTGGCCATCCAGGCCACTCAACATGGTCTGAGGATTGATGCTTCCCAGTTCCACAACATCCTGGAACTGTACTGTGCGGAAAGCGGCACATTCTTCACCCCTAACGGTGAGCTTGGCATAACCTATCACGAGATGTATGACGTGTCGGGGATGCCTCTGGGAGATTTTCCTTATGAGGAGTACGTCCTAGGCCAAGATGAGATCGACCAGCTTTCAGACCATTCCCCTTTGGTGGTTGAAACTCTGTGGGAGTTGCTCTGCCATTACCACATCTGCCTCGGTACCTTAGGGGCGTCAGATCATAAGGGGAAGAAGAAGAGGACTCCGGGAATCAGCCACAAGAATTAGGCTGATTATCTGTTCCCGGGGAACGACGTCAAGGGGAAGCCTGCTCTCCCGCTAAACGAGTGTGACCAGTCTGAGGTGGAGGCGAGGACAGCCGAAGAGGGAAGCACCTTGACTCTTGAGCATGACGAGGGTGGATTTAAGTCCGGCACGATCTTTCACTCATTCCACCATCAGGCCAAGTCCCCTATATCCGGGAAGGCTCTGTTCACGGGGTACCTCATGTTATGGTTAAAGAGGTGTGTAATCCCCACTCACTCTTTTTAGGTGCTTCCTGTGGAGGTCGTATATCCCGCAGTTTGCTTGGCCCACGGGAAGTCCTATTCCTTGGTGTCGGCGATGATAGCGTGCATCCACCGGGGACTCCGCACTCTGACAGCCCAATTCTGCCGCGTATCGATTCTCGATGAGGGGGAAGGAGAGGTCGTCAGGACCCCCAATCCTAGGGTGGGGTTTCCATACACCTATCTGATGGCATGGTTCGTATACCATTGTGAATGTTTGATGAGTGCCCCGGCGACCCTTCAAGGAGACCAATTCGTTCCGTTTGTTCAACGCTTGGAGAGGTGCTCTTGGAAGTGTAAGGACATCCCCGATGCTCGGAAGACGCTCTCTCATTTCGGGCATTATAATTTTCGTCATTTCTTTCCTTACTTTAGTAGGGGAGGATATGGGGAATCCCTCAGGGATATGCCAACGGCGGATCATCACACTGTTCTCCCCTGTGGCGCTTTTTGCTGGTTGGTGAACATCCGGCCGGGGTACCACGTCCTATGAACGGGTTGCACGTGTTATCTCGAGCCGTATATCCCTTGTAGGTTCGCCCGATAGTTTGGGTACGACCAATTATACGTGGGCAATGTTAACCCCCTCCTGCTATTCGAAGGAGGGCTGGTGGATGGAGCTCGGGGATGGTTCTGGACCCAAGCCGGTGGTACCCACGCTCGTTTTGGACTGCCTGTGAGGGATCGTGATTTGCACCATACGCTTTTGTACTGCCGGCGGTATCGAGGTGCCAGCGCTAATCCCAATGGCTTCTGGTTCCAGAGCTCGTGTTTGGCGAAGCAAGGGCGTCGTCCAAGAGGAGCTACCCGCTCTTCGCGACGGAGGGGCCACCAGACTGCTAAGTAATGGTTCTTGGAGGATCCCGTCGAGGACACCGAGGGTTTCGACATGGGTGCGGATGAATCCGAGGTGCCCGAGATGCGAGCTTCTTCTCCTAGTCTTCCGTCGGACCCCATTGGCGAACGAAGGGAGCCTGTTAAGTTAACCTGGGCGGGCGAACGTTTGGAGCAAGCCCAGAGCACGATTGCTGGGTGGATAGGGGTACCCCTCTTATCTCCGAGTAGTTCGTTGCTCTCTAAACGGTAGTGGGAGGCTGCGGCTGAAGGCTCTGGAGTGGAAGTGGCCAAGAAGGCCCGTTATGAGGGGGCGATTGAGATTACCCCCCTATCGTGTCGGAGGCGGTTCCGATGGCCTCGAAGGACGCTCCTCCGCAACCTGCTGTGATGCCACCGATGACAACTCCTATATCGGCACCAGGAGGTAACCTTTTAGTGTAGCATCCTGGTGTACTGGGTAGGGTCCGCATCCTCTGATTGTTTTTATTGAATCTGTGCAGATGCAGTCGAGAGGGTGGTCTCCATTCCTTCTGACGAAGAGGAGGGGAGTGGAGACAAAGCTGGACTCGGGGGTTCAGGTAAGCGTGGGTTCTAGCGTTGTTGATTTTTTTATGCCAGGTTTTTTTTTGTTAATGTTCCCCTCATACCTGCAGCCGGCCCCTCTCATACAGTTGCTGGCAAGGAAGATCCCCCCTCTTGGGTGGGTCATTCAGGCGGATCAGAGACGGATGACGATGCCTCAATCCATGAGGTGCTATCGAGCGAGGAGGAAGTGTCGGCCCCTGCGGGCCAACAAGGAGAAACCTCCACTTTCGAGGGAGTACCGGTCGGGGGTGAGCATTCAGTGCGAGAGCCTCTAATCCAAGGGGGACCCCTATTGGGCCGATGGCTACTTCCTTGTCTGTGGTGACCTGCGATTCTGCTGCTGCTACCCTGATGGCCTCAGCGGTCGTACCGGCCTTGGCGGCACCAATCGCTGTTTCTGCGGTCATGACCACCAGTACCTCAATCGTAACTTCATCCTTGGCAGAGGAGGCCGCCCTGTCTTCCTTGGAACGCTCGCGAAAGAGGCAGGTGGTGCGAGCCCTGGTTAACTTCCAAGACACCTTGGCTGACTGCATCAAGTTGGCCTTAGAGGAGAGTTGTCCTTTCGAGGAGTTCAAGGAGGATCTCGAACGCGATGTGTTCTTCTTAGTCAAGAGGCTTAGCGCCACCGTGGCGAAACCATACTTTCGGCGTCTGGAACAAGTGGAGGAGGCTGTTCAGCAGTTGGTCGCTCTTCGCGCGTAGAGTTCCAAAGTCATTGACCTCGCCTCCAACGAAGTTTGAGCCGCCGTGGAAGACCGCGATCGTCGTCTGAACGAGACTATGTCCCTAGAGACAAGGTTGTCCGTGGAGTTGGAGCAAGCCAAGGCCGAGGATGCACGGGTGGTCCATGAGCAACAGACGGCAGATAACCGTCTCTTTCGCCTATCCTCCGAGATAGAGAGGCTAAAGCAAGTTATAGCCAATGCGCAGGCTTCTTTGGCCATTCAAGAGAAGGCTCGTGAGCAAGTGGCAAAGGAACTGGAGGATATTGAGTCTCGTCGGCAATTGGTCGCTGAGTCCGTCGAGGAGAAGGACCAAGCCCTCAAGGAGGTCAAGGATACCGTCCAGGACTTGGTATCGCTCACCGAGGAAGATCTTCGTCGAGGGATTCTGCAGAAATTCGAGCTTCGCTATGCCGGGGAGATCTGTGAGGCGGAACGGTGATTGAGAGCTCTGTAGTTTGCTTTTGATTCTTCGTTGTAATAGGATTTCCTTATTATGAATGAAATTATCCTTTTGTTTCGACTATTACTTATGCGCATACTACATATTTTTAACATGCGTTAGTCAGCGTTTGGCCGCAAGAAACTCCTATCGGTGGATTTCAATTACAAACTCGTCTCGCCTTCGGGCGGATTCTATCTGAGGGCGAATCCGCGGGGTTATACCAACAACGACTTCGGCTACGGGCAAGCTTCACTTTTGGCGGGTCGTGTGTTGATCCACGCGTGCGTCAGTTACGGAGACGTGGGCACGTCGCTTCGCATTAAATGCGGTGCGATGGGATTTTTCGTCCTCCACACCCAATTCAAGCAGTTGGTTGGAGATTGTGCCAGGGAACTGTTGAATCCTGGCTGTTCCCATGGGATCCGGATCATTCGACCTTCCCCTTAACTGTTTGGGCCTAAAGGGTCATATCGAGCCATGGATAACCGTCCATGGTCAGGGTATTTAATATCCTTCCCCTTTGTCGAGAAAGACTGTAGTTTCCTTGTCGTCTTTTTCAGAGGAAAGCCAAATTCCTCTTGCGTCCTCCAGATGGCACCGAAGGTGAAGAGGGTCACTTCGAAGAAGAGGAAGGAGGCGTCTTCTTCGGGTGCTGCAGAAGCCGCCGCCGCTGAAGGTATGTCTTTGCTCCAACCCTCATTCAAGCGTGGGTAGGTATTTCTCGCCTGACCCCTTTTTGTGTCATCGTTGTGCTTCACAGCCCATGAAGATGCGCCGCCTTCTGAAGAACACGAGGCTGAGCCCATCTTGATCTCTGACGATGAATCCGAGGGCCCCGCAGCTTCTCCTGCCTCAAGCCCCGCCGCTCAAACTGGAACCAAACCCTGCCTCGAGATTCCGCCCATTGCAACACTCGCGCCGGGTCAAGAGCCTGCTTCCTCTTATTCCTTGCCTCTACAGGCTCGCCTTAAGGAGTTCGAGAACATCGTGAAGCAGGTGATCTCCCTCGTCAGTCTTGGTATGGGGAGCTACGACCACTTCAAATAGTCTCTCTTGGACCGTATGGTTGATCTCAGGCGCTTGGGCAAGAACCGGATTGCCACGCGCTGCATGCAGAAGCTCCTCTTCCTGGAGTCTCATTTGGGGAACCTAGAGGTTCTGTTACGAGAGGGTCCAAAGGCTGACGTGGAATCTTGCCTGGTTCATGTCAGGCGCTAGGAGGCCTGGGAACAGGAGGTTCGCTCCAAGGAAATAGCGGACTTGGAGCCTGTTGTCAACTTCTGGGTGAGTCAACAACACATGTTAGAGGAGCAAGTTATCGACCTCAATCGTACTATAGCTCGGCTGAGAGCTGAATTGGGACAGACGGAGGCGAATTTAAAGGGGCTCCAATCTGACGTCGTAAAAGTCAGTAGGACCGCTGAGGCGGAAACTCGAAGCCTCCAGGCCTTGCGCCAGGAAGATGCCGTTGCCAGGTCGAGCTCTAAAGACCGGATTCGGAAGGCGGCTGAGGACAAAGCTCGGGAGGACCATGTGAGAAGGGTGGCGATGGTCAAAGAAGAGCTCTCCTCTTTCAATTTGTTCGACTAAGAGCTCAAACCTGTGCTTATGTTAAGACATTTTACGTGTTTGTTTTTTGCTTTTGAAACTATGCCATGACTTGTTTGTTTATGAAGTCGCAACTTTGTTCCAATGTATTGTCTTAAAGAAAACTGGTGTATGCTTTTGCTTCTTGAACGTAATATTATGACTTCCTTAGTTGTAAACTCATAACTTTGTTCAAATGTACTGTCTAGAAGCATCTGATGAACGTGTTTCCATACTTCCTTTTAGAATGTCGCCATTTAATGCTTCTCTGGTATGGTCAACAGCGATTTCAGGTGGCACCCCTTGGGTGGTGACGAGCTTGTTTTGAAGGTTCAACCCGAGTACAGGCAGGTTCACGATGCGTGGAAGACCATACTAAACCGTCGGCGAGCTTTTTCGATCCTGCTCGAGTGTAGGTGAGCTCAAGCCGCGGGCCGAGACTCGAATGGTCATGCCGTAAGTTACCTTCTAAAGTGCTGGCGAGTTCCCGCTGCCAGCGGGACTCACTTGCGGCGAATTGGTTGGAAGGTTGAATTCATCTGCTGGCGAGTTCCAACTACAATCGAAGCTCGTGTGATGTCGATTTCGCGTTACAAACCAGAGCTGGCCACTGGCGACCTTAGGTTGCTAGCGAAATTCATGAGGAGACGAGTTCGTGTTGGAACCAGAGCCGGCCGTTGGCGATTTTAGGCATCAAGCGAAATTTGTGAGAAGGGAATTTGTCTTGACAGTTGAACTCGACCGATGGCGAGTTCGTACTGCAATCAAACTCAAACGACGACGAATCCGCCCCTCGTCGAAGATCTGGAATGTGGGCGAGATTCGTGCCACGCGTCTGCTTATGGTCCCTTATGCTTGCCAGCTAAGGTCTCCTATTAATGTTCATTGATGGTGAAGCGACGGTACGCCTCGCCTCTTGGGCTTAATCCGATCGGTCCGTTTGGGGTCCCGAGAGGAATGGCCTTCATTAGCGTGGAGCTCGAGGCGTCGCAGGACACTTGTGCCGCTCGATCGCTTAGGATGACAAATCTCAGCCGTCGGGTTCTCGCATATATATCCCACACTTGCCGTCTTTTTAGCAAGGTCTTCACGTCTTCGAAATACTCTCGAGCGAAAATCGCCGCATAAACCCTCATGTCCTCCGCCTCTGATCACAGTTCTTCCGAGGGTATTGGCTCCTCTTCCACCGTAGTCAACGATGGTCCTCCGTCCGCTTCCCCTGTGAGTTCGACCCAGGGGTCCTCCGCCCCAGACCCAGCATCTCACCCCGCATTCGAGCCCCTTCGGAGGTTGGAGGGTTTGGTGCAAGGAAACGCCATCTCGGTTGGCATGGGTGACGGGAGGTACTACGATGCGCTTACCCTCATGGAATCGGGCTTAAGGGCGGTCTGCAGCGCGGGTGGTACCTCGCTCGCACGGCGGTGTGAGCGGGAGCTCGCTCGCGTGGAGGGTTGGATGTATCGACTCGAGGAGTTGGTACACGACGACGCCTCTAGCGTGCCACCGCCTCTCTCGCTGCGCCTCCTGCTCGAACATGAGGAGCGGGCGAAGCGGATCCAGGCGAAGGAGGCCGAGCTCAAGCGTCTGCGCAAGCAGCATCAGGCGATTCTCGACAAGATAGACGCCTACAACGACGTCGCCTTCTTCGAGGACGCAGGGTCCTCGCGGCGAGGCGTGGCTGCGGAGGCTCGAGCTGGAGAACAGGCGGATCTGCTACGCCGCTAGGGAGGCAGATCAATCGCTTCAGCTTCTCCGCTAGGAAGAAGAGGAAGGCGAAGCCGCCCTTGCCAAGATGCGGCAAAAGCAGGAGGAGGCGGCGAAGGCCCAACGTGCGGCGGACCTCTCGGCGGTCAAAGCCAGGCTCGTCGCCTTCAGCCTGTTGAAGCTTCTGTAGCGCCCGCTCCTGTTCTTTCTCTTCTTTTTTTTGTAAGTTAGTTGATGTCGTGTGCATCAGAACTAAACTAAAACTTATGCATGTAAATTTTGGCCTGTAATGGCCTTTGGTTTTGATTACTCTGCATAGTTTTCTTCTTCCTTCATTTTTTTTTTGTATGTATTCGGCTTGTTTTGCCTTTTAGGTTGAATTCGCCTGCATTATTTGGCCTTTGGCCTTGCCTTTTCTGGCGAACTCGCCTTGAACTTGGCCATTTGGCCTCTTCTCTGCTCTTGGCTATCTGTGACGTGGGGTCGGGTTAATCCCGACCTTCGCGTTGCAGCTCCGGTAGGACCACGAGGGTAACTCTTGACCCTAGATTAGGTATGGTTGCTCGTGCATGCGACTAACCGATGTCTCCAATCCTTGAGTTGCCACTCGGTGGGTTATCGTTCGGAGGCACTGTCGGGCATGATGTCTGTCGAGTCACCCTTGATAGCTGTCATCGTCCGGGAGGGTGACAACACAGGTGATAATCGAGTCGTTCAGGGATGTAGGAATATGACGATCGATCGTTGTAGGAGCCATCGCGTGGTAGGCTGCTACCCATCAGTTACCCTAAGGGGATATTAGGGTATCTGGAATAGGTCAAGTAGTTCAGGGACGTAGGAGTGTGACTATCGACCGAAGTAATAACACGTCGTATGGTAGGTTATTACTTAGGCTGTACCATTCGTAGAAATAGCGGTGCCAGTCATCGGAGGTAATCATTAACCTGATGAAGTTTTGTCGCGATCGGAGCGACTATGAGGACTCACCATTCTTTAGAAGAGGATTGGTGAGTTGATTCTGTCGAAAGTGACAGTGGTGGTCCCGCCATCCTGTTGAATAGGATTGGCGGGGGATTATGGCTCTGGTCTTAACTATCCGAAGGTTTGACCAAGTGGGCGTTCGGCGTGGCTCATCTGAGATGCTAGTCTCGCCTGTTTTGAGCGGTTCGCCTGTACTGGGAGTCTGACCCCAGATATGGAGATCACCTAAACCGTTAGGCTCGCCTAATCCGAGCGATCGCCTGTACTGGGAGTCTGACCCCAGATATGGAGATGTAGGGAACAGTTTAACCTCTTATACCAGCTGGAGGATGTGAGGGCCAGTTTAGACTCATGCACTCGTGGGAGTTCAAAGAAGAACTAGGGGTAGTACTTTTTCAAGTATTTGTCGTTGATGGGCATCATGATCTTGTCGCCGTTTAGCTTGACAAGGCAGTAAGCTCCATTCGAATAGACTGTCTCTACTACGAATGACCCTTCCCATTTAGATTGAAATTTGCCTTTCTTCTTGGAGGTGAGGATTATTGGTCTGCGGACGGCGAGTACCAGCTCTCCCTCCTTGAAGGCCCTGCGTTTGACTTTTTTGTCGAACGCTTTGGCTATCCGAGCTTGATAGAACTCGATGTGCTGTTGAGCTTCTAATCTCTTGTCATCCAACGCTTCAAGCTCGGTGAGTCGTCGTCGATGATTATCTTCCACCGTCATCCCTATTGCCAAGGCGACGCGGAGGGACGAAATTTGAATCTCCAATGGCAATACGGCCTCACAGCCGTATACCAATGAGTAAGGCGTGTGGCCAGTTGGTGTGCAATTCGTTGTGCGATATGCCCACAAGCTTTCATCCAGTTTCTCATTCCAATCACGTTTGCTGGTGGAGGTTAACTTAGTCATGATCTTGATGATTGTTTTGTTGAAGGCCTCGGCCAAGCCATTCGCCGATGGGTTATAGGCCGTGGAGGAGAGGTTCTATATTTAGAACTTGTCGCAGAACCTGGTAAATGCATGGCTAACAAATTGCGTGCCATTGTCATGAATGATACGTCGGGGTATGCCGTATCGGTAGATGACATGGTGTTTGATGAACTTGATCACGTCATTAGTCTTAACTTCTCTCAAGGGGACGGCTTCAGCCCACTTAGAGAAGTAGTCAGTGATTGCGAGAATGAAGCGATGACCTTTCGCCGAAGGCGGGGATATTGGTCCGACTATGTCCATCCCCCATGCCTCAAAAGGCCATGAAGCCTTCGTCGGGTGTAGGTCTTCGGGCGGTTGATGCATGTAGTTGGTGTGGACCTGGCACTCATGGTAGCGCTTCGCGTAGACGACTGCGTCGTGAACCATCCCAGGCCAGAAGTAGCCTATCCTTCGTAGGCGGTCCCAAAGTTTGGGTCCAGACTGGTGAGCTTCGCAAACACCGTCGTGGGCCTCACGCAGAGCTTCTTGTGCTTCTGCTTTTGAAAGGCATCGAAGCAACAAGTCGTCGTACGACTTTCGATACAACGTCTTGGTGGTCGAATCATAGTAGAATCTCGTGGCGTGTCTCCGGACGGACTCTCGCTCCCTTGCGTCTTCGGCCAATATACCGTATAGGACGTAGTCGATGATTGGGAGGTGCCAATCTTTCAGATCGGGCTGCTCTGAGACCTGATGGGTAGTGTTCACTTCTGGGGCATCTTTCCGCCGAAAGAGCCTCCTGCTCGCCACTATGATCCATTGGGTCGTTCCTAATGGCTGGGCCAGATTAGCCACCAAGGAGGCGAGGGCATCCGCATGTGTGTTCTTGGATCGTAGCATGTGTTCGATGCGGAAACTCTCGAACGACTCCACTAGCTCGATAGCCGCTTTGTGGAGAGGGATTAGGTCGTCGTTTCTAACTTCGTATTCGCCGGTCACCTGCTTGACGATGAGTTGGGAATCGCCGTAAGCCTCGAGATGCTATATCCCTAGCTCTTTTGCTAACTCGAGTCTGATGAGTAATGCATTGTACTCAGCCACGTTGTTGGTGCATGGCTCAATCAAGGAGAAGGCTCGGGGCAGCACGTGGTTATGTGGAGAAGTGAGAACTACCCCCACTCCTGTAACAATAGAGCCATCTGCGGCTGCGCGAGACGCGCCGTCGAAGAACATCTGCCACACCTCCGGTAACGAAGTTACGTTGGCTTCGGGCGGTTCGTCTGGCAAATCTTCAAACAAGTCGGTCTTTGCCCCCAGTGGGTGACTGGCCATGAGGTCGCAGATGGCCTGTCCCTTGACGGATTTTTGTGGCATGAAGTGGATATCATACTGAGAGAGTAGAAGAGCCCACCTAGCCAGGCGCCAGTTTAGCGCTGCAGGTTGTGTCATGAAGACCCGGATGGGGTTCATTCGGGAGATGACATGGATTGTCTGGCCGACTAGGTAGTGTCGCATCTTTTGGATGGCAAACACCAGGGCCAAACATTCTTTTTCGACCATCGGGTACCGTTGTTCGGCGCCTTGCAGGGTCCTACTTAGGTAGTAGATACCTTGCTCAAGGCCTGCGTCATCATTTTGTGCCAAGAGAGCATCCAGAGAATGCTCCATGGCCCGTATATAGATGAGAAATGGTCTCCCTGAAATTGGCGCAGCGAGGACGGGTGGGTTCGAAAGGTAAGCCTTGATGTCCTCAAAGGCCTTTTGGCAAGGCTCGTCCTATACGAAGGAAGTGCCTTTCTTCATAAGCTTGGAGAATGGCTGACATTTGCCCGAAAGGTTTGAAATGAATCTTCGGATGTAAGCCAATCGTCCCTGGAGACCTCTTAATTCTTTGAGGTTCCGGAGTGGTCGGAGCTCTTGAATGGCTCGCACCTTGTCTGGATCGATTTGGATCCCTTTCGTCGTGACGACGAAGCCGAGGAATTTACCACTAGACATTCCTAGAAATGACTTCGTGGGATTCATCTTGAGTTGGTGAGTCCTCATGAGTTCGAACATCGTCCTCAAGTCCTGGAGGTGGTCGTCCTTGTGGCGACTCTTTACGACCAGGTCGTCTACATAGCACTCCACCGTCTTTCACAGGTGCTCTCGAAAGATCGTGCTCATGGCGCGTTGGTAGGTCGCACCGGCGTTCTTGAGTCCGAAGGGAATGACCGTGTAGCAGTATACCCCCATAAGAGTGCGGAACGAAGTGTGTTTCTCATCTTCGGGGTGCATTTTGATCTGATTGTACCCGAAGAAACCATCCATGAAGGACATCCTCTCAAATCCGCATGTGTTGTCGATGATGACATCCGTGATGGGCAAAGGAAATTTGTCCTTTGGGCATGTGGCGTTGAGGTCTCTGAAGTCGATGCAGATACGGATTTTACCGTTTTTCTTCAGAATCGGAACGATATTGGCCACCCAGTCAGGGTGTTGTTCCTCTCTGATGAAACCGGATTCGATGACCTTTTTCACTTCAGCCTCAATCGCCTCCATAATCTGAGGGCGAAAGCGCCTCTGCTGTTGTTTGACTGGCTTGGTGTCTGAGCTGATGTTGAGGCGATGCGTGGCGGCCCGCGGATCCAAACCAGGCATGTCTTCATAGTTCCACGCGAAGACGTCAATGTATTCCCGTATGAGGGCGATGAGATCTTCTTTCTCATGAGGAGGTAGACTGCCGCTGATGAATATGGGCTTGGGATTCTCGTCAGTGCCCATGTTCACCTGGAGGATTTCATCTTCGGTCGGTGGTTCCCGCTGCTCGAAGCGACTATTCCACTGGGCGTTAACATAGTGATCCCATGTCTCGTCATAAAGTGGAAGTTGTCCATCCTCCGCCATTTCGGCGGGATCTATTGTAGCCATGTTGACTGTGGAGTTATCAAACAGATCTCTCACGATGACATCCGAGTCCCATGCCGAGGTTATCGACGACCGATCTCCTGAGCACGCGTAGTCGGAGACCTCATTGACATAACAGCACAGGTCTAATGAGGAAGAGGAGTAGCCTAAACCCCTCCGAGTCCTGTTGAAGTAATTTGAGGGTTTACCCTTGGGTACGTAGGCAGGTCGAATGATCGTTTTGCACCCTCGGCCGTAATTCAGGCCCTCTAAACACATGAGGTCATACCCTATGTCGCTCATCATGCGTTTGGCGACTTGGCTGTATTGCGAAAATTGAGGCGCTAGGTCCTCGTCTTCAGACTCATCCCACAGGGTGCGTATGGGACGATCGATTCGGTCGAAAATAATGTCTTTTTGATAATTATTTCAGGCTGGCACAACAAATACAGCTCGCGACGATTCAATCGGCCGCGTTCTCGCGACGTATGATGAGCATACTGGCATGTGCAGGGTGGGATCGCCGTAGAGTTTTGCCCACAAGTCGTTGGGTTCATCATCCTCAGACGTCGAACAAGACGACACATAAGCAAAGTTGGACTTTTCATTCATGATAATCTTCTCCGCCTGAACGGTGTTGGTTACATGATGACTCTCATAACCGATTACAATTGACTCGAAGTCGTTTAGAATTAGGTTATCGCCGTACTCAGGTTCGCTATCCGCCTCATTACCGCTCTCTGGTTCTTCAACCGGTGGCTCGACGGGGTCCTGGTACAACAGAGAATCCGTGAAGTAATTCTCGACACCTTTGAAGGGTTGTTTGTCGGCCACTACTGTTTTCACTCGTTCGTAGTCGTCCACATACTTCAAGCATTGGTGAAGGGTGGATGGGACTATTCGATTGCCATGGCTCCACGGGCATCCTAAGAGCACATTGTAGGAAGGCTCGGCATCGATGACGTAGCAGGTCACCTCCGTCTTCATGTCGCCTATTCGGCATTTCAGGCAGATTTTACCCAGCGGCCGCGTCCCCGTGGCGTTAAAGCCAAAAATGGTTGTGGTGGTCGAGGACAGACGTTTCGGCAGTATTCCCAGGTGCTTGATCAACTTCAGGGGTACGATGCTCAACGCAGAACCCGGGTCAACTTGGATCCGATCCACTTTCGCCGACCCGACGTATCCCGTGAAGTATAGCGGTCGATCATGAGATGTGCTCTTGATGAGCATGTCCTCAGGAGTGAAAGTGATGCACGAGACCCGTCTCTCGGAGACTTGGCAACAAGTCACACATTCTTGTTCTAACTCGGTCTCTTTCGAGAAATAGGTGGAGAACGCCTCTGAGTCGGCCAACGCCTCTTGCAGGGCCTCCCGGGTAGACCTGGACAAGCGGAGGAGGTCGTACATGGTAATTCGCGTAGGGATGCTTTTCAGCTGCGCGAGCACATTGAACCGGAAAGGTTGGCGGCTCGAGCTTGGCCCGTCCGGATTGGGAGGGGTTGTCGTGGCCGGCCTCGCAGGAGGTCCCGCCGGGTTCTCCGCCCTCGGGGGAATTCCTTCGCGAATTCCTTCCCAGCTCTCGTGGCGAAGACATTGGTGTCCTCCTCGGAGTCAGTCAGGACGGTTATTGCTGTGTTATCTCTATCTGGGATGGCAGAGACGACATTGTAATGTTTCCCTTTGGCCTCCTTCGAAGACCTTGCAGTCCACTGTTCATCGTTAAGGAGGTCTGGATGGACCCACATCACCTGCCCCGATGGCAGAGTCTGCGGGACCAAACCCTTCCCCCGCTGGTTATGAGGATCGTCGTTGGTGATCTTCAAGACCGCCTTGGGGATAGGAACTACCCCTGCCGGAGCTTGAACCTCCAGGAGATCTGTTCCAAAGCTCAAAGTGATCATGTTCGTAGTCACCTGCTTTTGGACTTTCTCCTTCTTCAAGACCCCCGCGTCATAGAGGGATTGGAGCTTGTCTTTGAGGACATAGCACTTGGTTGTGTGGTGACCAAGGAATCTATGATAGGCACAGTAACTTGGATCACCGGTTTTGTCTGCCTCCTCAGGCTTCGTGGCTTCTGGCAGTTTGATTCGACCGCTCTTGAGCAGCGTATCGAACGTCACGACCACCTGATCTTCCTTAAAGTCGTATTGCCATGGGGGGCGTTGCTCGAATTGCCTGGGCTTTGGCCTCGGAGCAGCCTTCGGCGTCGGGGCGGAATCGACTGCCATGATCTCTTTTCCCCTCGTTCGAGGGGGATTCTTTGGCACAGCCGGCTCTGCGGCTCCCTTCTTGGGCTGGGGTTCTTCGGCCTCCAACCTCTTGATCATGTTTTCCACCTGTTCGCCCTGACGCACAAACTCCTTCCATGTCCGAGTCTCTACCGTGCCTATCTTGGACAAAATATGGATCGACAGGTTGTTGCGGCACATCTCGATCAGTGTCGACTCGAAAACTTGGTCCCGACAGTGGACTAATCGATTTCAAAATCTCTTCACGAAGTCATTGACTGACTCCGACTTTCGTTGCTTTTCAGCCAGGAGAGTGGCCATTGACACTTCCGTGTCATCATCGAAGAAGAGGGCCAAAAAGAGCCTTTCGACGTCGGCCCACAACTTGATAGAGCCGGGTTCCAGCTTACGGAACCATTCAAAGGCCACCCCCTTGAGGGTGCATATGAATAGTCGCGTGAGAATGGCATCATTCCCCGTAAGGAACCCAGTCTGCGCCATGAAGTAGTAGATGTGCTGCGAGGGCGAGCCCTTGCCGTCAAATTGTACTAAGCTGATCGGCTTGAACTTCGTCGGGTACGGGACCGTATCCCATTCAATAGGGTAGGGACGGACCACCCCCAGCTTGTTCATGTTTTGCTGCAGCTTCAGCGCGTTGAGCTGGTCTTGGAACTCGTCGAACCTCTTGTCACGGATGCTATCACCGGTATGTGACGTCCCTAGCGACGTCTTAGAAGAGTAATTGGATTGCGGATTACTGTTGTCTTCCGTTTCCGTCGCCGGACGACGGGGAGGTACCCACTCCTTATCCCCAGTTCGCCGGGGTAAGGGGCGTTGGGTTCTCTTCTTCTTCTTCTTCTTGTTCAGAAGTTGCTCCATCATCTCTCTTAGAGAGTCGATGGTTGCCTGTTGTTCCTCTAGCTTTTGAGCCACTATCTGCTCGTGGGTGAGTTCCGTCATGTGTACCCTCGCAGGTGCTTCCTGGCTCGAGTGCGAGGTTTGGGACGTGGCTGCCGCCGAATGAACTTCGTCCTCGCCGTAGGAGGGGGGTGCTAGGGCGGAGTAATCAAACCCGATGCTTACCCCCTTACGACTACGGGTACGCTGGTATATGCCGTCTTGTCCGCGTTGGACAAACCGAAAGTTAGGTCCCAGAACGGAGTCTGAGTCTGGGGAATCGGAAAGTATCGCCTTACTCCTATTCGTCATATTGATTGTGGCGGACGGGAGCTCTAGGTCGTCGACAGCACACCCTTTCTGGCGGCGGCGTCTCTGACGGGTGGGCCTGGGCCGAGAAGGTCATAGAGAGAGCCTCTCGAATACCAAAGGTTTCGCCGTTCCTACACATTGACAGTCGGCGAGTACTGCGTGAATGAGTCTCTCGCAATGGCACTGAGGATTCGCCTCATGTATAGTGCGTTTGCAAGTTAGGTACTCCCGAAGGTATTCCGTGGGTGACTGGCGAATACCTCCAAGGTTTGACAGGTCGCCTGAGTGATCGCACGAGAGGGTCTGGGATGTACCCCCTGCCGTACACTTGGTGGAACGCTTCGAGGTAGGAGTTGGGTGAGTTTGCCTTGTCAGGCAAACTCTCGCACTCGGGCGACCCCTAACATGCGGGCGAGGTTCATTCCCCCGCTCACGCGGGTGGACAGGCGAGGTCTCGCCTATTGGTTTGCCTATGAAGTTATCTGTCAAGTGGTTGGGGCAAGATCCGCCCACTTTTGAGGATTCGCCTGCGTGGGCAGACTCGCATGCTCGTGGTGGTTCACTCGCATCAGGGATGTGACCTGAGAAGCGAAGTTCACCTGAGCGGGTGGCCTTATCTTTGTCCGTCGGCGCTCCTGATTTGGAGGGCCTCCCGGCGTAAGATGAGTTACCTCCCTGTCGGACATGCTTCGGGCCTGTCTAGTAGTTCAGGCCGTCGTATGAGATGAAGGCTCGAGCCTTTTGTCGAGCGAGCGCCTGCCGCCGCCGTTGGCGAACTCTCCCAGAGGGAGGAGCGCCCGCGTGGGCTGCGGCAGCATGGTCCGTCCCGGAACGAATGGGTGTTTCGTCCCAGGCGGGCGTCGCTGAGGGTCGTTTGGCGACCCATCTGGCGGGCTTTTGCCCCGTGCTCTCGATCTGTGGCTTGGCCCCGATCGATTTTGGAGTAGGTTCCCCCCGGCAAGACCCGGGTAGAGCCTTCAGGCGTAGGAGCTTTGACCGTCTGAGGTCGGCTCCTGCGCCCGACTCCGTGGCATTTGCGGGACGCATCGCCACCGGAAGCGGAAGAAGACAAGTACTCTTCGTACTTGGCTTGGTCAAACTCGATCTCCAGGGACTCCACAGTCGTCCCAACAACAACCTCATCGAACTGAGCTACCACCATTTCGCTAGAGGAAACAGCTTCTCTGGTCGCCATCTTCTGTAGGTGTAAATTTTTGATTTTCCCGAAAACGGTGGGTTTCGTTTGTATTGATAAAAAATGATTTATTACAAACTAATCAATCGAAATTACGATAGAAGCAGAGGGAAGGCCCTCCTTGTTTAATCGTGGGGACTTGAGGTAGCTACAGGATGCTTCGCTCGGTGCTCGCGCCGAGTCTGCTTCCCTTGGACGGTTCGACTGAGGTTGTTGGAGAGCTTCAGTACTCAGTAGAAGCTTAGGTCGATGGAGTTCGGATCTTCTGGCTTGCCGGCGATCGGGGCTCGGAGCTAGGAGATGGCGCTGCAATGCCAGGATGCGCAAGAAGCCTCCTTTTTTTGATCAATCGATCTCTTTTAAGGTTGCTGAAATCAGCTCTTAAATGGGAGGGAGACAGCTTGGCCGCTCCCTGAATCATGGGATGTGACCATACATCGTTCGGAGATGTCCTGCTGTCCCTCTGTGCCACAAGCGGTCATTCGAGAAGCCGCATGTTGCATCACGTCGCGTAGGAGTTGGAAAGCCCCTCCTCGTCTCTGTGACAGTGGCAGCCAGATACTTGAGTGGATCTGGCCAACTCATCGAGCGCCGGCGGCTTTCGCCCTTTGCTTGGACGAGTGAGGTAAGCAGCATTTATGAGGGTGCAGACTGTTCTGACGCCTGTCCGTTCACTTACACGGTGAACGGCTGCCTGCCGGTTCTAGGACGCTGTACCCTCTCCCTACGCCTCGATAGTAGCGGGAGAATGGATGCCTCGTACCCAAGTGGGCTTGGACAGCCTGTCGCACGCTGGCGGTTCCAGCCCTTGACTCTGATGGGTGAGATGAACTGCATTTATGAGCATGCAGGTTGATCTGACGCCTATTTGCTCACTCAGATTGTGGGCGGCCATCTGACGAGCTTAGAGCACTGTGCCTTTCCTTTCGCATCGCAGGAAGTGGGGGGCTTGTCCCTGGGAACCCGGCTTTTGACTCACGTAGGCGGATTTGGACCCCTGCAAGCAGATTTGGCTCATGAGGGCGGATTTACCCTACTGGCGAGCCCATGTGATTTGGCGCGTGAGGGCCAATGTGGGACTCGTGCATCAGCGAACCCGTTTCATGGCTACAATCCATTCTTCATCTAAGTGGATGGTCCTGACTTGTGGGCGAATTTGCTCGTTAGTCCGCCGCGGTAATTTTTACCGTCTACATTCCTGAAGCATGAGCTTTCGAGATGCATGATCCTCCGTGCTGAAGTTTTGAATTTCGTACTTGAACCCGATGGTACCTTGTGAATAAAATTTTAAAACAGAGGAGAAGCCTAAGAGTTTCTAAACTTATTTTATGAATTAAGGCTATGGTCATTTTTTGATCTATTTTAGATTAAAGAGCAAGACCTTAGGAATTTCTAAAATTTATTTTCTGCATTGTGGTCTGTGCCTCAAACTTTTATTCTCAAAGCATGATATGAGTTGTTGTGCGAGCACTCTTGATCTCAAAATTATCAAGAATGGTGTGAAGAAAACGACAGAAGAACACAATATTATAATTTGGAAGAAGGAAAATACATTCTCTAGATTATAAAAATCAATTGGATTATAAATCTCTCTCTCACAATCTCTCTAGATCAAAGAACAACCTTCCTGATCTCTTTTCTAATTACAATCTCAGTCCTCAACCCTAGAAAAGTCATGTTTCTATTTATACCAAATAGAAATCCTAAACAGTGCAGGAAAACAAGCCCAGACCCAAAACCCGTCTCGTGGTCGACCGCAGAGCCCATCGCGATCGACCACAATCAACACCCGAGACTAGAAATCCATTACAGGGTTTTAGCGATCGACCGTCGAACCTATCGCAGTCGATCGTGACCAACAACAGAGAGCAGTTTCGCCTACAGGGTTTTTGCGGTCGACCGCCAAATCCATCGCGGTCGACCGTGAAACAGTTCAACCAGATCCCCTGAGCTGTGCACGTTCGCGGTCGACTGCAGAACCATGCGCAGTCGACCGGCCAGCAGTAAAGCTGCTTTTCCTATCTTTTGACGAATCCTTCGACTTCGCCGCCTCTAACGATTTTTTCCAAGACTCCTCTATACTATTCTCAAGATACCATGAGAATCACTATCCTCAAGTTTTCATGAGGATCGCTAAGCTCCTGAAGAGAAGATACACCCTTATCATGGGTCCCCCTTTAGGATCTTAAAGTCCCGTTCAAGTTAGAACTTCAGCTGAGGGAATTTGTGAACCCCTCCTTCTCTGTTGAACCACTTAGCCTTGCTAGGAACCTGACCTTGACGTCCAATGAGAAACGACTCCTTCGTTCCCCACCTCATCGTGGTCGTCTTCCGCTCCAAAATGCAATCTTCTTTCAGTGGCTCCTCTCTATCAAACCACAAGTCTTCAACATGCGGTAAGATCATCTTGTCGTCACTTTCATCATCCAACAATGGAGGCTCGAACAACTTCTTCCCATTGAGCTTCAGTTGCCCGTCCTGCAACACTCCAAACACCTTTTCCACATGAACAAGATGCTCCTCCCAGGTCCTGCTGTACACCAAAATATCATCAAGATACACAATCACTAAATCCTCTATGAAAGGTCGTAACAAATCATTCATGAGCCTCATAAAAGTCGCCGGAGCATTGCATAACCCAAACGGCATCACCAACCACTCGAACAAACCCTGCTTGGTCTTGAACGTCGTCTTCCAAGTGTCTTCCTCTCGAATCCTCACCTGATGATAGCCAGACTTCAGATCCAACTTTGTGAAAAACCTCGCTCCCTCCAACTGGTCCATAAGATCATCGATCCACGGTAGTGGGTAACAATTCTTGATCATTATCTTGTTGAGCACCCGGTAATCCACGCACATGTGCCAGCCTCCATCCTTTTTGGGCACCAATAACACCGACAACCCGTAAGGTGAACAACTCGGCACTATCACTCCCGTCTTCAAGAGCTCCTGAACCTGCTTCTTGATCTCATCGGACTCCTATACTAATGTGCGGTATAGGCCTATGTTTGGCAAGGAACTCTCACTGGTCAACGTAATCTCATGCTCTACACCTCGACGTGGTGGTATTCCCGTAATCTCCGAAAATAAGTCCGCATACATAGCCTTCAACCTGTCAAGATCTCCCTCCTGAAGCTTGCTTAAGGTGGACAAGCATATCCTACTCAGCTGCTCTTCATAAGGCCGAATGAACAACAAAACGAACTTCCTGCCGATATTCACCAACCTCTTAGCTGAGTCACCATCACCAAGCTCGTCTCCTACGGAAGAGATGCCGAACGAAAAATGAATTACGCACCATCCTTGGTGAACGTATACTTTTGGGCCCGCCGATTATATACCGCGTGTCTATCCCACAAGTAAGGATTGTCCAAAATAACTTGGCAAACATCCAATGGAACCACGTCGTATGTGACCTTGTCAATATACAACTCATGGAGTGCAAATCTGAATGTACACTGGTTCACCACACTCAATCCCGCCTCCTTCTGAATCCACCCTAATGGATAGGGCTTCAGATGCTTCACCGTCTTTAATCCCAGCTTTTGTACTAATGCCTCAGATATCAGATTCTTCTGGCTCCCTGTATCTACAATAGCATCTACCAAACTGGTCTTGACCTGCAACTTCAGAACAAAGATCTGCTCCCTCGGGTCGTCGTCTTCTTTAGTGGCCTGCTTCCTCGCCATAAGGTTGAGACTGCTATTGGGTTCAATCATCCCAGAAACCTCTTTCGAACCCTGTGCTATCGCGTACGCCTTTTTCTCCTCTTTCTTCTTCAACCCTTTCGACTTCAGATGAGGATACTTATCCTAGCAATGATCAGCTACGTGCCATGTCTACTTGCAGTGATTGCATGTCAATCCTACCTTTCCCGAGTCACCCTTCTTCTTCTCATCCTTAGGTTGAGAGCTACCCAACTTGCTCCCTAATGGTTTGGAGTCTCCCTTTGTCTCGTTGCCATTCCTCTGTCTACCCTCAATGGCAATGGCCTTCACGCTCGCCTCTACGATCGTCCTGACCGAGAACAGCTTCATCTCTTTCCAGATGTAGACATTCAGACCCGTCATATACTTCATGAAGATGGAGTACTCATCCGTCGTGACGTTTAGAACCATCGACTGCTGCTGGAACTCCGTCGTGTACTCTTGAACTGTCTGATTGAACCTTTGGTGCAAGCCGTACTACTTGTACCAACGCTTTTCAAGGAACCCCACTGGATAGAACTGCTTCCTAAGTAGTTCCTTGAACTTGTTCCACGACACTGCCTTCTTCTCCTGTTTGCAATAGGACTTCTACCACGTCAACGCGTGTCCCGAAAGCTTCAACGTCACGAACACTATCTTCTCCTTGGATGAATATCCGTAGAGAGTGAAGTACATCTCCGTACGCTCGATCCAATCATCGAGTTTCTCAACATTGATACTCACATCATAAACATGAATCTCGACCTTGAAGTCAATCTTCAAATTCTGGTAATTATTCTTACCCCCTTGATGTCCAATAGTCTTAACAATCTCACCCTCCCCATCTGAATCAGATTTCTCGCTCTCTTCGTCGGACTCGACGAGTTTCTTCTTACCCTTCGAAGAAGATTCCTCCCTTTTGTCCCCTTCGTTGATGAGACTTACGAGTTAGGTGAGGGTAGTCCCGATCGTCTCGATCTGCTTCTCCTTAGCATCGAGTCTTGCTGAATTATCTGCTTCAGTCATCTTCTTCTTCCTTATTTTCTAGACTCCTTCCAATGAAATAAAGATCTCGCCAAGCTTCTTGTATTACGATCGAGTCAGGACCATACACAGGATGCCCCCGTTCACAGGATCTGATGCTCTGATACCAACTTGATATGAGTTGTCGTGCGAGCACTCTTGATCACGGAATTATCAAGAGTGGTGTGAAGAAAACGACAGAAGAACACAAGATTATAATTTAGGCGAAGGAAAATACCTTTTCTAGATTATGAGAATCAATTGGATTATAAATCTCTTTCTCACAATCTCTCTAGATCAAAGAACAACCTCCCTGATCTCTTTTCTGATTATAATCTCAGTCCTCAATCCTAGAAAAATTGTGTTTCTATTTATACCAAATAGAAATCCTAAACAGTGCAGGAAAACAAGCCCAGACCCAAAACCCGTCTCACGGTCAACCACAGAGCCCATCGCGGTCGACCGCGATCAACACCCGAGACTGGAAATCCATTACAGGGTTTTGGCGGTCGACCGTCGAACCCATCATGGTCGACCGTGACCAACGACAGAGAGCAGTTTCACCTACAGGGTTTTGGCGATCGACCATCGAACCCATCGCGGTCGACCATGAAACAGTTCAACCAGATTCCATGAGCTGTGCACGTTCGTGGTCGGCCGTAAAACCATGCACGGTCGACCGGCCAACAGTAAAACTACTTTTTCTGTCTTTTGATGAATCCTTCGACTTCACCGTCTCCAACGAATTTATTCACGACTCCTCTACACTATTCTCAAGATATCATGAGAATCACTATCCTCAAGTTTACATGAGGATCGCTAAGCTCCCGAAGAGAAGATACACCCGTATCAAAGCATGAAGCTTTTGAGGTGCATAGTCCTCCACTCTGGAATTGAACTCCGTACATGAACCTCATGACACCTTGGGAACAAAATTTTGAAACAGAGAAGAAGCCAAAGAGTTTTTAAACTTATTTATGAATTAAGGCTACATTCTTTTCTTTTCTTTCTTTCTTTTTTTTTTGAGTTGCCTTTACAAAAACAAAATGAAATAGAGAGAGAAAGATATATGAATGTAAAGACTAAATAAGTTTGGATCTAAACTTGATGTCTCACAAGGTTCCCAAATTTGTTAAATCTACCAAATTTGTTAAATCTATTTATCCTAAAAATTTGTTGGATCTTCATACTGATCACAAGTTAAATAAAGTTCAATCCTTATTTCATAAATCCAGTGCTTGATTAGTTAGTATCTCTATTAAAAAAATAAAGCATGAGAGCATCCATATTTTTCTTTTCTCCTATTGTATTTACTGATCAAGGTCATTTCAAAAAAATAAAAATGTGATTAACAAAAAAAAGCTATTTGCGATAAAAAAAACATGTTATACTGCAATGCTAATCACATATAAGCCTCAAATATAGTAATTTATGATTTTAATATTTTGTACCTATAAAAGCTTATTGACGTCAATAAAAGTAATATGGCTATAATGTATTAAATACTTTAAAATAATATTGACAGAAGGACTCACTAAAATTCCATGAGCTGCAGTTGAGAAACCTACAAAGAATATCAACTAATTAATATTTAGTCTTATTCAATTAAAAATAATAAAAATTTTATTACCTTGTGGTAGCAAAATGAGAGAGTAGTTGATAATTTATGTATTAGATCAACGATGGAATCTATAAACAATAATCAGCATTAAAATAGATGATGACAAAATAACTGAGGAAATCCTACTAAAAGAAGGGCTTGAGGGATCTTGTTGTAAGGCTGAAAAGATGAAGGGGACTTAAAGAAAGTTTACACAAAAAAGAAAAAAAATTGATGGAAGTTTTCGGACACGGGCCAGAAAGAGAAAGGGATGACAGGAAAAGGACAAAAAGAAGAAAGAGACAAGGAAAATAAGACAAGAAGAAAGGGAGAAGGAGAGGAAGACAAGAAGAAGGGGATGAATGGGAAAAAATAGGCAAAAAGATGAAGAGAACGCTAAGAGGGACGCATGAAAAAAAAGGAAAGAAAAGCTTTTAAGAAAAAGAAAGATGTATTTACGTGTAGATTTCCTCAAGCAATCTGACATAGCACCAATTAAAATTGAGAAATGAGTGTGTGTGTGCGCACGCATGTATGCAGCCTAACCGTGGTAGGATTAGATATTCTTTTCAAAAATCTATTAGGATTCTATCTTATAATTTATTGATATCCCTTTTAAATAGGGTTCTATCTTCTACTAATTTAGCTATTTGAATTAAATAAGGACTCCTCACACTCAGATTAAGTGAACTTACCTTAAGCTAAAAACAAAATAAAAATCATAGCAAACCGCATAAAAATCTATTTGCAATAACACATATAGCTAAAGGAAAAAAAATGATCTCATGTGTATCTGTTAAAATACACAATTGATAAATTCCCTCTCAATCATTTGAAATTTTTTAATCAACATATAATATGGGTTAAAAAAAGCCTTGTAAGGCTTTGTAAAACACCTAGGTAAATTATACAAACGACTGCTTATATTCATGTCCTTTGACTACACATGGGTAGTATAGGCTACTTTTCATGTATTTGGTAGTCTACAATGACATCACCAATCTAATTATATTCTGCCCTACATCTAGCACTCTAAAATTTCAAGAAATAAAAGCTCAACCTTGTGATTTTAAGCATAGATTCATTAGAATACCATGTTCAGAATATAGACTTTCATAAGTTTACACAAAAAAATTCTTAGACTCACGCTCTCAGCATAAAACAGAGTACGTAAGCTAATGGGGGCAACTTGTAGATACATAAAAAAATTTAACTTGAGGAGCTTAGCATCCTCTAATCATATTGTTCCCTTGAATATACTAAGATTATCTTGAAAGTGAAATCAAGTTAAGAACACCTACATCTCATATGATTAAATATAAACGTTAACTTGAGGGTAACCTCTCTATATTAATTAATTCAATGTATGTGAAATATGATAGGCTCAACAAGCCTTATCAGTAAAATCAATGTGAGAATGGTTGCGTCTTATATAAACCAAACTTGAGGGTACATATGCATCCTGTCTACTAATCCAACACAAAGACGCATGCCTTACCCTCTCATATAAACCAAATTCTCTAACTTGAAGGTATATGTCGTTGGTATTGTCATGTGCTCACAGGCCTTAGCAATAAAATTTAACTCAAGCATACTCCCCTTATGTAAACTTAATTTTAGCTTTAGGACATATAGGCTCCTCATAACACTTATAATAAGAAATACAAAATTTAAAATATGATAAGCACTTGAGAGGTGAAAGGCAGAGAAAGATACGTTGATTGAAAGATACGTTGATTGTGATAAGCAAACGTGATAGTTGGTTTTAATAAGAAAGTTAACACTGAGAGTTATCATAACACCCACACCATTCCCTTTCTAACATATGGCAACAACTTCACCTGGCCTTCCCTATAATTAGACATCTCTCTTGTCACGCAAAAAAAAGAAGAATAGAAAACAGAAGACAACAGAAAAAGATAGAGGAAAGATTGGGAGAAATTAGAAAGAAAGAGAGATTTGAAGTGTGAAAGAGCAACAATAAGATCCTTTGCATTTTTTATTTTAGACATTGTCTGGAGATCCAAGATCTCATCTCATTTTCCTTTAAATTTTATAATACATTAGAAAGATAATAAAATCAATATCTCTCTGCATTTGACTTCTGATGTTTGTTTAATCCTTTGTTTTCTACTAATCAAGGGTTTCTTTTTAAAAAGAGTAATTAATGGAAAGAAATAAAATTCTAGAAGCATGCACCTCATAACCTTTTTACAAATAAAATAATGCTAATATGTATCTAAGGAGTAAATATTTAGGTATTGCTCTACTCTCCTTGAGATTGGTGCTACGGGTTGGTCAAAAAGAGATTAGCCTACCCAAATATTATTTCTCCTCTAATTGAAACTAGCGCCACTTTATAACTTTTTTGTAAAATATACACGTCGGGCATTCCGACACTTACACAGTTAGTAGAGGAGTGTGAGTCAGATCTTATTGACCTGAGTTTTGAGGAGATCATTAATAAAGAAATTAAGCTTTTTTATGAAGAAATTAAATTTTTAGGAAAGATGAACCAATTAGTTCTTTGAGGAATTAGAATAATATTATGATCCTTGGTCTAATTTTGAATCCAGCATTCCATTGGTGGAAATGCACATCAATGATATACACATTGATTTTGGTTTGACTGATTACTCCTTACAAACTTAAAATAAAATGCTACAAAAATTATTTAAAAGTTCCGAATGTACATAATTCAAGTATATAATAGAGTTCGTCATTTTACATCTCTTTAAAATTTAAGGTAAACTTTTTAGCAATAGGATAGGATTTAATGTATGACTTGAGCTTTTTATTTTAAAATTTTTATTGTACATCTTTACTCTTTGTCTCATAATAATAAGAATAACAAAAACAATTTATTATTCTCTTGTTTGATAGTTTATTGTACTTTGAAAAAAAAATTAAAAAAAATAAAAAATAAAGAAAAGAACAGAGAGAAAAAGAAACTTTTTTGACTACATCTTCCTCATACTAAAAATAATTACAGATTTTTACCTTTTTATCATTATTCTAGGTCGATCGAATAAACATGAGTGATTCATTTCCTATCTGTTTTACTCATGCATCATATAGCTCACATTGAGAATAATGCAAAATTTAGGTGTGGGTGTGAGGACTAGTCATATTTTCTCTCCATTTTATCCCTTCTTTTCTCCTTGCTTTTATTTTTTTATCCTTTCATTGACCATTTCTTTCTTTTTTTAATCCTTTCTTTTGCCCTTTCTTTTCTTTCCCTAGAAAACATTTTGTCACTTGCTAACTTGATAAAGTTAATTAATAATTAATTTACTTGATGAATTTAAAATTTTCTAATATTTAGTTAGTTTTATATTCAAGTTAACCCTTTCATGATAACTCTAAATATATTTTAAAGAATTGATTTTCAAAATAGTATGATCTATCCTAGTTCTAACTTAGGATTTTATTGGAATTTTTTCATGTTTAACTCCTCTTGATCTAATTTTTTTCTCCAGTTATAAATACACACACACATGGAAAATAAAATGATCAATAGGTTGGGAATTGATTAAAAAAGAGTTAGTATGTTGTATTTAGAATTTAAAATAAAGTCCTTAAGTTAAATTTGGGTTTGTATAACTACAATGAAAAATATTTCTTAAAAATTTACTTTGGAGTTATTCATAAAAATATTTTCTTAAGTAAAAAACTAGCTCTAATTATATTGTTTAAAGATATTAAGTGAATTAGTTCTATATAAACTTTTTTAAAATTGTAAATTGACCCAATTTTATGGTTATATTCATTGCAAACCCTCTCAAGATTACAACTCATCTTCTAGGATAACATAGAGGTTTAAAGGCTTGTTATCTGGGCTAAATACAACCGTGATTCCTGTAAAAGTGAGTTAAAATTTCTCTTTATTTTCTAGAGGATTAGCAAAAATTTAGGTGTAGGGTATTTGATCATTATGTTTATTATACTTTTATATCCTCATTATCTATTTTATTTAAATATTTGCTAATAATATTTTTTATCTTAATTTATAGATAATGAACATTTAAAGAATAGAAGCTGAAATTGACCAATTCTCCTTATATTTCAAGACTTTATAGAAGCCTACAAGAAGCCCAAATGTCCAAAGAAAACAAAGTCAATATAGTTTATTATAATTCTATCATAAATTAATTGATGAGCCAATCGATTAGAGCGTAACAGAATTGATCAATAACTAACTTTTTCTCTCCTAAAATCCTAGTTGATCCAAGTAATGAGATTGAAGGTTGTAAGCTATAAATAGAGGATAGAGTGAGGGGTTTTAGGAGAAAAAGTTTTGAAAACTCTTTTTTGAAGAGGAGGTCACTCTTAATTGAAAGGACCTTTCAAAATTGTAAACATTTTGCTAGCAATAAATAAAAGTTTTCTTACTTTTTTTTTGTTCTTCTTCTCTTTTGATAATGAAGACTAGTATTTTCTTACAAAGGGCCAACCCTTTACAATGTAAACTTTCATTTTTCTCTTTTATTTTTTGTTTTAGAATTGTATTTTTTAGAATTTTATTTCTTATTTTTATTTCATGCTAATAGATTAGATTCATTACTTCGTAATGTAGATTTATTTCATTTTTTAATATAGATTTATTTTTTTGCTCTTTTATATTTTGATTTACTATGTCTTTCTTCTATTGCATTGTAGTTTAGATTTACTTTCTTATTTTTATACTTTTTAGTATTGATTTTATTTTTTTTATTTTTATTTTGCAATACAAGTAGCTAATTCTTGTAGGAAATCTAGGATTAGGTGAAACTAGTTTAATTTTTCTTTGTGTTTTAAATTACTCTCTTGTGCTTAAAATGATTATGCTTAGGATAATCAACTAGAGAACTAATTGGTGAAAAAGAGTTTGATAGTTCATATATGATTTTCATGAGTAGTTTGATAGATTATGCTTATTCAATTCTAGGGTTATTATCTAGTTGTTTATTTTTTTTCATGAGTGATAATATTTATTAGATATGATTTTGATATGTTATTCTTGTTTGAGTAACTTTATAGTATATGCTTAGGAATTTTAAAGTAATATATGAATAAAAAGGGAGTAACTATTAAATACAATATAAAATTAACTAGCGGATTCAATCCTAGATTCATATTCTCCTCTTTTGATTTCCTACATTTTTTTCATTCTCTTCTTATTTTGATTTGATTTTATATTTTTAATTTTTTTATTATCTTTCTTTTTTTTACGTTGTTATTACCTTTCTCCCATTCTTCCCTCTTATTTTAGCATTTTATTTTTATGCAAACCTCTACCCGAATCACTCTACACTCTCTTTTACACTTTCAATATTATTTTCCTACAATACAAGAACCTACTTAGATCTATCTTTCTAATATTGTCCTTCCTCGTGGATCAATATCTTAAATACTAAAACTTGATTGTTGTGTACTTTCAACTTTTACATAATCTTATTTCAACTTTTACATAATTTTATATCCATCACAAGCATTATTTTAAGTAATAAATTTGAATCATGTTTTAATTAGGAAATGAATCCAGTTTGATCTTAGATGTGGCTAATTATTTTCCTCAATCACAGTGAGTCTTTTTTAGGATAGGATTTGATATTTTCTATTATTTTACAATTCTAATTCTGCTAGGAGTTGTATTTACTTTTTATTTAAGAAGATTGATAAACACATTTTTATTACATTTATATACCATCATTATCTATTTCATTTAAATAAAAAGATCACCAATAAATATATTTTATCTTAATTTGCAGGTTAATGAAGGATTAATGAATAAAAGTCTAAAAGAATAAAACTCTTTGATTTTCTACCATTAATTAAAGCCCAAATATGAAGACAAAAGAAGACCCAAGAAAACTCAAGGATCCGTAAAGAAATAAGGTCAAAAATCATTAAAAAAATAATTTGTTGCAAACTAATCGGTCCACCAACTGGTTGGTCAATTGGTCGACCAACTGGTTGGTCAATCGGTTGGCCAACCTATTGACCAACTGATTGGTTTGCAACAGAAACTGTTTTATGGTAGGGACTTAATCCTTGATCTCCAAGCCAAATCCAAGTGTTCTCATTCATTGCTATAGACTATAAATAAAGGTAGAGGCTGATGGGTTTGAGAGTGAAATTTTTTGTAAAAATTCTATTTGGTGTGGAGGGTTACTCTTAATTTAGAAGACATTTTAAAATTATAACTTTTTACTACAATTAATAAAATAATTTTTTTACCTCTTCATATTTTTCTTTTCTTCTCTTTGTTTGATGATGAAGATGAGGATAAGATGATGATGAAGATCAAGACGAAGGTTTGCCTTCATCAAGAGGCTAAAATCCTCTTGAAATATAAATTTTCTCTTTTAATATTTTATTTTCTTGCTTCAAATATTCAAAGGGCTACAACCCTCTTGAATTAGATTTATTTTCATGCATTGTAGAGAAGATTTACTTTCATGTCTTTATTTTCTTACAATTATTTTATAGTATAGATTTTTTTTCTTGGATAGTTTAGATTTTATTTTTTTGGACTATTCACCAAGAGGCTAAAACCCTCTTAAGAATTAGTTTTTATTTTTGTTTATTGTTTCCTTTCATTCTCTCACTTAGAGGTTAGAACTCTCTTTGGAGTTAGTTTTTATTTTTATTCTTTCTATTTTATTTCATTGTTTTTATTTTCTAAGATGTGGAACTAACTCTTGTAGGAATTTTATAATTGCATGAAACTAGTTTAATTTTTTTATGAATTATGAATTACTCTCTTATACTTAAAATGATCATGTTAAGGATAATCAACTAGAGAACTAATTGTTAGGAGAAATTTTAGATTACTATCTAGTTGTTATTCTTTTTATGAATGTTAATTGTACTTAGATGATAATTTGACAGGTTATACTTTTCTTAAGTGGTTTGATAGTCTATGTTTAATAAATCTAAAGTAAAATACGATAAAAAGAGAATGGTTTATAATTTGTTATTGAAACTGACTAGTGGATTCAATTCTAGATTCCTTATATTTTTAATTGAATCCTCCATTTTTAATTTTCTTGATTTTTCTCTTTATTCTTGAATTTTCTTTATTTGATTCTTGATTTTATTTTCCTTCTATTTCTTCATCTTTCTTCCTCCCCTCTCACTCTAGTTTTATTTTTATTTGTATATGGTCACAACCACTTTCCTCATATCTCTCCACAGTCACAAATTTATCACACCTAATTGTCACATACACACAACTTAAGAATCACTTTAGATTAATTCCTACAGTATCTTTCTCATGGGATTCGATATTTTTCTATACTAAAACTTGATTGTGCACTTGCAATCTCGACATGTTCACAAACACCACATCAAAGATGCATATGTAAACCTAGAAGATAACTTTGAAATTATTCTTTGTGGATTCAAAGAATGCTTCCCGGTGGATTTTGAGATTTCTTACTTCCATGCTATGCTAATTAGTATAAGAGCTATGTTTCCAATCCAATTGTAGGCGACAAAGCCTTTATTGCCCAAAAATCAAATTAAGACTCATACAAACTGACTTGCGTTGGAAATGGAGCGTCTAAACCTGGGAAAGGTTCAAGATCATGTTGGTGGTCACTAAAGATGTGAAAAGACTCGACATGAAGAATTTACCGGCGACTTCGATGAGTATGAAGCATTGCACTGAAATCATGATTGTCGAGACTACTCAAGATGGGATATCTATAATATTGAAAATACAATGGTTGATGCATTGTCTTTCAATGGGAAACTACATGTAGAAGATTTTCTTTATTGGATTGATAAGGTGGAAAGATTTTGCAGGTACTTGGGAATCGCAAAAGATCATAAAGTAAGTAGCCTGCTGATTTAAGGATAAAGCATATTTTTGGTGGCAATCATTATTTGAGGAACATGCCTATTAGCAAAAGTAAAAAATTTGATCATTGGCAAAGTTGAAGGAATTGTTGAAAGCTTGTTTTCTTTCTATTTTATTATTATGTGTGCAATTGATAATCGATTTTACACCCTAACTTGGATCACAAAGATTAAGCAATCTCAATAGGTACCTAAGCAACACTCCAGAGTTATGAAGAGCACTAAAGAAGCTATAAAGAAAGAAGAACACCTTAGAAGTAATATATCTACCAAACGAGATGGTGTGTGATGCTAAAAACTTGTGTTGTTATCATTGATAGTGGCGATAGTGACAATCTTGTCTATTTGCATATGGCGGAGAAGTAGGTTTGAAGATAGAGAAATAACCCATTCCCTACAAGATCAATTGGATTCATAAGGGTGATGATGTGCAGATCGATGCGATGTGTTAAGTGCCTTGTTCCATCAGCCAAAACTATATTGGTGAGGCATTGTGCGATGTGGTCAAGATGAATTCTTGTCATATACTTTTAAATAGGCCATGTAAATTTGATGTTGATGCCAGCCACAGAAGAAGAGACAATGCTTATATCTTTAAGAAGGATAGACGTCAAATTGCACTCATGCCTCTTACAAAAAAGAAGCCATCCATGATAAAGACTGCTAATAAGAAGAAACTTTTGGAGATAGACGATGAGGCTTTAGCAAAAGACTTGAAGCAGTCTAAAGATGTTTGTGCCTTGGTTTTAACAAGAAAACAAGAACATGCCCCCTACCAAGATTTCTTCTGAGGTGCAAGGCTGTAAAACCCTAAAATTTTTGAAAATACTATGGTAAACAGTAACAAATGAGTTATATTATGATAAATATTATTTATTGATGAATAAGTATATTGGTAATTGATTTGAGATCAATTAAGTGTATATATGAGAGTATACAAGTGTTAAACATGCACAAAACAAGTAAAAACATGCACACACATGCAAAACCTGTAGGCTAGAAAAAGCCTCAGGTCGGTCGACTGATGCTTCCAATCAGTTGACCGATCTCCTAAGTCAACTGATGGCAATCCATCAGTCGACCGACGGGAGGTTTCCCAGTCTATGTTGGTTTTGGGTTTTATTGTTTTGGTTCGGGTTCGTTGGTATATATATAAGTACACATACCCAAAAATTCTCTTTTCCATCATATGAAAATAGCTGTTAATACATATAGATAATCAATCATAAACTCTGAAATAAAATAGGAGTTTGATATTTAGGAATTTACAACATGTGCATGGGTAACTCAACAATCCCATAAGCTCATATTGTAAATAGCTAAATGCCCAATCCAACAACTACGTGGAGTAATAACTCCATCTCCAACCATACCATCAATAATCCGTCATATGTTAAAAATATGTCAACCTGTATTACTTAAAGTCCAACATGAGGACTTTCATAGTTTATAGTCCGGCACCAGGACTTTAGTAGCTTATAGTCCAACACGAGGACTTTAATAGTTTATAGTCCAGCACGAGGACTCTGATGATTATAGTCCAACACGAGGACTCTCATAACTCATAGTCCCTCATAAGGACTTTAATAGTTTATAGTCCAACACGATGACTCTGATGATTATAGTCCAACACGAGGATTCTCATATAAATAATGTCTGAAACAACATCTAAACTGTTCACCCTCATGTCCCGATGAATAAAACTAAGACTCATGTTTGTACTCAACTCATGTACACAATTCTCAGTGTATAGCAAACCCAAATAACCCAGATATTATGCCAGCCACACAAACCTAAACACAACAGGACAAAACAGCAAAAATTCCCAGCGGTCGACCGCCACGGTTGACCGTGACTGGAGTAGAAGCTTACTGCTTCTGTGCACGGCATGCGGTCGACCGCCACGGTCGACCGCGTAAAAGCAGAAACCCTAGTTTAGTTTCTGTTCTACGTGGGTTCGATCCAAAACTTCCGTGCGATAATTATAGGTATTATTAAACCTTCATAAATGATTTAGCATAACCAGAATATGTGATTTACAGACTAATCACTATAGATAAAACAAATCAAAACTTAAACATGTATATTTCGTGTCGAAACCTTCGAAAACAAATATTTTTCTTACAAAACTCTTGTTAGAAGTATTTCCAGATCTAGATCTACATTAAGAAATTCGTGTGTGATCTTTATTAACTGAAAACTTGTTCTTCTGCATCATAAAATAATAAGATCTATCTTTATACAAAGAAAGTAGCATATTAGGCTCACAAATCGTAAGAAAACATTAGAAAACAAATCTAAAAGAAGGGGTGTAGGGTTGAGCGAGATGAAACTTGCCTGAGGGGTGAAGAACAACTGAAAACGACGCTGGAAAAGATCCTCCTACGCTGAACGTCACTGGAACTCACCAAAATTCTCCAAAACTCACTAAGAAACATCCAAAAAAAGAGCTAGGGTTTGCAAGAGAGGTTTTCTCATGTGAAGAAAAAGGCTCTCACGAACTAAAACAATATATATGAGCCCACAAACCTGACCCAAAAACCCCAAACTGACCTGAAAAGAATAAAACTGGCAAAACTCCCATCGGTCGACCGCCACGGTAGACCGCGCAAGAGACAGAGGCCTCTTGCCACTGCTGCGCGCGCGGGCTTTCTCCTGTTTGTGCATGTTGTGTGTGTGTTGGTCTTGACACTTGGTCTCTCCCTCATATAAAATATACTTGTTTGATCCCCAAATACTTATTATCACATTCATCTATGATATAAACATATATTTCAAAATAAAAACTCATTTATCAAATTTCACAGGGTTTTACATCGGATGCTTGAGTGGGTTAGTTGGTATATCGCAATGAGATCACAGTAGACTACACTCAGTGTGGTTAGTTGGTATACTGTAATGAGACCACACTAGATTACACTCTATTGTGCATCATTGTATTCTAGAATAGGCTAATATGCCTATTTTCATAGGGCGATTGAGTAAGGTGGTGACGCCACAGGATATTGTGAGCGCCTTACAAAAGCATCGTAGTTTCTGATAGAAGATTACATAGACTGCATTCATGCTCCCATGATATTTACCCCGAGAGTAGGGTATAGGACTGAGGGTGTCATACATGGCATATTTTATGTGAGTTCTCCTTGATAGGGATGTTATTCTTGTGACTGTGCCACTTATCCGAGGGTAGTGTGAGGATTTTGACATGACTTGTATTGGTTGAGGTTTGAATTTGTATTTCTTAATTCATTGTTTTATTCATAGGATTTGGGATTGGTATTTAGCGATTCATAATTTGAGATACGAGGTATATACATGAGGGTTTCTTTGTTTGGATTATTCTGCTTGACATACCCATTCTCATATTGCGGATTTCTAAATATCAATTTCTACTTAGTTCAGGATAGATGATTTATATATATCTGTATGTACTAAGTGTATTTTCATATATTCCTAATCCCCTCCCTTTGGGGGCGGTGGAGATGATCTCGCTAGCGTTTTAATGCTCGTTGTTTCCCCTCTTTTCAGGCAGCAAGTTAGGTGCACGAAGAGTCGTAGGTTGATAAAGTTTTGACTTATCTTCCATCATTATTTATTATTAGTAGTTATTTAGAGCTCCAGAGTAGTTTATTATTTGTTCAGACAATAGAGTTGTATTTCATTTTATAAAGGTTGAGTGTCTTAGTACTATTTTATTTGACTCTATGTATTGAGATACTTCACATTTGTTTTAGTTTATCAGTTGTACTTCATTTTATTCAGTTGGAACATGATTATATTATTATTGGATTCTCTCATTTCCTTTATCGTATTCACTGCATTACTATCTTATTCTATTCGCTCTGTACTTACACTTGTTTATTATTGATTCCACTAGAGAGATATTACTATGATGGTGAAACATGTTGTCACACTGTATTGGTGCATGGCAGGTTTGACATCCTTAGGTTCACCTTTGACTAAAGCCTTGTGTGAAAGCATGGGTGTTACAAAGGCCTTGTTGGTATATTGCAATAAGACCGCACTAGACTACACTCTGTTGTGCATCATTGTATTCTGGAATAAGGTGATATGCTTATTTCTGTAAGGAGATTGAGTAAGGTGTTGATGCCATAGGATATTATAAGCGCCTTACAAAAGCATTGTAGTTTTTGATAGAAGATTACACAGATTGCATTCATGCTCCTATGATATTTACCCCGAGAGTAGGGTATAGGACTGAGGTTATCATACATGGCATATTTTATGTGAGTTCTCCTTGATAAGGATGTTATTCTTGTGACTGTGCCACTTATCCGAGGGTAGTGTGAGGATTTTGACATGACTTGTATTGGTTGAGGTTTGAATTTGTATTTCTTAATTCGTTGTTTTATTCATAGGATTTGGGATTGGTATTTAGCGATTCATAATTTGAGATACGAGGTATATACATGAGGGTTTCCTTGTTTGGATTATTCTGCTTGACATACCCATTCTCATATTGCGGATTTCTAAATATCAATTTCTACTTAGTTCAGGATAGATGATTTATATATATCTATATGTACTAACTGTATTTTCATATACTCCTAACCCCCTCCCTCTGTGAGCGGTGGAGATGATCTCGCTAGCGCTTTGACGCTTGTTGTTTCCCCTCTTTTCCGGCAGCAAGTCAGGTGTACGGAGAGTCGCAGGTTGATGGTGTTTCGGCTTAGCTTTAATCATTATTTATTAGTAGTAGTTATTTAGAGCTCCACAGTAGTTTATTATTTGTTTAGACATTAGAGTTGTATTTTATTTTGTAAAGGCTGAGTGCCTTAGTATTATTTTATTTGACTCTATATATTGAGATACTTCACATTTGTTTCAGTTTATCAGTTGTACTTTATTTTATTCAGTTGGAACATGATTATATTATTATTGGATTCTCTCATTTCCTTTATCATATTCACTACATTGCTATCTTATTCTATCTGTTTTGTACCTACACTTGTTTATTATTAATTCCACTAGAGAGATATTACTGTGATGGTGAAATGTGTTGTTGCACTGTGTTGATGCATAATATGTTTGACATCATTGGGTTCACCTTGAACTGCAGCATTGTGTGAAAGCAGGGGCGTCACAAAGGCCTTGTTGCCACTGAGATTTCTAATATTGATGATGATATGTTATTGAAGATGTGTATTATGCATGAAATTCCTAAAGCTATTGTGAGTGATATTACATTTGCTAATTTGTTGTAATGGAGGAGAAGGGTAGAATTAAGAGCGAGGTGGGTGATGAGATGTATAACTTGCTTGATGGTGGGTCGAAAGAAAAAAAATTCTTTGGAAGCAATGATTGACAATGATTTCAATAATATTAAGACAATACTTCTATTACAGGAGTATGAGAAGCAACAAGAAAAATATTTGTAGGGGCTTTTCATATAAACTATCGAACCACACCAATCATATGCACATGTGTAGGCTGTCTAAAAATCAATGCAGATAGCTGATCCTCATCAAACCAATGATGGAAGTTACAACCTGACGACTTCCACATCAACAACTCGACAATGAAAGTTACAATCAGACAACTTTAACGATAACAGATGAATACTACAATCTAAAGATTTTCACGTAGATCAATAAGGGTTACAATTCAATGATCTTCCCGACAGTTGATGAAAGCTTTATTCAATAGTCTTCACAAACAATAGCGAGAGTTACAATCTGATGACTCTCATGTTTTAAAAAGCTAAAGCGAAGATTACAAAACGACGATCTTTGCAATGCTTTGACAAAAGAGATTACAAATCAACAATCTCTCCAATTCAAAATGCAGAGCCTACCTCTGCGTTCTAGATTCAAAATGCGGTAGGACCACTGCATTTTTTTCCCCAACGCAGATCTCAACTCTGTGTCCCAGTCATTGGACTTATAGTTTGTGCCTAGAACACCAGTTTTGACGTTTGACTCGTTCAAACATGAGATGAATAGTTTTAAAACTATTTTCCCATGATCTGAGGGATTTTTTCCCCACTTAGGAGCGGATTAAGGGGTCGGTTACACCCATTAATCCCCCTATAAATACTAGAAAACTCAATAGAGTTTGAGGCTAAATTTTTTTAGCAACGGGATCAACTTTTTGCATCAAAAAATATCGCATAAAGAGAGGATCTTTTTTTTAGGTCTTGAATTCTAAAAGATCAAAAAAAGCGCTTTTTGGAGAAGAAGATCAGCATTCATCCTTCAACAACAGAGAGCAACTTCAATTTCAGCAACAGAGAGCTTTGATCTTGGCTTGAAACCAATTTTGGTTAAACCAATTAACTTTTTTACAAAGTTTTAAACTCACTCTGAGTTCCTAAACTCGTTAATAGTTATTCTCAAACTTGCCACACAAGTTCTCCTTAACGTCAACCAAGAGGAAGATACCATGTTCCACGAGGTGAAGCATTGGATCGTCAACGGGATACATGGATCTGAACTCCCATCAACACTGAGAAGAACCCAGATTAAACAAAGTGAAGGGTCTCCGTCGATCCCTTCTCTCTTTTATAAATCGGTAAACCGATTAAGAGAAATTATAATTTCTTTTTCTAAGCCAGTTAGAGAGAGACAATATTGAGAGAATTGCAATTCATTCCTTTTCTAAGTCTGTTAAAAAGAATAATACAAATTTAATTCTCCATGTTCTTCTTTCAATTTTACCTCCACTGGGGACTAACTTCACTGACAAAGAAGTGGTGGTGCAATCCGATGTCAACCTCGCTGGAACAACGGTCGAAACTCTCGTGGTAGAGTTTGATCAAGGCAAGTATGAAGAAGCCCTTTCCTCCAGATACCTTAGCCCCAAGGCTATGCGCAAGGTCTGCAAAGTCTTAAAGGAGGCCAAAGCTCCATCCGTTGCTGAATCATCAAAGGAGACCCTCTCCTTTGGTCAAGACTACTCAAACAGCTCCTCCTCTGAATGAGTGGGCTCAGCTTCTGCTAGACTCGTCTATCGAGTCAATGATCTCACACCCGCACCAAAGCGACGGGTGTCAGGTTATAAAAAGTCTATTATGGTGACAAGCTCCATCAACGTAGATGACCTCACTGCAAAGGCCTTAAAACAGGCTAAGAAGAATGCCGCTCGACGGAGTAGAAGATCCTTGCGAGAAGTCTATCTCCAAGAGAGCTGATCTCTCAATCAATGCGAACTACGCGTTTGTAAGCCTCAACTTGAACGTTGTGTTTCTGCTTCAGAACACAAGCTTCACGTTGATGAGCCCAAGTACGAGCCACGTGTGATCAACCTAAAACGTAGCCCTCCGGTGCACGTTCCAAAATCAAAACATAGTCCTCAAGGTCGCGTTTCAATAACTGAACACGATCCTCAGGAACACGTTCCAACATCATACCTCTGACAATCATACCTCTGACAAATTCCTGTCATGTTAACATCATATCTCTGACAATCATTCATGTCATGTTAATATCACACATCTGACAATCAACTTATTGACTCTCTCTAATAAAGCGATAAGCCCTTAAAGTTGCTCCAATCACAACAAATTTCTATCACGTTAATATCACACCTCTAACAATTAACTTATCGACTCTCTCTCCAATAAAGTGATAAGTCCTTAAAGTTATCCCGATCGTAACAAATTCTTGTCATGTTAACATTATACCTTTTATAATCAAATTATAAATCCTCTTCAATAGGATGATAGGTTTACAAATCTTTGTTATGTTAACATTATACCTCTGACATTCAAACCCCCCTTTGAACCTATTAATTCTTTAGCATAAGAATAGTAGGTGTTCATAGAAAACCCCAACGGATTAGAATTTTTCTGGAATTACCCTAGTGGTATAAAGAAAATTTCTGGATTTCACTATAAGTAAAAATGCATGCTACATTAATACTACACCTCTCGCACCTCCAACCTTCTTTCAGTGTTTAAAGTGAAAGCATGATATAGGAAGAAGTGAACTTGTTAATTATCTTTCAATAGAATGGCAAGTATTCATAGACATCCCTAGCAAATTGAAATTTTCTAGAATTATCTTAAATGATAATAAAGAAAAGTGTTAAATCTTGCTTTGTGTGTGAAGTTATGCTAAGTTAAAATCACACCTCTGGCATCTTCAATTATTTTTCATTATTTCAAGTCATAATATGACAAATAAAAGAGACAGTAGAAAGCAAAAAAACGATATTAATTTTTATTCAAAAAACAGTAAGAAGTGATACAAAATTTTTTGATCTTATCAAAAAAGAGCAATACAAGATTAAGTCACTGAGCCCATCAATTTATTTGATGCGAGCTGGGATTTGTAATACGAAGCTTCTCCTCATGGTCAGCTCACACCATAGCTTCAGCCCGCCTCTTAATGTCATTTTCATCAGGCACCTTAGCAGCAGCTTCTTTCCTAGCCTCTTCGAGAAATCGAACAGCTTGGCGATAATTTATGATAATTATTGCATTCCTAAGGGAGAGCCCAGTCACAATAGATTCAACCTGAGTATATTGAGCTTTTTGACGAACTAACTCTGCTTGAAGTTGAGCGATATGCTCTTTAGTTTGCGTAATCATTGCTCGAGCAGTTTGTAAAACGGTGGTTGAAATCGCTAGCTCCTCTTGGCTTTGAGTGTACTGCCCTTGCAAGAACGTAGCATGGTCCTCCCTCTCTACCAAACCTCGCTAAAATTATTCATATTGATGAACCTCTTCAGTCCGAATACTAGCAAAAGTCGATTCAATCTAGGCTTCAAGATCAATGTGGCCTAAGTCCTCTAAAAATTTTAAGTCTTCTTCTAAGCGGGAGACACGCTCTGTGCAATGGTGAAGCCATTGAGCATTATCCATGTACTTAATGCTGCTTAAGTAGTTCATTAAGATAAGCCTGAAGTTCTCAAAAGTGGCATGTTCGGTACTGACAACCTCAACTGTCATCTCCATCACACTCTCTAATTGCCCTATTAAAACTTTGAGCACATGGGGAATGGCAGCAGGGCTTAGAGAGGTAGCAGAAGATGACGTTGAGGCCCCCGAAGCCGCAAAGATTGGTTGAAAGCTAGAAGGCGACTTTGGTGTAGTAGCTGGAGATGGTACCACGATATCCAGATGCGAAGGACTTGAGGGAAGAGCCATGAGCACTCCTGCTTGGGCTGAACTTGGAGTACTCTCAGTCCTTGCAGGTTTGAGAGAAATCATCAACGGAGGTGATTTCTCTAGTGAAGGAGTTATCGTTGCATGGGTGAGAGCAAGCTGCTCCGGAGGAGGAGTTGTAACTATCTGTGCTTGTGCCGAAGGAGGAATCATCACTATTTGTAATTGTTCTGACGGAGAAGTTGTTATCGGCTGCTGCTCGGGAGGCGAAGTCATGTTGGTGGCCTCGTGAGTCGGGGATCCTACATATGAAAGTAGTTAGTATATAGAAAAAAACAGAAAGTTCAAAGTGGACAACACTTACTGACGAGAGAAAGAAGGATATAGGCCAACGCTTGTCAAAAGAGGATGGTGGTGGAATATCCAATCACCAAGATCATCATCGTCATGGCCACTATCATCATCCCCATCATCATCACCATCACCGTGTGAAGGGGTACCATAATCTACCTCCTCATCATCATCTGTTGCCGAAGGTCCAGGTGAACTCACGACCACAGCTGGCTTACCCATGATTCCTGTTATTAGGCTAGGAATTGTATCCCTTATAGGTGGCATTAATACTAAAGTGGGGGGAGATTGACCTCTGCTAAGATTTTTAAGTTCGGCCACTATAGGTTCATCTTCAGGAGGCCTAACCCCTTCAGCTTGAGTTATTATAGGTTTGACTCCTTCTGGTATCGCCTCTGTGATGGGAGGAACAACACTCGAAGCTTAACTACGGAGTTGTTAATTCAATAGGATCCATTAGCGGGAAAGATTCAGCATCCCCAATAAGGGACTCACCCTCACCCTCCTGTTCATCTGATGGATGGTAAGAAGAAGCTCCACCTGATAAAGTAGGACCCATTGAGCTGATCCCGGTTCGATGAGGAAGACCAGTGGCAAAAGATTCCTACCTCTCTTCCTCTCTCATTGCTTTAATAGCATCCTCCATTAGTCTTGATCCCCGCAGACTTTTGGGAGTAGGGGATTCAACCAACAACTTTCGACGAGCACGTTTCTCATGTTGATCAGCTTCCTCTGCAGTAAGAGCCTTTTTCCCACTACTCTTGTTCTTGGAGTTTCAGTTGTCTGAGGTTCTTCTACTTGAGCTCCCTCGGATACCTGGTCTCCTTCCTCCTCAGCAAGCACCTCCTCATAAGATAAATACTCATTGATTCCCTTCAGACGAGACATCTTAGACCCCGTTCTTGAGGCATACATTTTTCTGATCTCTCTCAGACCAGATAAATTCAACTTGTACTCAGGCATCTGAGAAGCGGCATGGAACCAGTTACAGAAACCCATGGAAACCAAGGAGTTAGGCATCTTGTGAGGTAATCTGAATTTGGCCCCGGTGCAACCCAAGACAAAATAATACTAAGCTCTAGCTCCTTCATATAGATTACCGACAACCGCAAGTTGAGCCCTAGGATTCCCAACGTATAATTGGTCATACCCGAATTGTCGAACGAACCTATATGGTTGATAAGGCTCGATAAAACACTTCTCACCATGACAAAAGAGGAGATAACCCAGCCTGATATTAAGCAACCAGTGAAAAACGCCACCATTCAGTTGAGTGAACCCATTAGCACCTGCCACATCTTGGAATACTTGCTCATACCCTCTGCCTTTGAAGTCAGGGAAGCAGCGAAAGACATGATAGTTAAGATCTCTCGATAGAATGTGGTGAATCCTAACCATATAGGTCCCCTCCCAAGTAGCTGCTTCAAGCCGTTGTACAAGTGGGATAAATGAATCGCCCTGAGTAAGAGGCACACTCATCAGGGAAGGGCATTGTGAGATGTACCACGCTATTAGATAAGTATACGGCATCGGTACGTGAGGGTTCAGGGTAGTAAGGCTCTTCTTTTCACCAGAAGCTATCTCTTGAGCTGAATGAAATCAAGGGCCAGCTCTCGCAAACCATGTTGTAAACAACTTATCATTGCCAAGAGCGGGTTTAAAGGCCTCCCATGGGCTAGAAGAATAGTAGGGTACACCACTTCTGCTATAAGGGCATCTACTGGCCTGGTGGGGACAATACAGCGCTTCAGCCACAACATTAGAAATCCAGCTAACAGGGCCATATCTGATATAGGGATTGCCGCTTGATGATGGAAGCTCTCAAACTCGGTCTGAGCTAGGAAAACGTCCTCTCTGGCCTCATTGATATAGTGAGCAGTTGCATCATTGATCCAGGCTTGGATATACTTCGGAGTGCTCACAATCAAACTAGATACGGTAGCGCCCTTGTGGGTTAGATTTTGAAACAAGTATTCTGCCTACGATACTTGTTTCATGCCACTCTCTCTTGCCCCTGTCATCTATGTGCAGATATAAAAATGACACATTACTTCCCAAAGAGTGTCATAGATCTCAGGGCTTGCCTTCCTCAAAATCTTGAGTTTCGCTGCTCCCGAGATAAATTCTTCATACATTAATTCCTCAAAAGAAAGACCAGAAATGCCATGCATTTCATGGATGGTGAAACCTAACTCCCTAACGGGAGTGACGAAAGTGCAGGTTTCTGGGTTGTACCACTCTAATAGGGTGAAGAAATTATAGTGGCTTTGAGCGATACCATATCGGGTGGCCATCACAGGACAACCAAGGCTAGATTTGGTAAGTGATGTCTCAAGCTCATTCAAGACAAACTCCATCATCCGAGCCCACCATCATGCCTTCGTAGAATGCACCCATCCAGGAGACCTGAATACTTGTGCAGGGAATTCACCTTTCAACGCCATAAATCTTCTGATGAAAGTGTTAGCCAGACTAGCCACTTCACCGATTGGATATTCCTTTGAAAATAAGCATGGTCCTAGAGCTGTCAATTATCGGTTATAACCTACGGTGCGGACGCCATGAAAAGTCAGAGCATCAACTACAACCCCATCTTGCTCCTTGACGAGATCCCAATGCATGTGCCTCGGGATGGAAGCACACTGAAAGTATGATAGAGGGAACATTCTCTCCATGTTGGGTTGAAAGAGACGGCGACCCCTCACCTTCCTTAACCATTTGTAATCCCCATCGTACATGATATCCTTCTCAATTATGATAGAGTCTCCAAACAGAAATGCCGGATTTTTAAACTTCTTACAGTCCACATTCTCAAATCTGGCATCTATAACCAGGACCCTGAATGTTGCTGGAGAGGCTTGGGTAATAGTATCTTTGAAGATAGGGAGTTCCTGGCATAGATTGAATGTCATTGTGACGCCCCTGGGTTCACACACGGCTGCAGTCCGAGGTGAAACCATGGATGTCAAACCTGCCATGCACCACACCGTGCAGTAACACGTTTCACCATCACAATCACTATCTCTCTAGTGGAGTCAACAACAGGTGTAGGTACAAAGCAAGTGAAAAGTGAATCAACAATACTGGATGAAATGATAGAACACAATACATCTCATCAACGAAATAAACTGTAGTACATAGTCAAAGTCTGAAATGAAATAAACTGGAGTTCTTACAAGTCTCAAAATACAGTAAGTCTGAGTAAAGGAAATTAAGGCAACACAGCCTTTACAACTCTAGAAAAAACTCTCAAATGTCTGACAACGACTACAGTGGAGCCCAAAGAAAAGTAATACATAGATAAAAAATAAAGCTGAACACTAAAGTAGTCCGCTATCAACCTGCGACTCTCCGTGCTCCTGGCTCGTGACCTGAAAGGGGGAGGGACAACGAGCGTCAAAGCGCTAGCGAGCAACATCACAACCAAACCCCAAGGGATAGGGCTCGTTGTATATACAAAAATATACAATAATACATAATAGCATTAAATCATCATACAAACAGATAAGGGTCTTAGTACTTAGGGAAATACAACACGAGCATAGGTACGTCGAGCGAAATAATCCAAACAAGGAAACCCTCATGTATATACCTTGTATCTCAAATTGTAGATCCCTAAACACCAAGCCCGAGATATAACAGAGAATAATAAAAGAAGACGCCTCATCTCAAGATTTAAATATGATGTCGTGTCACAACTCAAATAGATATCATGTCCAGCCCAAAACAGGTATAGGTATCAACTCTTAAGGTCTGAACTGAGGTAGTGGTTGTCCAACACAGGGACTACATACACAAGCTGTCCAACGCATGGACTAAATATATGAACTGTCCAACACATGGACTATATTCAATAACTGCCCAACACATGGACTACGTTTATGGATATCCAACACATGGATTAAAATTGATGAGTGTCCAACACATGGACTAAGTATAATAGCCGCCCAACACATGGACTAGATAAATTGGTTGAATTAGGTACATATACCCAAGTTTCTAATAAGTCGCAGTACACGAAACTAAACTCATGTCCGGATTTCACTTCACATGGAAACACATAAATTTTTGTCTACAGGTATATATATGCAACATGTGATTTTACAGAAATACAAAGAAAAACAGGAATAACTCAGATGAGTCGACTCATACACACTTATGAGTCGGCTCATGCCTCATGGGTCGACTCGTATACTGACGAGTCGACTCATCAGAAGTAAAAGACAATGCCACAACACTTCGTGAGTCGACTCATGACAAATCATGAGTCGACTCAACCTGATGAGTCGACTCATCATGAGTCGTGAGTCGACTCACGGGCTGAAATCTGCATATAACGAACTGGAACTTGATCTAAACGTTCCCCATCTCGATTCTTCTGATATACAACATATCTAACCTTCAATTTTACCCTATTATACAGTAAGAAAAACATATCTATCATGGGAAACGATCTCTTATAGGTTAGATCTAACATTTAGCCCTAAACATGAAGGAAAAACATTAAACCAATATAAATACTCATGTTTTTATCCTTTAAACAAAATTCCAGATCTGGGTTTTCATTAAAAACTGGTTGGTGGGGATTTAAAATCTTTAACACATGATTTCTAGCATTCACCCTATCTAGAGCATTGATTTATACTTGAAAATAAGGCTAAGGCTCAATAAAACTCATTAAAAACGTTTATAAATAAATAAAAACATAGGGAAGGGTTTGGGTGAGATGCTACTCGCCTCAAATGCGAAGAATAGCAATCCCCTTCGCTGAAATCCAAGAGAAATGCTGAGATCCCCCAAAAATCGCCCAAAAATCCCAAGAACGAGCTAAGGTTTGAAGGAGAGGAAGAGGGGTTAGGGTTTCTTGGGAGTTCAGATGAAAAATGAGAGTTTTCGGGTGAGGGAAGTATATATAAGTCAATGAAAACCCGACCCGAAACCCAGCAAACCCGACCCAAAACCACCCAGAAAAATGTCGATGAGTCGACTCATGATATGTCATGAGTCGACTCATGACTCATGGGTCGACTCATAAATTATGAGTCGACTCAGCAGAAAGAAAAAGGGAACAGGACTCGATATCATGAGTCGACTTATGACAGGCGCAAGTCGACTCAACCTGATCAGTCGACTCATGACATGCTATGAGTCGACTCATGAACAAAAATCTGCATACATTGATTTCTTTTGCACACGATCTGCAAACTTGCAACTCATCCTCATACCTGAGGCATATACACATGCTCATAAGCTCAAATATCATTTTCCATGCATGACCATGCAACAACGATATATATATAATATATATTAAATATCTTTATTCACTCATATTCACACTTGTAAGTTGTCAAAATCAACGGGGTCTTACAGTCATGTTGCAATCCGCACCACCTTCATGGCCGAAGTGATGGTAGAAGGAAAGAGGCTCATTGGTATAGCACATTGCAAATGGAAAAAACAATCAGTTAGTGTGAAACTAAAATGTCTAAAAAGACTTAGTTTAAAATGTAGAGGTCAAACCCTACGCAGAGATCGAACCCTGTATTTCAAAAATTAAACGCAGAGGTCAAACCCTGCATTTCAAAAATCAAATGTAGAGGTTGAACCTTGCGTTCCAAAAAATTAAGCGTAGAGGTTGAACCCTGCATTCCAAAAAATCAAACGCAGATGTCGAACCCTACGTTTCAAAAATTAAACACAAAGGTCAAGTCCTGCATTTCAAATTCCAAACACAGAGGTCCACCTCTATGTTATAATAACAGAATGAGTTTTACTCATTGTTCAAAGCTCAGAACTTGTTGAAACAAGTCTTACAGTCCCGAAGTTCAACACTTACTGCCGACGAAGGGGATTTGTCGCGGTGGCGCACCCACCTATGTTGTGGCGCCACCGGCGACCGAGGCCGATGGTGCACCCTGAACCACTGCAGCGGGTGTCTTTGATTTCAACACGGTCTTCTTCCTTGTAGCTATTATAATCTTGTTAGAGAAGATAAACAGTGTTTGACGGAGATTAATTAAAAAAATTCATTAAGAGTTCACTAAAGAAGACTAGAAAAAGTCGAATAACTTTTAATTTGACCTTTGGCGGTCTATTTATAGGCAGCTGGAGTTGTCAAATCGGAGTGGGATTTTAGGCAAAAATCTCGCCCATCTTGAGTCAGTTAGACTGCTAAACGTAAGGTTTAGCCCTGTGTTTTCAAGTTCCAAATGTAAGGTTTAACCCTGCATTTTAGCTTTCAAACGTCAGGCCTAACCCTGCGTTTCAAGTTTCAAACGTAAGGTTTAACCTTGCATTTTAACTTCTAAACACAAAGGATCAATTTTGCGTTTCAGCTTTCAGATGTCAAGTTTTTCCGTTTAACCCTCCCATCGAGCTGCCACTGCCATTAGGGTTATTGTACAGAGAAGCTAGCAATGGCTATCAAAGTGACAAAAGCCAAGAAGAAACTAGCTTATGATAAGAAGCTATGCAGCCTCTTGGATGAGTACAGACAGATTCTAATCATTGTCATTGATAACACCGAGTTGAATCCATCTCAGATCTCTTCTTTCCAAATGCTTAACATTCCCACTAAGATTAACAAGGATACTGTTGAAATCATTATCCCTGCTGAGCTAATCAAGAAAGGAGATAAAGTGGGTTCCTCTGAGGTTGCCCTCCTGGCCAAACTTAGGATAAAGTCCTTCTCATATGAGTTTGTGGCGCTCCCTGTCTATGACAACAGATCTGTCTTTGGTCCAGAGGTGCTCAACCTCACTGAGGATGACCTCGCTGACAAGTTTGCAGATGATGTTTCTATGGTTGCTTCGTTGCCCATGGCTCTCTCTTACCCAACTTTGCAGCTATGCCTCACATGTTCGTCAATGCCTACAAGAACATCCTTGCTAGTGATGTTGATACTGAATACACTTTCCCACAAGCTGAAAGGGTGAAGGAGTATCTCAAGGATCCAAGCAAGTTTGATGTTGCTATTGCCCCTATTGCAGCCGCTGAGAATAATGATGCTCCTGATTCCATTGAAGATTCTAAGCAAGATTTCAAGCAGAGTTGCAACATACATACCCTCATGTGGGTCTTGTTCAGCTAAACTTCTGCAACCAAGTTCATGATGTTTCCAAAACAGACGTAAGGAACAATCATTCAACAAATCTCAAACCAGTTTGGGATCCAAAGTATTCTGAAAATTCGTTCCAGACAGCCGCGAACTTTCAAAAACTTTAGAGGGGATTCTGTAGGCTATCTAAAAATCACTGCAGATAGTTGATCCCCATCAAACACCGATGATGGAAGTTACAACCTGACGACTTCCATATCAACAACTCGATAATGAAAGTTACAATTAGACGACTTTCACGACAACAGACGAAACCTACAATCTAAAGATTTTCACGTAGATCAATGAGGATTACAATTCAACGATCTTCATGACAACCGATGAAAGCTCTAATTCAATAGTCTTTACAAACAACAATGGGAGTTACAATCTTACGACTCTCATGTTTCAAGGAGCTAAAGCAAAGATTATAAAACGACGATCTTTACAACACTCTGACAAAAGAGATATACAAATCAACAATCTCTCCAATTCATAATGCAAAGCCCACCTCTACGTTCTAAATTCAAAACGCGGTATGGCCACTGCGTTTTTTGTCGCGACGCAGACCTCAACTCCACGTCCCAATCATTGGACATAGAGTTCGTGCCCAGAACACCAGTTTTGGTGTTTAACTCGTTCAAACATAAGATGAACAGTTTCAAAACTATTTTCCCATGATCTAAAGGGTTTTCGCCCCACTTAGGAGCAGATTAAGGGTTCGGTTACACCCCTTAATCCCCCTATAAATACTACAAAACTCAAAAGAGTTTGAGGCTGAATTTTTTTAGCAACAGGATTGACTTTTTGCATCAAAAAATATCGCGTAAAGAGAGGATCTTTTTTTAGATCTTGAATTTTGAAAGATCAAAAAAGGCGCTTTTGGAGAAGAAGATCGGCATTTATCCTTCAACAACCAAGAGCATCTTCAATTTTAGCAACAGAGAGCTTAAATCTTGGCTTGAAACCGATTTCGGTTAGACCAATTAACTATTTTACAGAGTTTTATACTCGCTTTGAGTTCTTAAACTCGTTAAGAGTTATTCTCAAACTTACCATGCAAGTTCTCCTCAATGTCAATAAAAAGGAAGATATCGTGTTCCACGAGGTGAAGCATTCGGATCGTCAATGGGATACAAGGATCTAAACTCCCATCGACACTGAAAAGAACCCAGATTAAACAAAAGGAAGGGTCTCCATCGATCCCTTCTCTCTTTTGTAAATCGGGAGACCGATTGAGAGAAATTGTATTTTTTTCCTAAGCCAGTTAAAGAGAGATTACATCGAGAGAATTGTAATTCATTCTTTTTCTAAGTCTGTAAGAGAGAATAATACAAATTCAATCCTCTATTTTCTTCTTTCAATTTTCCCACCAAATAACATGTTGTGGAAAAGATTCAAGACAAGTTTTATTCAGAAAAAGTCCTAATAGAGGAAGTAAAAGAGCAAATAAAGAAAATCAATGCTAAGTACAAGGCGGATGCTAATCGACGTACGAAAAAGAGAAATGCGTATCAAGGAAACTACCATTCAGAAAAATATAAACTCGAGGTCAAGCTTTTTTCAACAAGAGGTGATTAATGTGGGACACATGGTAGAAAATTCATGAAACTATAGGAACGCTAGAAGCCAAACAAATCTATTTGGGTGATTGGCTTGCATGTAAAAAAACAATCATATCTCCTAATCTAGAAAGCAGATTTTAACATATTATATATGAAAATTAGCTATCTCGACGAAGGAGTCAAATCAGTATGGTAAATTCTCGCAAGCCCATCAGTCACACCCATTTTTGGTAATATTTCATAAATAATAATCCTTTAGGTTATTTTAAGTAATAACTTTGACCCTTGTTTTGATTAGGAAATAAATCTAGTTTGGTATCGAAATTGACTGGTTGATTTCCTCAATCATAGGGAGCATTTTTTAGAGTAAAATTTGATACGCTCTATTTCTTTGTGATTCAAGTTTTATTAGAAGTCTATTTTATTTTTCTATTTAAGAAGATGCAAATGTAACACTAGAAGATAAATTTTCATCAATAAAAATTTCGCTTTATTAAAAGTTCTTCGTGAAGATGAAGATCGTTCTTTGTAGATTTAAAGAGCACTCATTGATGGATTCTGAAATTTATCACTTTCGTACTTTATTAAAGACTAACAAAATACTTACTAGGTTCTAGAAATAGCACTCCTTGATCTTGTGTGTTAGCAGTGTTATAGGAATGCCTTTATAAATTTGCATAGCCCTTAATAAAAAAATTTTAAATTTATATAGGAGCAAGTGCCTCCAAAACTTGCTACATGGATGTGTCTCTGATGATTGTTTATCTTGTGTGTCACATGATAGAACACGAGCAGTGGTGTAGCCCAAAGTTGGAGATTCGGAGCACTCTTATTTTCTTCTCTCAAGAAAATACTAAAACTTATTGTATAAATAATCACATTTGATTGGCTTAGTTTCATAGGGGATAAGGAATGAAGGTGAGGTGGGATGAGGTACATTGAGGTGCAAGGAATGATATATTTCATGCGTTTTGTTTGGTTGGAGAGAGGATGAGAGAAGTTACATGACTTTTTTGTTGTTCAGTTGAAAAAATGGGAAAGGGAGGCAAAGTGATGAGTTAGTTAATGTAGAATAATACCCTTTGTGAGAATATTTCTAGAACCATATTAATACAATTTTTTATGATTTATCGAAATAAGATTGTTTATGATCAATTTATCAAATAGAAGAGAAAAGGGGGAAAAAGGAGGGAAAATGCCTATGACTTACCAAAAACAAAGAGAAAAAAAATAAGTAAAAGAACTTTTTTTAACGTTAAGCTACAATGGACCAAGATATTAAAACAATCTAGGACCATATATCTTCACCTCCATGTATGGGCTTAGAGAGAGGGTAATATGGGTTTTCATAAGAAAAGTTAATTAGGGCAATTATAAAGGACTTGTGAGGATAAAGAGTAATTGTAAAAGAAATCTTCTCGGTCCACTATGTCCCTCTAAATCAGAGGGATTATTCTTTCTTCTCACATTTAGTTCATTTTTGTTTTCTCTCTCTTCATCTCACTTTGCCACACCTCGTCTTCTCCTCTAAAAATCTCCTATTAAAGAGGATCTTTAGTTATGTTCCTCACCTCACTCCACCTTTCCTCTTTCCAAACCAAGCCCGAAGAACAAAAAATGCCCAATTGGAAGTGAAATTGCCACCTACTTTAACTTCACCTCCTTTTCATTATACCCCTCATATAATTTTCAAATATGGTTAAATTTTGATTTTTCTTTTCTTGTCACCCATTATCACCATCAAAACAAAATTCTGATTTGATGTAGGATGCTTAATCTGAGTTGGAGTCTATTTAGATTAGGAAATACAAATTAGGAAATAAATTCGATTTTAGAGTCAAATTAGATTAGGAAACAAAATCAATTTTGATTCATGATTTGTTTCCTCTATTACAAGGAGTCTTTTTAGGATAGAATTTGACATTTTCTTTTTTTTATAATTCTAGTCTTACTATGAGTCTTATTTGATACTTTCTATTTTTGAAATTTTAGTCTTACTAGGAGTCTTATTTGTTTTTCTATTTAAGAAGAGTCACGTAACCACAAAGGAGAATAACTTTTCATCATAAAATTTCTCTTTTCAATATTTTCTTCGTGGATTCAAAGTTCTTCGTGGATTCGAAGATAATTCTTTGTGGATTCAGAGAATACCCCTTGGTGGATTCCGATGTTATCACTTCCGCGCTGCGTCAATTGGTATTAGAGCATTGTTCCTCCGATCCGATGGCAAGTGATGAAGCCCTTATTTCTCGAATTGAGTTTGACGTGTTAAAGGCCGATGTTAATCAGATGAAGACTATCATAGAGCGACTGTAGGTGTAAATTTTGACCTCTCGAAACAGGGATTTTGTTTGTATTGATAAGAATAGCTTATTACAAACTAATGAATCAAAATTATAACAGAAGCAGAGGGAATGCCCTCTTTGTTTAATGTGGGGTCTTTGGTAGCGATAGGACGCCTCCCTCGGTTCTCGCGCCGAGTTTGCTTCCCTTGGACGATCCGATCGAAGTTGTGGGCAAGCTTTAGTACGTAGTAGAAGCTTGTGCTGATCGAGTTCGACTATACCCGAGGTCAAACGGGGGGCTTGTGCTTGTCAACTGACTACTTGGAGAGAGCTACCATGCAAGAGCTTGCAAAGAGCCTAAGAGCCTCAAGTCTGAGAGTTCAGACGAGTCTGCAAAGAGCTACTATGCAAGAGCTTGCGAAGAGCCTAAGAGCCTCAAGTCTGATTGTTCAGACGAGTCTCTTCACATGAGGGAGCCTTTAGCAAATGAGCCAAGGTTTAACCTTTGGAAGATTAGCCAGCCAAGCAAGCAGCAGCCAATCAACCTCTTTCACGTTGGCTGAAAGTGGCTTTAAATAGGCAAGGGATGGCATGGGTCACCCCTTGATTTGTGGGATTTGACCACTAGTAGGGATGAGGGAGCCAACCGCCCTAGCTGTGGGATGTGACCACTTAGGGGGTTCTGTTAGCCGCCCTATTCTTGTTAGGTGAGGAGCGCCATGCTTTCTCCCTTGATTTGTGGGATTTGACCACTGACGTGACTGTTACCATACTCCAAGTGGGTAACTAACAATGCTGGCGGGTTTCTAGTTGTTAGGCGAGCTTAGTCCGTGCATGCGAGGTGCAGGCTGTCAGACGAGCTTGGTTTAATGTGCAGGCGAGGCTGTGCAGGCGAAGCTGTGCAGGCGAATCTCATTCAGGCGAGCTTTAATGCTGTTAGGCGAGCTCTATCCTTGCAGATGGACTTCCTTGCAGGCGATCTTAGTTCAATGTGCAGGCGAGGCTATGCAAGCGAAGCTGTGCAGGCGAATCTCATTCAGGCAAGCTTCAATGCTTTTAGGCGAGCTCTATCCTTGTAGACGGACTTCCTTGCAGGCGAGCTTCAGCCTTTACAGGCGAGCTTCAGTCTTTAGGCGAGCTACTGAACATGCTTCGAAGAATAGGCCATAACTTTCCAACCGTAAGTCAAAATTTGACGAATTATATATGAAAATCGACTATCTCAACGAGACGGAGCCAACCAAACCTCCAAAGGGGGTTTGCCGCCTCCGTTTCACCAAATTCCTTATGGTTTGAGAGATATCAGCGTTTTTCCCCTTTTTGCACTTTCGGATGAGGTTTTAACAGTCTTGTTCTGAACTTCTCTGATAGGGATAAAGGTAATTTTTATTGCCTACAGCAACTTGTGGTGGCAGTTAAGCATCTAAACACAGCGAAAGTTCAAAATCGCGTTGATGGTTGCCACGACGTGATCTGACTTCACAAGATAAATTCTACAGCGATGATCATAGAGGCTACCGAAGAAAGGAGAACTATGATACTAGAGAATTAAAAATACCATCCTTCAATGGAAAGCTTCATGCTGATGATTTTCTTGATTGGATTGATAAAGTGAATAAGTATTTTGAGTATAATATAATCCCAGAAGATTGGAAAGTTAAATTAGTGGTCTACATGCTTAAAGAAAAAGCATCTGCATGGTAGGATGAAATACTGATAAATCGATATCATCAAGGAAAGGATCCGGTTCGAACGTGGGCAAAGATGAAGAAATTATTGAGAGAGCGTTTCTTACCTTCTAACTACAAGCAATGGCAGGTGTCTCTAGTGGCAAACAACAAAATGCCCCCCCCCCCCCCCCCCCGCGGAAAGAAAGATTTTGCCACCATCAAGATTCATCCTGATGTTGATGATGATATGTTAATGAAGATGAATATTCTATATTATATTATGAATGATGTTACACATTTTGATATTGTCCCGATGGAGGAGAAGGATAAAATAGAGAGCGAGGCAGTTGATGGTATGTGTACATTACTTGGTGGAGAGCTTGAGATAAAGGAGATGAAAGAATTATGTATGGAGTATGAGGAAGAAAATTATTTTTTGGAAGCAATAGTCATCAATAATTTTAATAATGGTGAGATGATACCTCGACACTAAAATATGTGAAGCAACAAGGAAAATATTAGGAGGAGTTTTTCATGTCGACAACAGAGCCACATGCTGCCAGTTACATACACATGTCATGGAAAGATTCATACACAAGTTTGATACAAAAGAAATCTTAGCAGAGGAGGTAAAAGAACAAATGGAGAAAATCAATATTAAATACAAGGCGGATGATGATCGTTGCAAGAGAAGAAAATCATTTATCAATGAAGTTACTATTCTAACAAATATAAGATCGGGGTCGAGCTTCTTTCCACAAGGGGAGACTGATGTAGGACGCTTAATCTGAGTTGGAGTCTATTTAGATTAGGAAATAAATTCATTTAGAGTCAAATTAGATTAGGAAACAAAATCAATTTTGATTCATGATTTGTTTCCTCTATTATAATGAGTATTTTTAGGATAGAATTTGACTTTTTTTTGTAATTCTAGTCTTACTAAGAGTCTTATTTGTTTTTTTATTTAAAAGGAGTCATGTAATCCTAAAGGAGAATAACTTTTCATTAATAAAATTTCTTTTTTCAATATTTTCTTCGTGGATTCGAAGTTCTTCATAGATTCGAAGATCGTTCTTTCACTACTAAATAATGAGGCATCCTAGACGGAAAATTCCGTCTAGGATACCCAGAATTCCGTCTAGAATGTGTATCCTAGACGAAATTCCATCTAGAATACGTATCTAGTATGTTTCCGTCTAGGATGTAGTATTTTAGACGGAAATTCCGTCTAGAATACATCCTAGACAGATTATTCTAGACGGAATTCAAAACCGTCTAGAATACATCCTAGACGGATTATTCTAGACGGAATTTCTGTTTAGAATACAACATCCTAGACGGGAAAAAAATTTCGTTTAGGATGGGTATCCTAGACGGAAATTTTCGTCTAGGATACTCATCCTAGACGGAAATTCCATCTAGGATGTTTTTTTATTTTTTTAATTTTTTTTCAAAAAAACAAGCATCCTAGACGGAATTTGAGCATCCTAGACGGAATTTCCGTCTAGGATGTTATGCTACAGTTTTTTTTTTTTTTTTTTGCAGAATCTACTTTGAGTGCATGTACACAATATTGAACAACAACAAATTATATTTATATCCAACACAATCTAATTATATTCTAATATCAAATCCAATTATATTCAAATAATACATTCACCAAAATAGTAGAGAGATACATAAATTGTTTATAAACTTTTACATAAATTATTTACAATGACTATGACACTATAGAAGCTCCTTCCCTATACATTTACTCAAGCCCTCTTCTTCTCCTTCTTCACCTTCTTGCCTCCCAACTTCATTTCCCACTTCATTGCTTGATGATGAGAGAGGAGCTTTAAACTTGCTGAAGAGCCTCAAACTTACAGTTATTCAAAACAATAACTGTAAGTAACTAAAAGAGAACTTACCCATTCTGATTTAACACATTCAAAGCTGCTCCAAAAGCTCCAGCCACATGAAAAACAAAGTGGTTCGCAGCAAGAACGTCCTCTGGTCTTTGCATCTAGTAAAGAAATACATTTTTAACAACTAATCCACAAATACAGCCTGTCAATGCAATTAATGAATGCAATTAATCCAAGATCAATACAGCATGTCAATGCAAGTGTATGTATCACCATTTTAGTAGCATCGCAGAAACCCAACCCAAGCATGTTTTGAATTATCATGATGCACATAAATGATAATACAAACTGAAGCCATAATTTAGTGAAAGATTATATCATATTTCCAAAAGGATACATATTTTCATGGACAATTTTATAATATCCCCATGTAAAAGAACCAATCAATAAAAAGTAGAACACCATCAAAACACATGAATGCACACTAATGCATTGAGATCCAAAATACACAGCAACAAAGCTCACCTGAATTCTCTAATGACCAACACTTCTGTTAACAGATAAACACCTGTGAAACATGGGAAACAAAAATTAAAACCACAGATAGAGGATATACAATAGACGGAAAACAAAACCAAAATTCTTCTATTCGACTACCTTGGTTTGTATATACAAAATGAATACCCAACTAAAGATTCCAGGGAATGATTGCACACTCAAATGTCAAATCATACAACAAACACATTAGCTAAATCAGCATCTTTTAGCCATTATTATCTAAGTTAGCTTGTTTCAGTTCTTGTTAGCAAACACATGAATAAATTATACCACTGGCATGAATGTGCTTCAATCTACCACTGGCATGAGCAAAATGCATATATAAATAAATTATATGAGAAAAACAATCAAGTCATTAGACATTCTTGTTAGCAAATACAGTTTATTTTTTTTCCTAGTTAAAGGATATAAATATTTGTACCTCAATGGATTTGAGAAAAGGCAGAGGAGTGCTAGGGCCGTGTATACTTTGTATCTTGAGAATCCATTTCAAATAAGTTTTCTCTACATTGCAAACGAACAAATGCTATGCGACAAACAGTAATATAAACTATTTTTCTTCATTACTATCCAATGGAAGAAGGGAAGTTGGGGTGTTTATAAATGGATTACACGATGACAATACAGCCAATTTGAGGATCAACTTTAGCTGAAAATGTACAATAAACTAAGAAATTGCAAAATTATCTAATAGCTACATGCGCAGGGACAATAAGTGCTAACATACTTGCCTGATGACAGTTCCTCTATGTCTATTTAGCATCGCTTATAGAATGTACTCCCTCTTAAAACATTAGCAATCGTTTTTCATAGAAGTCATAGCGCTCATAGCTTTGAATACAGTACATGACAATTGCATGAGTACATCACAGATCTATGCCATTACCTTGTGCCAATTTATGTTGAATGATTGATTTTACCAAAACACCACATACCTATTACTACAAGTTTAGCCAAGTTAAATAGGGAGCTAATCAAAAGCTAGGCTTAGTCATGTTGGTAATTCCAAAATTAAAATCTCATCTTTTTTTTAATCATAGTTTGATTTCGGAGATGGTCAGATTCTTTCTTGGTGCACTACTATATATTTTAACTAAATGAACAGTTTCAGATGGAAGATAATGCAGCAGCAAATGAATTGCTCCCTATGAATCTATTTATTGATTGACGCCAGCACACAGGTGTAAATTTCCTTATGCTGCTTATGGGACCATTAATGCCAGTGCACAAATATATACAGATGGAAAAAAATGAAGTAGAATTCAGATGAAAGCAGTTAATCTTACTTTTTGGTGAGTGTGAAAAACTGATCTGGACAAAATCAACACGGATATATGGAGGAATCCGGAGATTAAGGAAGTGCATAACTCCTGCAATGACCTATTTTGGTTCCACTCAATTGTTAAACCAGTAAAAAAATAAAATGAAGCAAACTCAACACAAATTAAAAGCAAGGCAGAAAATCATGATTATATATTATGATATAACATGAAACTTTAGAGGGCAGCAATTAACTAAAAAGTTGCTCGAATTAACATCCCATCAGGTACCTCAGCGAGATGTTCCCGCTGACCACAGATCCTCAGAAGACGAGGCTCAAAGCAGCGATCTTGAGGAACTGGAGCCTAGATCTGATGGTCTGCATCGGGACGATCTTAAGCCAAACGATGGCTACGTAGCCGAGGAGGGAGCAGGCGGTCATGTGACACATCGTGAGGAAAATTGGGTACTTGAAGCCATAATTAGAGAGGAGGTACTTGTTGAGGAGGAGGACGCCGATGTTGGAGGAGTACAAGGAGGTGACCAGGCCCACGGTGAAGTAGCGGCCCGTTAATAGCGGGGAGAGGTGGTGGAGGCCGTGGGGGGAGAGGGTGTAGAGGGGGAGGGAGGGGTCAGGGGTGAGGTTGGGGAGAGAGAGGGAGAGGAGGGGGAGGCGGTGGAGGGAGGAGTAGAAGTTTGGAGTTGAGGATTTGGGGGGAGGCTCCTGAAAATTTTGATTTTGAGGGGAAGAAGAGCGGCTGAGGTTTTGACGGGGTAAATTTTTTTTAAAATGGGCACGTATTCTAGACGGAAATTTCTGTCTAGGATACTATTCTAGACAGAATTCAAGTCTTTCATGAACAAAATAGTTGAAGCAGCTTAGGAATTTCACTGACTTAGTTGTCAGAACTGTTGGAGTTATGATAAAGATAACTTAAAACTTGACATTGTAGTGGGAAAGTTTAGTCCCACATAGGAAATGGAATAGGAAGGAAGGGTCTTTATAAGCCTTCCCTTTCTCTCCTATGCCTAGAAGAAAATAAAGGTTATGCTCCACACCACACACGCGCGCGCCGGCCGGGCCGGGCTCGGGCTCGGGCTCGGGTTCGGGTCGGGTCGGGTGGCGCGCGCACAAGACCTGCGGACACGAATGCAGCTCCGGATTAATGGGCCCTTAATCTGCTACATTTTTATTTTTATTTTTTGCTAATTGGAACTGTTTAAAACGTGATTAACATTTTCAAAACGTTTAACAGCCAGAATTAATTGGGGAGATTTATGGACTTTAAAACCGAATTAAAACGTAAATGAAACGGTTATATTCATGAGAATTAAAACAGAATCAAAACGGAAAAGGGTTTTTATGAGGATTTAATTCGGTAATTAAAAAACGTTCATTCTTAACCTCTATATAAACAGCAAGCTGCGAGAGTAGAAAACATAGTGTGAAAAACACAAAATCTCTTCTTCTTCTCTGCTCTATACTTGCTATTATATTCTGCTGGTTTCCTGAAAGTCTAGAAGAGTTAGCAAAGCCTTCTTGAAGCTCGTGCCGACGAGAAGGAGGTCGCCTGACCGAGGGTCGTTGTATCTCCAGGAACTTTTGCCGCGTAGCCCTGTACGAGAGGGGGCAATTAGATTCTTGGGACAGTGCTTGCACGTCTCGACCATCAGGCCGTATTTCTAACCCTCATTTCTTTTTATTTGAATTATTTCTTATATCTGTGTTACAATATTAATTCATTATTATCTGAAAATTATTAACTGAATTTCGTGCTAATTATTGACTAAACAGCGTATATTCCTAACAATCCAAGAATCTAATTGTGCTGTTTAGAATAGTATCATGATTAGCATTCTGTTTTTATGTTAATGTTGTCTGCAATTCTTAAAAACGAAATGTTACACTACATGATAATTCTGTTGAATGAATGTTTTATATATTTCTGTTGCATTATAATAACAAAACTATTCATTCATCATCAGATTATGGCTACAAGTAAAATTATGTCTGCTAAACCAGAGAAGTTTGATGGGAACAATTTCCGTCGTTGGCAAAACCAAATGAGATTTTGGTTAACAACTCTACATCTAATAACAGCCATAGAACCAGACAACCCATCTTCATCTAGACCAGTTACTAGACAATCTTCCTCATCTTCCTCCACAGATTCCATTCCTATCCCGAGAACACCTCAAGAAATAGAATATCATTGCCTACACAGAATCTTAGGAGCTTTATCTGATAGGTTATATGATATATATTATACTATCACTAATGCTAAAGTTCTGTGGGAAACACTAGAGAAAAAGTATGGTCTAGATGATATGGGAATTAAAAGATTTAAGGCTTCTGATTTTAACAAATTTAAAATGGTAGATTCTAAACCAATGAATGAGCAAATTCATGAATTTGAACATATAGTTCACCAATTAAAAGTGAATGGATCTATCTTAGATGAAACGTTTCAGATAGCCTGTCTTATAGACAAACTTCCCGAGTCCTGGTCAGATTTTGCCAAAAGCCTTAACCATACCCAAGGAGATCTTACCCTAGAGCAAGTGTTGAATTCCATTAGAATTGAAGAGCAACATAGACTCAGGGAGAAAAATGTGACAAAATCCAAACTCAAAGAACCCAAAGTAAACAATGTTGAATCCAAACCCTTTCCCCAACATAAGAAACGTCCCTTCCACCAAAATCAAAATAAAACATTTAAGAAGAAATCCTTTCATCAAAATAAGAACCATGTCCACTTTCAAAAGAAGGAAGGAGCTGAACGTCGAGCCTGTTTCGTTTGTGGACGAACCAACCACCTTGCTAAGGACTGCTTTTACAAGAAGACAGAACCATCCAAGCCTAGGAAGGGAGGACCTCCACCTAATAAGTCACAAGTAAACATGGTGACTTCCAGTTCAACTGAGACTGCTTTCAGGTCTGTTCTCTTCACCCCTGAAGTAAACATGACCTTTCAAGCAAATGATTGGTGAATTGACACTGGAGCTAATATTCACGTTTGCTCTAATCAATCTTTGTTTTCCACCTATCAGGTCTCAAGTAGAGGAACTGTGACAATGAGAAATAATAATGTGGCTCCTGTATCTGGAATAGGTCGGATCAACCTAAAGCTGACTTCGGATAAGACTTTGATCCTGCAGGATGTCCATCATGTACCAGACATTAGGAGAAATCTAATTAATGGATCTTTATTAGTGCAACAAGGCTACAAACTTGTTTTTGAATCAAATAAAGTTGTAATAACTAAGGGATTGAACTTCATTGGTAAAGGCTTTTTATGTGATGGTCTTTTTAAATTGAATGTTAAGAATTCTACTCTTGCATCTCCAATAGCTTTGAATATCGAACCTTCTATCACTTGGCATCAAAGATTAGGACATGTGAATTATAATTCAATTAAAAGATTGATGCATCTCAATATAATTCCAAAGCTTAATATAAAAGATGATGAAAAATGTGAAATATGTGTAGAAGCCAAACTTCCTAAGAAACCATTTAAAACTATTGATAGAGATTCTGAGATATTAGAACTCATCCATAGTGATGTTTGTGATTCAGGAAGAACAACTAGAGGAGGTAACAAATATTTTATAACTTTTATAGACGATTGCTCTAAATATTGTTACCTCTACTTAATTAAGACCAAAGATGAAGTCATAAATAAATTCAAAATATATAAAGCAGAAGTTGAAAATCAGTTGGATAGGAAAATTAAAATACTAAGATCAGATAGAGGTGGTGAGTACACTTCTAATGAATTAAAACAATTTTGTGAAGAGAATGGAATTATTCATGAAATAAATGCTCCATATACACCCCAATCTAATGGAGTAGCTGAGAGAAAGAATAAAACACTAATGAACATGGTAAACTCAATGTTAATTAATTCTGGTGTGCCAGAAAATTTGTGGGGAGAAGCTCTCATGACTGCCTGTCATATACTAAATAGAATTCCATTCAAGAAATCTGATAAAACCCCTTACACAATTTAGAAGAATAGAAACCCTAATTTGGATCACCTGAAAGTGTGGGGGTGCTTAGCAAAAGTTAAAATACCTGAGAATAAGAGAAAGAAGATTGGACCTAAAACTGTAGATGGAATTTTTATTGGTTATGCTTCTGATAGTAATGCAAATAGATTTTTAATAATCAACTCTGACATTAATGAGATAGCCAAAAACACCATAATTGAAGCTAGGGATGCACATTACTTTGAAAGTATTTTTCCTTACAAGACCAGAGTAAACAACACAGGCCCTAGCTCTAGTAATTCAGATCCTAGTTCTAACCAAGGTGAAACTAGTTCTAAACAAATTAGACCATTAGAAAGTCCATAGGAGCCTAGGAGAAGTAAAAGAACTAGAATAGAAAAGGTCCATGAAGATTTCTATGCATTACTTGTAGAAGATTCTCCAATTACATTTGAAGATGCAATGAAATCAGTAGATGCTCCATTTTGGAAGGAAGCTATAAATAATGAGATACAATCTATAGTTCAAAATCATACTTGGGAACTAACTGATCTTCCTTCAGGCTGTAAAACTATAGGATGTAAATGGGTATTTAAGAAGAAACTCAGACCAGATGGAACAATAGATAAATATAAGGCAAGATTAGTAGCTAAAGGATATACCCAAAAATCTGGTATTGATTATTTTGATGTCTATTCTTCAGTAGCTAGGATTACTACCATTAGAGTCCTTATAGCTCTAGCATCTATTCACAAATTAATAATACATCAAATGAATGTTAAAACTGCATTCTTAAATGAAGATTTAGATGAAGAAATCTATATGGATCAACCTGAGGGATTTATAGCTTCTGGACAAGAAAAGAAAGTATGCAAACTTATTAGATCACTATATGGTCTCAAACAAGCTCCAAAACAATGGCATATGAAATTTGATAAAATTATACTATCTTATGGATTTGTAATTAATCAAACAGATGAGTGTGTATATCATAAAATAGATAATAACAACAAAATTGTGATATTATGCTTATATGTTGATGATATTCTTATTTTTGGTTCTGACATACAAATCATAAATGATATCAAACACTTTTTATCACAAAATTTTGACATGAAAGATTTAGGTCAAGCTGATTTAATTCTTAACACTAAAATCTTGAAGAATGAGAATGGATATGTGCTGTCACAATCACATTACATAGAGAAAATTCTCAAGAACTTTTATGATCCAAACTGTAAACCTGTTTCTACTCCATATGATCCTAATGTACATCTAAAGAAAAATACAGGTTATCCTCAATTACAAAGAGAATACGCACAAATAATTGGATCATTAGGATTCCTAACAAACTACACAAGACCTGACATTGCTTATGCAGTAAATAGACTTAGTAGATATACATCAAATCCTGATAAGAGTCATTGGGATGCTCTAGAAAGAGTTTTGAGATACCTAAAAGGAACTATGAATTATGGTTTACACTAGAAAGGTTATCCATCTGTACTAGAAGGTTATTCAGATGCAAATTGGATTAGTGACTCAGTAGATGTAAAATCCACCACAGGATTTGTGTTTCTTTTAGGAGGAGGAGCTGTTTCATGGAAATCTACTAAACAAACTGTAATGGCTAGAAGTACAATGGAATCAGAAATGATAGCCCTTAATACTACTAGTATAGAAGCTGAATGGTTGAAAGATTTACTAACTGAAATTCCACTAATGCAAAAACCATTACCAGCTATTTCTATTCATTGTGATTGCAGGTCAGCGATTGACAAATACCATCAAGAGAATGCAGATGTGAAAATGAATCGACACTTGAAAGTGCGACACAAATCCTTGAGATATAAGATAAAAAATCATATAATAGCCTTAGACTTTGTAAGATCAGAGAAAAATCTTGCAGATCACTTAACTAAAGGCTTATCTAGGGCAGTGGTCCTAGAATCATCGAGGGAGATGGGGTTAAGCTCATAAGAAAAATCACTGCAGTGGCAACCCAACCTCGCAGAGGTTCAATGGGTAGAAACAAACTGAATGAGTGATTAAGTGTGAGGAGCACTGAATATATTTGCTCTCATCCCTAGGGTGATCAGTGCTCATAAAAAGCAAGTGAAAGGTTGAGTCTAACTCTTAATGAATCCAAGACCCATGAGGCAGGATGCTTACTTGCTCGCATCCTTATTAGGATTCACCTATATGTGTGTAGTTATGAGGCCGCGACTATGGGAACAGGGCTGCTCCCTAGTAACACACATGAAAGATACCTGCGCAAGGCCGATAATAGCGCAACCCGTTTAGAATTCTTCAAAACTGTACTATGTGTGCTTTCTGTAGAAATCCGATAAATGAGTCTGGTTCAAGGCATAGTCCACCAAGCTCTCATGGATCTATACTACTGTCACTAAGTGAAGGTTCAAACCGAAAGGTACCTTCACCTATTACATAGTATAAAGGAACCAGCAATCTTATTTATTTGTTTTTAAGTTCTTCTTTTACTGTTATTTCTAAATTATTTTAAGTTTTAAGTTATGTGGGGGATTGTTGGAGTTATGATAAAGATAACTTAAAACTTGACATTGTAGTGGGAAAGTTTAGTCCCACATAGAAAATAGAATAGGAAGGAAGGGTCTTTATAAGCCTTCCATTTCTCTCCTATGCCTAGAAGAAAATAAAGGTTATGCTCCACACCACACACGCGCGCGCCGGCCGGGCCGGGCTCGGGCTCGGGTTCGGATCGTGTCGGGTGGCGCGCGCACACGACCTGCGGACACGAATGCAGCTCCGGATTAATGTGCCCTTAATCTGCTACATTTTTATTTTTATTTTTTGCTAATTGGAACTGTTTAAAACGTGATTAACATTTTCAAAACGTTTAACAGCCATAATTAATTGGGGAGATTTATGGACTTTAAAACCGAATTAAAACGTAAATGAAACGGTTATATTCATGAGAATTCAAACAGAATCAAAACGGAAAAGGGTTTTTATGAGGATTTAATTCGGTAATTAAAAAACGTTCATTCTTAACCTCTATATAAACAGCAAGCTGCGAGAGTAGAAAACACAGTGTGAAAAACACAAAATCTCTTCTTCTTCTCTGCTCTATACTTGCTATTATATTCTGCTGGTTCCCTGAAAGTCTAGAAGAGTTCGCAAAGCCTTCTTGAAGCTCGTGCCGACGAGAAGGAGGTCGCCTGACCGAGGGTCGTTGTATCTCCAGGAACTTTTGCCGCGTAGCCCTGTACGAGAGGGGGCAATTAGATTCTTGGGACAGTGCTTGCACGTCTCGACCATCAGGCCGTATTTCTAACCCTCATTTCTTTTCATTTGAATTATTTCTTATATCTGTGTTACAATATTAATTCATTATTATCTGAAAATTATTAACTGAATTTCGTGCTAATTATTGACTAAACATCGTATATTCCTAACAAGAGCTCCTAGCTCGCACGTGGGGAATTCTAAGATGTGTATTATATCCAAACAGGGTGTTAGTTGTTCACTCTCTACTCGTCGAAAGTAAACTGGCAAAACAATTCTTAGATAATATTGTCCCTTTTCAAGCTCAAACTCTTTTTTCTTTTATAACTTCATGAAATTTAGTGGATAAGAAGTTAGGTTTCTTTATCTCCAGATCCAGTCCAACGTAGTACACATTAATTAGTCCAAATTAATATAACTTATCGAGATTAAATTTAATTAAAATAGGTGGATGACTCAGAATAAACCCAAGCATATTCCTGTTGTGAACTTTCTTGGGAAATAACACTTGATCTGTGCTTGAGTTGGCATATCCTTAGACATATGCCATGTTAGCATCAGAGCAAAGAATTATACTAAACGTTTTTTTACCACAATTATCGGACATAAATATGATATAAGATCTGATATATGCGCAATGATAACATAATATAAGTCCATCTTTAATATTTCTGAACATTGACCTTGAACTGAAATTGAACATCAAGGAGGGATAAGGTATTTTTCTTTCAAATAATATTTTCAAGTACAATAACTGGGCTTCTTGGCACATGCTCCATCAAATAAAAAAATATCCACATCATGTTCTTTATTTATTTCTTTTATCTATATGCATTATGTATAAATGTGTATCATCTGGGAGGATAAAATTTTAGACAGATCGATGATAACTCAATCTAAAAGTTTAATCTATCAGTTCCTCAAATCCACTAAGTCATTCCAAATTAATGTTTGAAGTTAGTAACTTTTTGATTTGGGAGAAATATTCCATTCAGCTTATCTTTTTTTCATGGGCTTCCATAGTACTTCTAGTCACGCTCGTCTGTTTAAGTTACCTCAAATCCATGCGTTCTTCTAATTAAGCCGCCGCTAGATCCCACGTCTAAGTTTTTAGACCCGTTCAAATTTGTTTCCTTAAACTTTTTGAGAGGGGGTGCAAGTGCAACTACTTTAGTTTAGAAATGAAATGTACCTGCGCGGTTAACAGCTAACCCAACTCAGTTAGCAGCAACTTGGATGAAATAACCGCTGTAGTTCGAAACAAATAAGATCTGAGGGAGGTAATAACAACTTCGGTGATCTGACGAAAAAAAGCTAATTTCAAGACACTGAAGATTTAAAGAACCAATATATTTGATAAAACCAAATTGTTAACACATCTCCTCACACGAGTCTTTATATGGGTATGGATGTTTTTTAAAGGAGTTTTTTTTATAGATGTTCAATGGTTAGGAATCTTGAACTCCGCTTGAAAAGACAGATGTTGCGCGCATATTTTGTTGGAGAAAAGGCAATTTTGCCTTCCATGAATAGTCTTACATGGAATAGTATTATGAATACAATTATAACGTGCGTAACGGTTATACATTATGAGGAATGTTACGAACGTTACCGTATTAATTGTAGGAATTATAATGGCTTTCTCAACCCTATATATACCCCCCTTATTCACTTTCGGAAAAGATATAGAAACAATTCTCTCTTGTTCCTCTTCTCTCCTCTGCATATTATTTTCGTTGATATGTTGGTGTTATTTTGGGCAACCGTTCTTCGTCTGAGCTGAAGCTCTGTTCTCCCGCCTGAGTACAGAGGCCGGTCGTTTCCGGAGGGTTTTACCGCTAGGGGAGAGAGGATCATCTGCGCTAGGGCGATAAGCGGGTCCTCAATCTTCTAGGGCAGTGTTTACACGACTGCTTCCGATCAGGCCAGACTTCCTCACTACAACAAATTGCACTTTTCCCAACACTTATTCCCGACGCATGGTTAAATACGTCGCCAAAAATTATGTTTTTCCCGACGATTTTAGTTAGCGTTGCCAAAACATATATTTTTGTTCGATAAATTTCCAACATAAATGTGGGACCAAAAGTTAAGGTTTGTCTTCCGATAAGATGGGGACTCAACGCAACAAATTAGAGAGGAGGAAGTGCAATGCAGTTAATTTGTTGAGGGGGTAAAAAGAAAACGGGAAACCAGAATAATTAAACCCTAGCCATCTTACCGTATTACAAACACCTGAGTACATAATTACTTCGTTCCTTGTATAAACGATGAAAGTGACAGAAGGTTACCCATTCCTAAATGAATGTTATCTTTTTTAATTTTATATGCATAATATTAGATGCACTTGTGCTTATAGGTTAATCCTGATCTCTCCCATGACGATGGGATTATTATATCCTGAAGCCAGGCACAGACACATCACCTAATTATATGCGTGCGGTGTGCACCCACAAATATTCTTTTTTTATTATATTAGTTTAGTTTAATTAAGAAGTTCGGCACAAGTAGCCATAGAACGATCAGTCCATGGATTTGGGTGGTGGACAATGGAGGGCGCGGCTTGGGAAGTTAACGAGGATTGATTTATGAAATTTCTAATCAGAGTATATTTTAGTTGAAAATAAATAAACAATTGAGGGCCCAAGTAAGAAGTGCCAATGACCTGTTTTCGTGTTATTTTATTGTACCGGTTATCATGATGGCGGTTCTTCTGTCCACCCAAAATTTTCATAATCACGTGCTAATGGTGTATTTTTACGATGAGGTGTTGTCTGCAAAATTAGTTTATATCTCATAATACCCCTTTGTGTAAATGATTTTTGGATGCAAGAAATCTTCAAAGACAATAACTCTCGTGAGTGTATTTTTCTTCAAAGATAATAACTCTTGTGAGTGTATTTTTCTCTCCACGTTTTTAAATATGTTGTACTTGAATGTAGAAAATTGAATGAAAACAATCAAATGTAACAGTTATTGGAAAATTTAGAATAATATTACTAATGTACCGTAGGCACAGAAAATCTACACTGTTCTAAGTGTTATATGTCTTTCTTTGTACTACGTCTCAAACCTAAATGTAGAATCCTCGAATCCTCCAAATTTACAAATTTATTCCAAAAAAAAATCGGAAATGGAAAACTCCCTCTTGAAATGATTTCAGCACATTTCAAGAGTTTTCTCAGTTTTTTTTGTATTTGTTTCGCAAAGAAAACTCCACATTTCATTGCCAAGTCACACAAACAGACAAAAAAGCCTCCACAGTAACAGTGTCTTGATTTCTATTTCTTATGTTTGTTTGAGAACAAGAAAAAGGAAATGAGAAACCAGGGTATTAAATATTATGTTTTATTCTTCTTCACTATTCTAACAGTGCTTTTACTAATTAATAATTCAAAGAAGTGGCATTTCCCAGTGTTTTCAGAGGTTTTTGTTATGAAAACACATTTCTTGAAATTGTGATGTGGCATCCTACGTGACACTTCATTTCTTAAAATTTAAAAACGAAACAAACATGAGAAATGGAAAACTCTTGAAAACAAAAACTCATGTGGCACTTGTTCATTTCTTGAAAGTTGAGGTGGCAACACATTTCCGATTTTTTTTTAGCAAACAAACCGACCCTTAAGAAAAGAAAGAAACGAAAAGGAAAAAGAAGTGAACGTAAATCTCACGACTGTAAAGTCTTTTCTATGAAAAACAACGGTGCATTCTTGGACAAGTCATCATTCAAATTAAGGAGCACAAACTTTATCAAAACGTCATAAAAATATGCATAATTCTCAAACATTCACAGAAAAGGTAAGAGATAATTTAGAGATTACAACTGTCATTTCTATGACTCAAAATACGTCTGCTTAGGCTTGTCCATCCGGGCCCGAGCCGGGCAAAACCGGAGCCCGGACCCTGGTACCCCGGGCTGGGTCCGGGCCCGGGCCCAACCGGGCCGGGTTCCGGGCTGGCCCGGATTTTTTCCGATTTTTTTTATCAAAATTTTTTAATTTTATTTAAAATTTAAATTATACAAAAAAAAGACAAGAAAATAAATAAAAAATAATAATTTTATTAATCACTTAAAATGGCATAAATTACAAATAAAAAATAATAAAAACAAATTTTTTATTAATAATTAATAAATCATTTACAAATTACAAGTACAAATTTATTTTGGAATTCATCGCATCACTATAGATAAGTACATCCCAACTAGGTTGGCACCTACTCACCTATATCACTATCATTTGCAACTATTTCCAAAATAATTCTTTACAAATTTTAAGCTAAGATATAAAAATTACAATTTGATGAATATTATTTATTCTTTATATCTATCTGCTAGTCCCAATTCTTCAAATTTATCTTTAATTCCAGCCATCCGATCGACGCCTTGCGTTCGTTTCTCGTACCTCCACTAATCTTGTAAGCACATCACCGCTTGTACCGTATACGGATCTAAGCATGTCCTGTGGTCGTCGATCAAACGTCTTGCTGTGCTGAAGGCGAATTCCGAAGCTACCGTCGAAACATGCACTGTTAGTAAGTCACGAACCATGGTGGAAAGTGTAGGGTATGAAACTGATCAATATACTTTCCACCATTGTAAAATATCTAAAGCATTTCCTTGACATTTAACTAAAGAAGCAGATAAATATTCATCTATTTCAGAAACCTCCAATGATGACAATCCAAGTCCAGATCCACCAGTTAGCTCAGCTACCATTGCATACCTATCAAAACTTACACTTTTACCTCGGGATGAGCTCGAAGAAACCGAAGCTGTAGACTGTTGTGTAGCTACACCATGTCTAGCTGCATACTCATCATATAAGGTTTGAAAATAATTTCTAATAGCTAAATGATGAGTAGTAGCAGTAAGGGTGGTTCCATCATCTAAGTCTATAATCTGATTACCATACAAGGATTGTAACAAACTTCGAAGGCCAATATCCTTCAAGCATGGATCAATAAGAACCCCCAAACAAAAAATATGAGGAATAGGCCTAAAGTACTTATTAAATTTGCTCTCCATTTGAAAAATCATAGGTCCAAAAGTATCATCCATACGATATTTCCCAAAAAATTTTGAATATTTAAAATTTATAAAGCAGCTAAAGTAATGGTTGGATAATAACAGCCAGATAATAACATTGTAGCATCATAAAAAACTTGTAACATTTTATTTAAATTACATATAATTATCCATTCATCTTGTCACGCCCCGCTTCCCAAAATACCGGGGAATCGGGACGCGAGCAAGCCCGCGACGTATTAGACTGAGGAGAGATAAGTGCTAGACCCCGTCTTCTCAATCTAATACGCTAAGCGTCTGGAAATAAAACAATGCGAAGTCACAGGTCCCCGATCACAATCAGCAAGAATAATAGACAACTCAGAATAAAGAAATATCATATCACAAATGGATAACATCCGAGACATAAAAATACGGGTCAACATGCCCTTATACAAAACTGAACAAATGAATGCTGAGGAGATACAAAAATACATCGATCAATGAAATAGAAAGAACTACAAAAGTAAGCTAAGACCATCGAACAACTGGAGGGAAAAACTAAACTTCGGCTTCTTCTTCTGCTCCATCTGCTAGGCACTCCTGCTGAGAATCTTCTGGCTCCTGCTGAACCTGCTCTTCTCCTAAGTCTGACGTACACCAGAGAAAACAGGTGTACGTCAGGTGCATGACGCACGGCAAGACCCGACCCCACAAAGAAAATAGGAACGGTCGAATGACCAATGCAATAACAGATGCAACAGTAGTAATAATAATAGAAGAGTGGCCAAAGCGATAACAGAAATAGAAACATGTGATGATAGTAGTAACAATAGAAGTATGCAGCCGGAATACTAACAAGCTAGATACAATCAATCATTAGAGTATAACGATCGTAAGAATCCATAATCATCCGCGTAACAAAGACATACCCCTAGATAGAATTAATACTTAAAAATCTACAACTCGAGACGTAGTACGTCGAGCGAAATAATCCAAACAAGGAAACCCTCATGTATATACCATATGTCTCAAATTGTAGATAATTAAATATTAATCCTAATCTAGGAATGGGAAGAAATATAACTGGTCATCCTATCACAACTCACTGGTTCACATCTCACTCAGAGCCAACGCTCATATCATCGGATAACTGACTGATCACAATCACAAATATCTCAACTCCTCGGACCCACCCCAGTGACTACACAAACTTCACCAGCGCGAGCCCGGAATACACAAACATCTCAACTCATCAGGCCCACCCCGGTGACTACACAAACTTCACCGGCGCGAGCCCGGAATACAACCACAATCACAATGTCTCAATCCTCAGACCCACCCCGGTGACTACACAAACTTCACCGGCGCGAGCCTGGAATATACATCAACAATCACATATCACAACTCCTCGGACCCACCCCGGTGACTACACAAACTTCACCAGCGCGAGCCCGGAATACAACCGCAATCACAATATCACAATTCCTCAGACCCACCCCGGTGACTACACAAACTTCACCGGCGCGAGCCTGGAATACAACCACAATCACAACTGCCCACATGAACCAAAACTTCCTACCCTAACATCTCTCGTATTTCTAAGTCACCAACATACACATGACTTTATTCACGCAATGCCACCACGGTCATGATTACTAACGGTTCTCAATCATAATAAGAAATAACGGATACGACTAATCATGTACAATAATTTCATAACATATCAGATAATCAAAATAAGAATTATAAATCATAACAACATCTACATAATCAGAAAATAATCTTTTTCTAAATTAATTCATTTTAAATTATTTTGCTTAACAATTAATCTAAACTAATTTATTTTCCAAAATAAATTCTTTTAAATTATTATAATTATCTAAAAATGATTCTTTTACCAAACTAAATTCTTTTAATTCATTATAATTTTTCTAAAAATATCGTTTATCATATTACCATGATATAATTAATATTCTTCAGCAAACAACTCACGGAGGTTATACCATATCGCACTCTATTCTATGCAATCAAATTATAACATATTTAAATAATAAAAATACAAGTCAAGGGAAGCGGAATCTTGCCTGCGAGACCGTGGGGTCTGACGACGAGGTGACGGCGCCGATGCGGACGCGGTACGACGGATCTCAAGCGACGTCTGTAGCGGGTCTGGACTGCGTCGGCATATCGTCGAACAGGTGGCGTGCGACGACACTAAGGTGGCGAACTCGCGATGGAGCTGATGGAGGGCTGTCGGGTAGGGCTCGGTGCGGCGAGGGCTTGACGGCAGAGGGTGATGGCCAGGTCGGGGAGAGAGAAAGGAGAGAGAGAAGTTGTGGCGGCGGGTTCGAGCAGGCTGGAGGCGAGCACGGCGGTGGGTTTCGACGGTGCTGGCGGGTCTCAGGCGGCGGCCGCGGTGCTGGAGTCGACGACGGAGGGTTGGCGTCGGGGCGGTCAGGCTCGAGCGGTCGGAGGTCGGCGGCTTAGAGAGGAGAGAACGAGAGAGAGGGGGCGGCGGTGCTCAAGTGGAGAGAGCTCGGTGGTGCTGGGGTCCGACGACGGAGGATGCTGCGGTGTTTGGTCGGCGAACGGAGGAGGCCGGAGCATGGTGGCGAGGGTTTCTTTTGGCGGCGGTGAGGGGTTTCGGTGGTTGGGTTTGGGAGAGAACGAAAGGGAAGAGGAAGATGATGATGGCGGCTGAGGATGTTTTGGGTGCTCACGTGAAAAATAAGAGAGGATATATATATAGAGAGATTAGGTTAGGGTTAGGGATAATTAAATGAGAAATAATTAAAATAAAATAATTACAGGTACCTAAAAATTAAACTAATTTCATAATAATTATTTACAAATAAAAACGTACATGTTGAGCTAATATAACAGTTGATACGAAATAGTTAAAATATATACATATTATACAATTAAACAAGAATAATTAAAAATAAAAATATATTTACTTACATTTAAAATCAAACAATTATGGGATAATTACGTACATAATAAAACGTACTAGTTATACTAATACGATAGATAATATGTAATAGTAGAAATAATACAATAAATTGTACCAAAAACACGTAATTAATAATACCATGTATTATATAAAATAATTTGTAATAATATTAATAACACAATATATTATTTAAAATATTACATAATAGTACCGATAACATAATAAATTAATTTCAGAAATTTTTACCACACAAAATAAATTTATAAATATCAAAATCATTTAAATAAATATATAATCAGATTTTTAAATCATAGAAATTATATAAAATCGAGAAAAATACAAATACTCGTTTATAAATAATAATTAAATATTTTAAAATACTAAAAAATATTTTAACTAGTATTGAAAATTCATGGTCCTTACACATCTTTAGTTATTCCATAAGTGCTACCAGAACTAGAGCTAGAAGCATAATAGTTTATAAAATCAGTTATAATGTCTTTATATTCTATTGCTACACTTAAAGTTGTATAGGTGGAATTCCACCTATGGTCAACATCTTTTGGAATTAGTCTGGGCTTTACATTTTTTTCTTTTATAAAATTGTTTCCATCTTTTAAGTCTTTGTTCAAAAGCATTATGCATATAAGCAACTACTCTAACCTTTTCTATCATGAGTTTAATTTCAGTAAATGCACTTTGAACAATTAAATTTAAAATATGACAGATACACCTAATATGAAAAAGATCACCATGACATGGCAATGATAAAGTTGATCTGATAAAATCAACAGCTACATTGTTATTACTTGCATTATCTAGTGAAAGAGAAAATATTCTTTCTAAAATTTCTAATTTCATAAGTTCTTCAATTATTACATTTGCAACATTAATACCAGTATGCGACTCTTCTATTTTAATAAAAGAAACAACTCTTTTAAACATTTGCCAATTTTTATTAATCCAGTGTGCTGTGATACATAAATATCCAGTTTGTGCTCTAGATGTCCAAATATCAGAAGTTAAAGAAAATTTATAGTTTAAATTTTTAAAATAAGAAATTATTTTTCCTTATTCCTCTTGATAATATTTTAAAATATCACGTTGACAGGTTTGACGAGAAAATTTTTTAAATGCAGGATAAAAACCATCTCTAAACATATCTTCAAATTCATCATCTTCTACTAATTTAAAAGGAAGGTTTTTAAGAATGATAAACCTGATTACGCATTTCCTGGCTCTTGCAGCGTGTAAGGACCATGAACTTTTGATACTAGTTAAAATTATTTTCTGATA